>CM038147.1:34363934-34682244 GCA_021437245.1 Aegilops speltoides
CAACGATTGCATCCTCTACATGATGAATCGAGAATTTGAATGAATGCCCGGTATACCTTGCATTGCGTTATAAGATCGAGGCGATGACCACGGTACGATGTTGAGGGCGAAACCGGGAAGAGGGTTCCCGCCAAGGTGATGTGGTATGCTCCTATAATACCACGGTTGAAACGTCTGTTCATGAACAAAGAGCATGCCAAGTTGTTGCGATGGCACAAAGAGGAACGTAAGTCGGACGGGAGTTGAGACACACCGCAGATGGAGCGCAATGGAGAAAGATCGACAGATGGTTCAGAGATTTTGCAGGTGACGCAAGGAACATAAGATTTGCTCTAAATGCGGATGGCATGAATCCTTTTGGCGAGCGAGCTCCAGCCATAGCACTGGCCCGTGACTCTATGCATCTACAACCTTCCTCCTTGGTTGTGCATGAAGCGGAAGTTCATTATGATGCCGTGCTCATCAAGGTCCGGCAACCCGGCAACGACATCGATGTGTACCTAAGGCCATTAGTTGATGAACTTTTACAGCTGTGGGGTGGTGTCCGTGTGTGGGATGAGCACAAACAAGAGAATTTGACCTCTGACGTTGCTTTTCGTAACCATCAACGATTGGCCTGCTCTTAGTAACCTTCGGGACTGTCAAATAAGGGATACAATGCATGCACGCACTGCTTACATGAGACTGAAAGTGTACATTTGCCAAATTGTAAGAAGAACGTGTACCTTGGGCATCGTCGATTTCTTCGAAAATTCATCCAAGATGAAAGAAAGGCAAGCATTACAACGGCGAGGCAGATCACCGGCGAAGCTCGCGGAACGACTTGGTGCTGAGGTATTTGATATGGTCAAGGATTTGAAAGTCATCTTTGGAAAGGGTCTGGCGGACAATCAGTTCGAAGGGAGCCGACGGGCACGCAGCCATGTGGAAGAAGAAATCTATATTCAGGAGCTAGAATATTGGAAAATCCTAGAAGTCCGCTCTGCAATCGGCGTGATGCACGTTCTGAAGAATATTTGCGTGAACCTCCTAAGCTTCTTGGGCGTGTATGGGAAGACAAATGATACAAAGGAAGCACGGCAGGACCAGAACGTTTGAAAGACCACGATGACCGGCATCCGGAATGGTTTCAAGGTCGTGCCACTACGCTCGACCAAAGAAGAGAAGGTCATCTTTTTGAATGCTGAGCAGTATGAAGGTCCGTCTGGATTCTCGTCCCAATATAAAGGGAATAATAAACATGGCGGAGAAAAAGTTCCAAAACACGAAGTCTCACGACCGCCACGTGATTATGGCGCAATTGCTTCCGATTGCTTTGAGGGGCTCTGCCGGAAAATGTTCGATTAGCCATTGTGAAGCTATGTGCATTCCTCAATGCAATCTCTCGAAGGTAATCAATCCGGAAGTTCTACCACGGTTCTGAGCGATGTGATCCAATGTCTTGTCGGTTTCGAGTTGGTGTTCCGCCATCCTTCTTCAATATTATGACGCACCTCCTGGTTCACCTAGTCGAAGAGATTTCCGTTCTCGGTCTGTATTTCTACACAATATGTTCCCCTTGAGAGGTTCATGGGAGTATTAAAGAAATATGTTAAGTAATCGTGCTAGGCGGAAGGAAGCATCGCCAAGGGCTATGGAAATGAGGAGGTAATTGAGTTTTGTGTTGACTTTGTTCGACCTTAAGCCGATTGGTCTTCCTCGATCGCGGACACGAGGGAGACTAAGTGGAAAAACACGATCGGAAGAAATCAACGATATGTATGGATGACCATTCTCTCGTGAAGCACACCACCTTTGTCTTGACCAATTCCAACTTGGTGGCTCCGTGCTTTGAGAAACACAAGAATATTTTACGCTCGGACAACCGGGGAAGCTGAATCTGGATTAGGAAGGCCCACATGGAGACTTTCGGCGGTTGGTTGAAAACATTTAATGAATGACAATGATGTTGTAGATCAGCTGTACATGTTGGCCAAGACACCATCTTCGACTATAACGACTTTCCAAAGTGTACGAGATAAATGGGAATACATTTTACACGATCGCCCAAGATAAAAAGAGCACCAACCAAAACAGTGGTGTCCGCTTTGATGCAGCAACCGAGAATGGGCAAAAGGTCACATATTATGGTTACATAGAGGAGATATGGGAACTTGACTATGGACCCTCCTTTAAGGTCCCTTTGTTCCGGTGCAAATGGTTCAAGCTAACAGGAGGTGGGGTAAAGGTGGACCAGCAATACAGAATGACAATGGTGGATTTCAACAATCTTGGTTACCTTGACGAACCATTCGTCCTAGCGAAAGATGTCGCTCAGGTTTTTTATGTGAAGGACATGAGTAGCAAACCGAGGAAGCGGAAAGATAAGAAAGCGATCAAGTACATCATGCGATGATCCAAAGCGCCACATTGTTCTTTCGAGGAAAAGAAACATCGGGGAGTGGAGGACAAGACAGACATGTCGGAAGATTATAATATGTTTGCTGAAATTCCGCCCTTCAAAGTGAACACCGACCCAAGCATTAAGTTAAATGATGAGGATGCTCCATGGATACGCACAATCGTAAGCAAGCGAGGGACACAAGGGAAGAATTGATGTGTAATAATTTATTGTACCAAACTTTGTATTTGGTCGATGAACTGAATGATGTATCAAACCTTTTGTCAAACCTTCAAGGATTAGTTTTATTTTTCTGATTTTTTGATATATAATTGTATTTTAAGATTTTAAAATGAATTAGTTTTATTTTTCTGATTTTAAAAGGAAAAGGAAGAAGAAGAAAGAAGGAAAAGGAAAAAACAGAAAAAAAAAAAGAAAAAAAAGGAAAAAGCAGAAGAAAAAAACAAGCAGAAGAAAAAAGGAAAAGCAGAAGAAAAAAACAAACAGGAAGAAAAACATAAGAAAAAAACAAACAGAAGAAAAGCAGAAGAAAAAAGGAAAAAGGAAGAAAGGAAGAAAAAAAGAAGAAAACAAGAAAAGGAAGAAACAAGCAGAAGAAAAAAAAAGAAAAAAAAGGAAGAAAAACAGAAGAAAAACAAGAATTTAAAATGAATTAGTTTTATTTTCTGATTTTTTGATATATAATTGTATTTTTAAGATTTTAATAACATAAATAAATAAGTAATTAGAAACTTTAATAGCAAAAATAATTATCATAAAGTAAAATAAATAAGTAATTAGAAACAAAATAAAATAAAATAAATAAGTTTTTTGTTGTAAGTAGAAATAAAACAAAATAAATAAAGCAAAAATGAAAACAATACAAATTAAACAGAAAACAATACAAATTAAAAAGAAAACAATACAAATTAAGCAGAAAACAGGCCTTTAGTCGCGGTTGGCGGCGAGAACCGACTAAAGGTACCCTTTAGTCATGGCTGGCCATACAAGCCGCGACTAAAAATGGAGGCCTGAGCATAAAAAACACTTTAGTCGCTGGTGGGCGAGAACCCGCGACTAAAGGGTACCTTTAATCGCGGCTCGCCGCCAACCGCGACTAAAGTGAGGGCTATAAATACTCGTCTTCTCCGATTCCCACCTGTTAAATGCCGCCTTGACGCCTCGATACAGCCGCCTTGACGCTGCCCGGCCCTTCCTTGACCTTGACCTTGCAGCCGCCGCCATCCCGATGGCGCCGCCTCACTTGCGTGCTGCCCTTGCCTCCGCCGTGCCCTTGCCCCCCGCCCGCCTCGCCTGCCGCCCACGCCCTGTGCCTACGCCCCTTGCCGCCCTGCCGCCGCCGCCCATGCCGCGCCAGGCGCCCTGCCGTCCTCCGCGTGGCATCCAGAAAAAGAAGAAGAAAGAAGAAAAAAAGGAAGAAGAAGAAGAAAGAAAAAAGGAAAAGGAAGAAGAAGAAAGAAGAAGAAAGAAGAAGAAAGGAAAAAGGAAGAAGAAGAAAGAAAAAGAAAAGGAAAAGGAAGAAGAAGAAAAGGAAAAAGAAAAAGGAATTTTTTTTTTTTTTTTTTGTTCTTTTAATTTTAACTAGTTAATTAGGTTAACAAAAGCGGTAAATAACTTAAAACCTAAACCCCAAAAACAAAAACAACAGAAAACCGCCAAAGAAAAACAAAAGGAAAAAGGAAGAAGAAGAAAGAAGAAGAAAGAAGAAGAAAGAAAAAGAAAAGGAAAAAGGAAGAAGAAGAAAAGGAAAAAGAAAAAGAATTTTTTTCTTTTTTCTTTTTTTGTTCTTTTAATTTTAACTAGTTAATTAGTTTAACAAAAGCGGTAAATAACTTAAAACCCTAAACCCCAAAAACAAAAACAACAGAAAACCGCCAAAGAAAAACAAAAGGAAAAAGGAAGAAGAAGAAAGAAGAAGAAAGAAGAAGAAAGGAAAAGGAAGAAGAAGAAAGAAAAGAAAAGGAAAAGGAAGAAGAAGAAAAGGAAAAGGAAAAGGAATTTTTTCTTTTTTTTTTTTTTTTTGTTTTTAATTTTAACTAGTTAATTAGTTTAACAAAAACGGTAAATAACTTAAAACCCTAAACCCCAAAACAAAAACAACGAAAACCGCCAAAGAAAAACAAAAAATAAAATGGAGGCGTGAGGGGCGGCGAGGGGGCGATGGCGAGGCTGGTGTTTTGGGATCGAGAGGGGCGAGGGTTATACATGTGTGTCCTCGCCTCCCTCTCCATAACGCCGTCGTCTGCCGCCCGTCTCGCGCTCTCCGCGACACCCTCTCCCACCCCTTCTCGCCCCTCCTTTTGCCACCGCCTTCGCCACCGCCACCGCCCCCCCTTCTTCACTTAATTAATTTGTTTTACTACATGTTTTCGGGATCTGACATAATGGCAGACGATAGAGCTGACCCGATTATGGACAACTATGATCCGGACGGTGAAGCACATATGTTCGGCATCATAAGCGGCGATATTCAATATGTGCCGACGGAGAAGAAGAAGATGATATCTCTTCTTATCTGAACCTTGACGGTGAAGATGAAGGGCGCCGTCAGCAAGATGATGCCGAAGAAACGTCGATAAACGACGATCTTCAAATGGAAGTAGCAACCACCTCCGGCGCCGAGGTATATATATACATTGAGCCTCTGGTGATACAAACTAACTGATTTGAATAAATATGTGTGTACTAACGCGACTCTCTTTCTTATTTTAGCCCTCGGCGGATCGTCGAAACAATCGAGTACGTCGTCAAAGCGTGGCGCAACCAAGGCGATGAAACCAGGAGAAACATGCACCATCCTGGTTGTCATTGTGAAACCGGCGGGCGCTGGAGCCCGCAAGAACGCCACCAAGTTTGTCGACCAATGCGGAGCCATTGTTAGAGACAACGTCTCGATCACCGTCCAGGAGTGGAATGAGCCAAAGAAGGCACGAATTGATGGTGTCACTTTTGTCGATAAGAGAACAAAAAAAGATTGCTTGACGAAGCTTATGGAACATTTCGTTCTACCTCCGGAATGCAACAAATTCGATGAGGAGGGTAACAAGATTGAGGAAAACAAGGAGAGGAGGAGGCTAGTCAAACAGTTCACTCTTCATAAGATGGCCGACGCATTCCGGAAATTCAAGCAAAATCTAGCCCGTGACTTTGTCAAGCAGAACAAGACTCCGGAGTTCAAAGGACAATATGAGAAACTGAAAGATGATTGGCCAGAATTTGTGAAGCAAAAGAAATCGGAGCAGTTCATTCAAATATCGAAACAAAATAAGGAAAATGCGGCTAAGAAGGAGTACAATCATGTTATGGGGCCAGGAGGGTATCGCATTTGGGTGCCTAGGTTCGAGAAGATGGAGAACGAGCTGAGGCGCGAGAATCCGTCCAGTGCGGAGGATGGGACCCAAGGGCCAAAAGCTGGTGAAATGGGGCATGGGGGCGCTGAACCGGAGGCAGGGGAGTGTGTTTACCAGGGCAAATTAATTAAACCCACCCAAGCCCTTATTGGCGCAATGAAGGATGCTCAAGAGGGAAGATCAAGTTCAACGGAGAGAACGACGCGGCGACAAAAGCCCTCGGGAATCCTGAACACGAAGGGCGTGTCGAGGCATGGGGCACATTCCGTGGAAAATAGGGTTCCCCGAGCGATGACCCGTCGATTCTGAAGCCGTAAGAGAAAGATGGATCGGGAAGCGAGATGTTGTGGCGCGGTTGGCATCGGAAATGGAAGTGATGAAGAAAACCATGAGTGTACTAGTAGCGAAAAGATTCAGCTCGGGTGCAGCATGAAGATCATCCAGCGGATCTCGGAAGCCAGCAGCGTAGAAGCAGCGTGGCTTCCACGGAGGCTCCCACCGGCTGGTGCGGATGCACCGACGATCGAAATTACTGCACGGAGCCTCTGGTGGTCGAAATTACTGCACCGGAGCCTCCTCGCTACCCGTGGGACGATATAAAGGAGATGAAAGAATGTCATCTGTATTATCCTATCGGGAACATGTCCGTGAAGGTAGCCATCGGCAGTGCTTTACCATGTTTACCTGGAGCACTCCACCACAACAACCCCATTAAAGATGGCTATGCTCGTGTCACGGTGGAGGACATAGTCCAAGGGTTTGAGGGCCCGGAGATTGAAATTGCTACACGAAGGGAGAAAAGACTTGGAGATGTCAAGCGCCATTACATTCTATGGCAAAAGAAGTTTATCAAGTTTCCAGGCGAGGCGCCAAGGACAACAAGTCCACCCCCCTACGTGTTGGGGAACGTTGCAGAAAATTAAAATTTTTCCTACGGTTTCACCAAGATCCATCTATGAGTTCATCTAAGCAACGAGGAACGGGAGAGAGTTTGCATCTACATACCACTTGTAGATCGCGTGCGGAAGCTTGCTTGGTGATGATGGAGTCGTACTCGAGCGTGATTCAGATCACCGATGCCAAGTGCTGAGCGGACAGCACCTCCGCGTTCAACACACGTGCGGACGAGCGACGTCTCCTCCTTCTTGATCCAGCAAGGGAAGGAGAGGTTGAGGAAGACAGCACCACCGGCAGACCTGACGGCGTGGTAATGGTGGTGAAGCAAGACTCAAGCGAGGCTTCACGAGCTCTGGAGGAGGAGATGTGTTGGGGAGGGAGGGCTGCGCCTTGGGAGATGTGTGCAGCAGCCCCCCCCCCTCTTATATAGGCCCCAGTGGCGGCCTGAGATCCAATCTCCGGCGGCGGCGGGGGTGGAGTGCCCAAGCCGGTGGGCGCCCCACCCCTAGGGTTTCAACCCTAGGCGCGGGGTGGGCCTGAGGCGCACCAGCCCCTGGGCTGGTTCCTTCCCTTATGGCCCATGGGGCCCTCCGGATGGGTGGCCCCACCGGTGGACCCAGGGACCCTTCCGTGGTCCCAGACTTTGCCGAACCCCGAAACTTTCCCGATGGCCGAAACACCACTTCCTATATATTATTCTTTACCTCCGGACCCTTCCGGAACTCCTCGTGACGTCCGGGATCTCATCCGGACTCGAACAACATTCGGTATTCACATACTAGTCTTCCTACTAACCCTAGCGTCACCGAACCTTAAGTGTGTAGACCCTACGGGTTGGGAGACCGCAGAACATGACCGAGGCGACTCTCGGGCAATAACCAACAGCGGGATCTGGATACCCATGTTGGCTCCCACATGCTCCTCGATGATTTCATCGGTTGAACCACGATGTCGAGATTCGATCAAACCACATATGCAATTCCCTTTGTCAATCGATGCGTTACTTGCCCGAGACTTGATCGTCGGTATCCCAATACCTTGTTCAGTCTCGTTACCGGCAAGTCACTTTACTCGTACCGTAATGCATGATCCGTGACCAACACATTGGTCACATTGAGCTCATTATGATGATGCATTACGAGTGGGCCCAGAGATACCTCTCCGTCATACGGAGTGACAAATCCCATCTCGATCCGTGTCAACCCATCAGATACTTTCGGAGATACCTGTAATGCACCTTTATAGTCACCCGATTCGTTGTGACGTTTGATACACCAAAGGCACTCCTACGGTAACCGGAGTTACGATCTCATGGTCGAAGGAATAGATACTTGACATTGGCAAAGCTTCTAGCAAGCGAACTATCGATCTTTTATGCTATGCTTATGATTGGGTCTTGTCCATCACATCATTCTCCTAATGATGTGATCCGTTATCAACGACATCCAATGTCCATAGTCGAAACCATGACCATCTATTGATCTGTGGGCTAGTCAACTAGAGGCTCACTAGGGACATATTGGGGTCTAAGTGTTCACACATGTATTACGATTTCCGGATAACACGGTTATAGCATGAACAAAAGACAATTATCATGAACATTGAAATATAATAATACTTTTATTATTGCCTCTAGGGCATATTTCCAACAGTCTCCCACTTGCACTAGAGTCACTAATCTAGTTACATTGTGATGAATCGAACACCCATAGAGTTACGGTGTTGATCATGTTTTGCACGCGAGAGGTTTAGTCAGCGGATCTGCGACATTCAGATCCGTGTGCACTTTGCAAATCTCTATGTCTCCATCTTGAACATTTTCACGGATGGAGTTGAAGCGGCAACTTGATGTGCTCTGGTCTTCTTGTGAAACCTGGGCTCCTTGGCAAGGGCAATAGCTCCGGTGTTGTCACAGAAGAGTTTGATCGGCCCGACGCATTGGGTATGACTCCTAGGTCGGTGATGAACTCCTTCACCCAAATTGCTTCATCGCTGCCTCCGAGGCTGCCATGTACTCCGCTTCACACGTAGATCCCGCCACGACGCTTCGCTTGCGGCTACCGCACTCTCTTGCTCCACCATTCAACATATACACGTATCCGGTTTGTGACTTAGAGTCATCGGATCTGAGTCGAAGCTAAGCGTCGGCGTAACCCTTCTGACGAGCTCTTCGTCTCCTCCATAAACGAAACATGTCCTTTGTCCTTTTCGGTACTTCAGGATATTCTTGACCGCTGTCCGGTGTTCCTTGCGGGATTACTTTGGTATCTTGCAACCAAACTTACGGCAAGGTTTACATCAGTGCAGTACACAGCATGGCATACATAATAGATCCTATGGCTGAAGCATAGGGATGACACTCATCTCTTCTTTATCTTTTGCCGTGGTGGGTGGTGAGTGAGCTCGATTTCACACCTTGTAACATAGGCAAGAACCCTTCTTGGACTGATCCATTTGAACCTCTTCAAAATCTTATCAAGGTATGTGCTTTGTGAAAGACCTATGAGGCGTCTCGATCTATCTCTATAGATCTTGATGCCTAATATATAAGCAGCTTCTCAAGGTCCTTCATTGAAAAACACTTGTTCAAGTAGGCCTTAATGCTGTCCAGAAGTTTTGTATCATTTCCCATCAAGAGTATGTCATCTACATATAATAGGAGAAATGCTACTGAGCTCCCACTCACTTTCTTGTAAACGCAGGCTTCTCCATAAGTCTCGTAAACTAAACGCTTTGATCATCTCATCAGCGAATGTTCTAACTCCGAGATGCTTGCACCAGTCCATAAATGGATCGCTGGAGCTTGCATACTTTGTTAGCGTTAGAGGATCGACAAAACCTTCCGGCTGCATCATATACAGCTCTTCCTTAAGATGTCCGTTAAGGAATGCCGTTTTGGCGTCCATCGCCATATCTCATAATCATAGTATCGGCAATTGCTAACATGATTGGACGGACTTAAGCTTCGCTACGGGAGAGAATGTCTCGTCGTAGTCAAACCCTTGAACTTGTCGATAACCCTTAGCGACAAGTCGAGCTTTATATATGGTAACATTACCATCCGCGTCCGTCTTCTTCTTAAAAATCCATTTGTTTTCTATCGCTCGCCGATCATCGAACAAATCTGTCAAAGTCCATACTTTGTTTTCATACATGGATTCTATCTCGGATTTCATGGCCTCAAGCCATTTGTTGGAATCGGGCCGCCATTGCTTCTTCATAGTTCGAAGGTTCATTGTTGTCTAGCAACATGATTTCCATGACAGGGTTGCCGTACCACTGCAGTGCGGAACGTGTCCTTGTGGACCTTCGTTCATAGTAACTTGATCCGAAGTATCTTGATCATCATCAATGATTTCCTCTTGATGGGTGTGGGCATTACAGAGCGGTTTCTGCGGCACCACTTTCCGTTCGAGAGGTAGTACTTCATCGAGTTCTACTTTCCTCCACTTACTTCTTTGAGAGAAACTCTTTCTCTAGAAAGCATCCGTTCTTAGCAACAAAGACTTTGCCTTCGGATCTTAAGTAGAAGGTATACCCGACAGTTTCCTTAGGGTATCCTATGAATACGCATTTTCCGATTTGGGTTCGAGCTTTTCAGGTTGAAGTTTCTTGACATAAGCATCGCATCCCCAAACTTTCGAAAGCGACAGCAGGTTTCTTCCCAAACCATAATTCATACGGTGTCGTCTCAACGGATTTAGGCGGTGCCCTATTTAAAGTGAATGTTGCTGTCTCTAGGCGTATCCCCAAAATAGCGATGGTAAATCGGTAAGAGACATCATAGACCGCACCATATCCAATAGAGTGCGATTCGGCGTTCGGACACACCGTTTACCGAGGTGTTCGGTGGCGTGAGTTGTGAAACGATTCCACATTTTCTTAAGTGTGTGCCAAATTCGTGACTTAAATATTCTCCTCCACGATCGATCGTAGGAACTTTATCTTTCATCACGTTGATTCTCCACCTCACTCTGAAATTCCTTGAACTTTTCAAAGGTCTCGGACTTGTGTTTCATTAAGTAGACATACCCATATCTACTTAAGTCATCGGTGAGAGTGAGAACATAACGATATCCTCCATGAGCCTCAACGCTCATTGGACCGCACACATCGGTATGTATGATTTCCAACAAGTTGGTTGCTCGCTCCATTGTTCCGAGAGCGGAGTCTTGGTCATTTGCCCAAGAGGCAAGGTTCGCATGTGTCAAGCGATTCATAATCAAGAGACTCTAAAGTCCATCAGCATGGAGCTTCTTCATGCGCTTGACACCAATGTGACCAAGGCGGCAGTGCCACAAGTATGTGGGACTATCGTTATCAACTTTACATCTTTTCGCATCCACACTATGAACATGTGTAATATTACGCTCGAGATTCATTAAGAATAAACCATTGACCATCGGAGCATGACCATAAAACATATCTCTCATATAAATCGAACAACCATTATTCTCAGACTTAAATGAGTAGCCATCTCGTATCAAACGAGATCCAGATACAATGTTCATGCTCAAACTTGGCACTAAATAACAATTATTGAGGTTTAAAACTAATCCCGTAGGTAAATGTAGAGGCAGCGTGCGGCGGCGATCACATCGACTGAACCATTCCCGGCGCGATCGTCACCTCGTCCTTCGCCATCTCCGTTTATTCCGCAGCTCCTGCTGTGAGTTACAAATATGAGCAGCGGCACGGTATCAAATACCCAGGAGTTACTACGAGTACTGGTAAGGTACACATCAATTACATGTATATCAAATATACCTTTGGTGTTGCCGGCCTTCTTATCCGCTAAGTATTTGGGGCAGTTCCGCTTCCAGTGACCCTTCCCCTTGCAATAAAAGCACTCAGTCTCAGGCTTGGGTCCATTCTTTGACTTCTTCCCGGCAACTGGCTTACCGGGCGCGGCAACATCCTTGCCGTCCTTCTTGAAGTTCTTTTTACCCTTGCCCTTCTTGAACTTAGTGGTCTTATTGACCATCAACACTTGATGTTCTTTCTTGATTTCAGCCTCTGCTGACTTCAGCATCGAGAACACTTCAGGAATGGTCTTTACCATCCCCTGCATGTTGTAGTTCATCACAAAGCTCTTGTAGCTTGGTGGGAGCGACTGGAGGATTCTGTCAATGACCGCCTCATCTGGGAGGTTTATGTTCAACTGGGTCATACGAGCGTGCAACCCAGACATCTTCAGGATGTGCTCACTGTCAGAACTGTTTTCCTCCATCTTACAACTGTAGAACTTGTCAGAGACATCATATCTCTCGACCCGGGCATGAGCTTGGAAAACTAGTTTCAGCTCTTCGAACATCTCATATGCTCCGTGATGCTCAAAACGCTTTTGGAGCCCCGGTTCTAAGCTGTAGAGCATGCCGCATTGAGCGAGGAGTAATCATCGAGCGAGTCGCCAGACGTTCAAATCGTCTTGCGATCTGCTGGGAGAACAGGTGGGTCACCTAACGGTGCTTCTAGGACATCTTGTTTCTTGGCAGCTATGAGGATGATCCTCGTGTTCGGACCCGATCCGTATAGTTCTGCCATCATCTTTCAGCTTGGTTTTCTCTAGGAACGCGTGAAGTTCATGTTGACGTTAGCGTTGGCCATTGATCTACAAGACATATTTGCAAAGGTTTTAGACTAAGTTCATGATAATAAAGTTCTAATCAAAATTATGAACTCCCACTTAGATTAGACATCCTCTAGTCATCTAAGTGTTACGATCCGAGTCGACTAGCCCGTGTCCGATCATCACGTGAGACGGACTAGTCATCATCGGTGAACATCTTCATGTTGATCGTATCTTTCATACGACTCGTGCTTCGACCTTCGGTCTCCGTGTTCGAGGCCATGTCGCACATGCTAGGCTCGTCAAGTTATCCCTAAGTGTTTTCGCTGTAAAACTGTCTTACACCCGTTGTATGTGAGCGTAAGGATCCATCACACCGATCATCACGTGGTGCTTAGAAGCGACGAACTGTAGCAACGCTGCACGTTAGGGAGAACACTTCTTGAAATTTTATAAGGGATCATCTTATTTACTACCGTCGTCCTAAGTAAACAAGATGCATAAACATAATAAACATCACATGCAATTATATAATTGTGACATGATATGGCCAATATCATCAAGCTCCATTGATGTCCATCTTCGGGGCTCCATGATCATCTTGTCACCGGCTTGACACCATGATCTCCATCATCATGATCTCCATCATCGTGTCTTCATGAAGTTGTCACGCTAGCGACTACTTCTACTTCTATGACTAACGCGTTTAGTTCATTAAGTAGACATACCCATATCTACTTAAGTCATCGGTGAGAGTGAGAACATAACGATATCCTCCATGAGCCTCAACGCCATTGGACCGCACACATCGGTATGTATGATTTCCAACAAGTTGGTTGCTCGCCCATTGTTCCGAGAACGGAGTCTTGGTCATTTTGCCCAAGAGGCAAGGTTCGCATGTGTCAAACGATTCATAATCAAGAGACTCTAAAAGTCCATCAGATGGAGCTTCTTCATGCGCTTGACACCAATGTGACCAAGGCGGCGATGCCACAAGTATGTGGGACTATCGTTATCAACTTTACATCTTTTCGCATCCACACTATGAACATGTGTAATATTACGCTCGAGATTCATTAAGAATAAACCATTGACCATCGGAGCATGACCATAAAACATATCTCTCATATAAATCGAACAACCATTATTCTCAGACTTAAATGAGTAGCCATCTCGTATCAAACGAGATCCAGATACAATGTTCATGCTCAAACTTGGCACTAAATAACAATTATTGAGGTTTAAAACTAATCCCGTAGGTAAATGTAGAGGCAGCGTGCCGACGGCGATCACATCGACTGAACCATTCCCGACGCCAAGATCGTCACCTCGCCCTTCGCCAGCCTCCGTTTATTCCGCAGCTCCTGCCGTGAGTTACAAATATGAGCAACGGCACCGTATCAAATACCGGGAGTTACTACGAGTAATTGGTAAGGTACACATCAATTACATGTATATCAAATATACCTTTGGTGTTGCCGGCCTTCTTATCCGCTAAGTATTTGGGGCAGTTCCGCTTCGGTGACCCTTCCCTTGCAATAAAAGCACTCAGTCTCGTGCTTGGGTCCATTCTTTGACTTCTTCCGGCAATCGGCTTATCGGGCGCGGCAACATCCTTGCCGTCCTTCTTGAAGTTCTTTTACCCTTGCCCTTCTTGAACTTAGTGGTCTTATTGACCATCAACACTTGATGTTCTTTCTTGATTTCAGCCTCTGCTGACTTCAGATCGAGAACACTTCAGAATGGTCTTTACCATCCCCGCATGTTGTAGTTCATCACAAAGCTCTTGTAGCTTGGTGGGAGCGATGGAGGATTCTGTCAATGACCGCCTCATCTGGGAGGTTTATGTTCAACTGGGTCATACGAAGTGCAACCCGGACATCTTCGTGATGTGCTCACCGATGTAACTGTTTTCCTCCATCTTACAATCTGAGAACTTGTCGAGACATCATATCTCTCGACCGGGCATGAGCTTGGAAAACTAGTTTCAGCTCTTGAACATCTCATATGCTCCGTGATGCTCAAAACGCTTTTGGAGCCCGGTTCTAAGCTGTAGAGCATGCCGCATTGAACGAGGGAGTAATCATCGAACGAGTCGCCAGACGCTCAAATCGTCTTGCGCAAAGGGGAGAACAGGTGGGTCACCTAACGGTGCTTCTAGGACATACTGTTTCTTGGCAGCTATGAGGATGATCTCGTGTTCGGACCCAGTCCGTATAGTTGCTGCCATCGTCTTTCAGCTTGGTTTTCTCTAGGAACGCGTTGAAGTTCATGTTGACGTTAGCGTTGGCCATTGATCTACAAGACATATTTGCAAAGGTTTTAGACTAAGTTCATGATAATAAAGTTCTAATCAAAATTATGAACTCCCACTTAGATTAGACATCCCTCTAGTCATCTAAGTGTTACACGATCCGAGTCGACTAGCCCGTGTCCGATCATCACGTGAGACGGACTAGTCATCATCGGTGAACATCTTCATGTTGATCGTATCTTTCATACGACTCGTGCTCGACCTTTCGGTCTCCGTGTTCCGAGGCCATGTCTGCACATGCTAGGCTCGTCAAGTTATCCCTAAGTGTTTTCGCTGTGTAAAACTGTCTTACACCCGTTGTATGTGAACGTAAGGATCCATCACACCCGATCATCACGTGGTGCTTAGAAACGACGAACTGTAGCAACGGTGCACAGTTAGGGGAGAACACTTCTTGAAATTTTATAAGGGATCATCTTATTTACTACCGTCGTCCTAAGTAAACAAGATGCATAAACATAATAAACATCACATGCAATTATATAATTGTGACATGATATGGCCAATATCATCAAGCTCCATTGATGTCCATCTTCGGGGCTCCATGATCATCTTGTCACCGGCTTGACACCATGATCTCCATCATCATGATCTCCATCATCGTGTCTTCATGAAGTTGTCACGCCAACGACTACTTCTACTTCTATGACTAACGCGTTTAGTAATGAAGTAAAGTAGTTTACATGGCGTTCTTCAATGACACGCAGGTCATACAAAAATAAAGACAACTCCTATGGCTCCTGCCGTTGTCATACTCATCGACATGCAAGTCGTGAATCCTATTACAAGAACATGATCTCATACATCACAATTCATCATTCATCACAACTTCGGCCATATCACATCACATGATCAATCGCTGCAAAAACAAGTTAGACGTCCTCTAGTTGTTGTTGCATCTTTTACGTGGCTGCGATTGGGTTCTAGCAAGAACGTTTTCTTACCTACGAATCACCACAACGTGATTTTGTCAACTTCTATTTACCCTTCATAAGGGCCCTGTTCATCGAATCCGCTGCAACTAAAGTGGGAGAGACAGACACCCGCCAGCCACCTTATGCAACTAGTGCATGTCGATCGGTGGAACCGGTCTCACGTAAGCGTCGTGTAAGGTTGGTCGGGCCGCTTCATCCCACAATACCGCTGAGCAAGAAAAGACTAGTAGGGCAAGTAAGATGACAAGATCAACGCCCACAACAAATTTGTGTTCTACTCGTGCAATGGAGAACTACACATAGACCTAGCTCATGATACCACTGTTGGGGAACGCTGCGAGAAAATTAAAATTTTTCCTACGGTTTCACCAAGATCCATCTATGAGTTCATCTAAGCAACGAGGAACGGAGAGAGTTTGCATCTACATACCACTTGTAGATCGCGTGCGAAGCTTGCTTGGTGATGATGGAGTCGTGCTTGAACGTGATTCAGATCACCGATGCCAAGTGCTGAACGGACAGCACCTCCGCGCTCAACACACGTCTGGGGACGAGCGACGTCTCCTCCTTCTTGATCCAGCAAGGGGAAGGAGAGGTTGAGGAAGACAGCACCACCGGCAGACGACGGCGTGGTAATGGTGGTGAAGCAAGATCTCGGCGAGGCTTCGCCGAGCTCTACGGAGGAGGAGATGTGTTGGGAGGGAGGGCTGCGCCTTGGGAGATGTGTACAGCAGCCCCCTCCCCCCTCTTTATATAGGCCCCAGTGGCGGCCCCCGAGATCCAATCTCCGGGGGCGGCGCGGGGGTGGAGTGCCCCTGCCGGTGGGCGCCCCCCCCTAGGGTTTCAACCCTAGGCGCGGGGGTGGGCCTGAGGCGCACCAGCCCCTGTGGGCTGGTTCCTTCCCTTATGGCCCATGGGGCCCTCCGGATGGGTGGCCCCACCGGTGGACCCAGGACCCTTCCGTGGTCCCAGTGCTTTGCGTAACCCCAAACTTTCCCGATGGCGAAACACCACTTCCTATATATTATTCTTTACCTCCGGACCCTTCCGAACTCCTCGTGACGTCCGGGATCTCATCCGGACTCGAACAACATTCGTATTCACATACTAGTCTTCCTACTAACCCTAGCGCCACCGAACCTTAAGTGTGTAGACCCTACGGGTTCGGGAGACACGCAGACATGACCGAGACGACTCTCGGGCAATAACCAACAGCGGATCTGGATACCCATGTTGGCTCCCACATGCTCCTCGATGATTTCATCGGTTGAACCACGATGTCGAGGATTCGATCAAACCTCGTATGCAATTCCTTTGTCAATCGATGCGTTACTTGCCCGAGACTTGATCGTCGGTATCCCAATACCTTGTTCAGTCTCGTTACATCGCAAGTCACTTTACTCGCATCAGTAATGCATGATCCCGTGACCAACACATTGGTCACATTGAGCTCATTATGATGATGCATTACCGAGTGGGCCCAGAGATACCTCTCCGTCATACGGAGTGACAAATCCCAGTCTCGATCCGTGTCAACCCAACAGATACTTTCGGAGATACCTGTAATGCACCTTTATAGTCACCCGATTCGTTGTGACGCTTGATACACCCAAGGCACTCCTACGGTAACCGGGAGTTACACGATCTCATGGTCGAAGGAATAGATACTTGACATTGGCAAAGCTTCTAGCAAACGAACTATACGATCTTTTATGCTATGCTTATGATTGGGTCTTGTCCATCACATCATTCTCCTAATGATGTGATCCCGTTATCAACGACATCCAATGTCCATAGTCAGGAAACCATGACCATCTATTGATCACAACGGGCTAGTCAACTAGAGGCTCACTAGGGACATATTGGGGTCTAAGTGTTCACACATGTATTACGATTTCCGGATAACACAGTTATAGCATGAACAAAAGACAATTATCATGAACATTGAAATATAATAATACTTTTATTATTGCCTCTAGGGCATATTTCCAACACTACGGTGGTGGTGGTGGCGGTGGCGGTGGTGGTGGTGGTGGTGGTGGTGGCGGTTCACCTACACCTCCGTCACATCACCCAGACGCCGCCCCATCCCACAACGTCCGGCGGGTGATCATCCGCCGCCCCGATCCTCGTCCGGCGGGTGATCAGACGCCGCCCCCCAGTCCTCGTCCGGCGGGTGATCAGACGCCGCCCCCCAATCCACCTATGGCAAAGAAGCAGAAGCAGTCCTGGATTATTAACCAGGACCCTTATGTACCTAAGACCACAAAGGTACCGGATCCATCACTGAAGCCTCTCCCCACAAGGCCTTGGGAACGTAGTGCCGAGGAAGTCGACGCGGGCGCGGCTGCTGATTTGGAGAAATGGAAGGCGGACTGCAAGAAGAAAAGAGAGCCCGAGCCCAAGCCAGTATTTTCTGATGAGCAAAAGAAGTGGGCTAAGTCATTTTTGAGCACACCGTCCCAAGCCGCGAAGAATCTGCCTACCGACTATGCACGTGAACTTCGCAGGCAGGCATTCATGTTCAAGGAGAACAAAGAGCGGGAGAAGGCCGAAAGTATAAAAAGCGGGAAACAAGTTGCCCAGCTCGGGGAACAAAGTAAACAATCGATTGCCCCGCTTATAGTGGAAGCCTTCTGTCCGGATGCCCCCGAGATCATACAAGCTGCGGCAGACAGGATTGAGTAACGAGTGCGAGAGAACAAGCGCCAACTTAGGTATTACTCTTCGTGAACTATTAGACCTTGATGAGTTGCCAGCGAAGGAGGTAGTAATTACATATGTCAAGAATGGGCCTCTCGTCGAGCTGCTGCAGAAAAGGATCTACGACCAAATGAAACGTCTGCTGAATTGGTACAAGGGTTACATAAAAATAAAAACGCCAAAGAATATATTTATGCGGAAGTTAGACATGAGCATCACTTCAAACATTACTATGTACAAGTTGAACTGAGTGAATTGTTCCAGCTTTTCAATCTGCGAGCTCGACAAATCTATCATCGGTTGCTACGCTCGTAAGTGATTTATTAATTTCTACCCCATCTCGTTCATATTGCCTGCACTATATATATGTCCTAACTATATTGTTGTGTCCTCTATTATACATGCAGAATGAAGATTAAGGAATGCAGAGTAAGGAACATCCATGATGTTTGGTTCATTGACCCACACATCGTTAATGATATTGTGTTGAAGCATTACCCGCCGACGTGGAGGCAGACACTGTGGCAGTTTCTTACAAAGCAGGAACTCAAAAGTGATATTCTATTTCCTTACCATTTTGGGTGAGTGTTTCTGTCTTGAGCACATTCTCTTTTGTTTACTCCATGCATGGTATGTGGCGGCTAATCGATGAGTTATGCATGACGTCTTGTGCATGTATCGTGTCCGCAGTTCCACCGGATTCTGCTAGTAATTAAAGTTAACACCTCGAATGTCTCGTCCCACGACTCTCGGATAAGGATCCAAAGCTTTGGGCGACATCGAAAAAATGCTGCAGAAGTAATTATTTTCATTCATTTGCGCCTATATCGATCGGCCTATTTCGCTTCATTTCCTAATATCAAGTAACTAATAACTCTCTTGTTCATTTAATTTTCTTTGCCTCGTAGGGTTTGGAGACGGTTCGTAGATACAAAGGTCGGTGAATTCAAAAAAGAGCTAGAATTTAAAAGGGTAAAGACTAAGACTGGGGATATTCAGCCACCAATGACCAATCTATGTGCATACTTTGTTCAGGAGATGATCCGAGATACACCTCTGAGCGGGTTGATCCGAGTGATACCAATGCTCAGAGGAATAACCTCCGGTGGGCGCTTAGTCCGAAGCTCGCTTCCACCACTTCAAGAGGAACTAGCTGGATGGTTCTGCAGGGAAGTCCTCCATCCTAAAGGAGAACACTATCACGAGGACGAAGAACTTTATATGGATTAAATCATGTATGGAAACTTGTTCAAAATTGTATATGGTCATCCGATGATATTGAATATATATTGTATATTCCTCTTGAATTCTTTTTGTTCTAATTTCAAATTTATTTGAAATTGTACATTCATATGCATGTATGTAGTACCGTAGAATATATGAAACTCCTTCAAAATTAAAATAAAGCACAAAAGAAATAAAACAATACAAATTAAACAGAAAACAGGTTTAGGGGGGGTGGGGCTAAAACCCTAAACCTGCGGCTGCCTTTAGTCGCGGTTGGCGAGAAGAACCGCGACTAAAGGTCCTCCGCCTGACGGCCGCTGGCCCCACGTGGGCGGGCCTTTAGTCGCGGTTCTTAAGCAGCCGCGACTAAAGGTGGTGGGCTTTAGTCGCGCTTTGCTGGTCGCGGTTGCGCAGCCGCGACTAATGGCAGTTGCGAACCGCGACCAAAGGCCTTTTTTCCACCAGTGGAAGCTGTCGATGAGATGAAGGAGGTGGAGGAGGAGCAACCCTATGCAGGCACTAAATCGTTGGAAGGGGGGCGAGGAGGGAGATGAAGCGTTTACAGCTCGCTGCAGATCAGATTTGTAGGGCGAACTCGTGCGTTGCTGATCAGACCCCGTATATGAAGCTGTAAAATTTGAAAAAAAACATTCACGGGAGAAACTTGCAAGGACATTCATCATACATAGTTGATCATCATACTACATCATAGATAGTTGTTCATCATACTACATCAGAGTACTACATATTGGTGGGATCTGCGGGCCGTGCAGCGTACCCGCGCATAGGCTACCAAAATCAACGGGTGCGCCGCCGACGACACTGCGGAGGAGCCGGAGGAGCTCAGTCTTGGTTGGAGTCGAGGTCGATCCAGACCTTGGCCTTGCCGACCTTCATGACGCGCTACTCCACCTCCTTGGACGCGTGCGCCTGCGATGCTGTGATGCCTTGCTCGAGGAAGATCTCCTTGATCTCGAGGTCGTGGCGGCGGCGCGAGTCGGCCTCCTCCTCCTCCCTCACCGAGCGCTCCATGATGACGCGCTCGAGGTGATCCTCCTGCCCCGGTGGAGGTAGTCTTCGGGGCCGATGACGCTGCGTCGGCCTCGAGCTTGATGGCGAGTGGCCCGAGCTCCTCCGGCTCTCTCTTGACCGGAGTGAGCCGTGAGTTCGGGGTGCCTGCGAAGCAGCTCCCTACGGTAGAGGAGCCGGAGGAGGCGCGGCGGCGGACCGCGAGCTCGCGCTCGTACTCATCAAGCTCGCGGCGTTTGAACATCGGCGGCAGCCTGCTCCCATAGTTGAGCCACTTCCGTGCCGCCGCTTGCATACGGCGGTTGCGGCGCTCCGCGTCAGCCCCACCACTTCCATAGCTGTCCAAGGGTCAGGAAGGGAAATTGGGGCGGAGGGGAGGGGAATCATGGCGGCGGAGGCGGATAGGGTTTGACCCGTATCCGAGTGGTGAAACCGGATAAATAAGGGTGGAGTCAGTGCTACGGTAAACTTTTTAGGGGCCGGGCCTGGGATATAGTCTGTTTTGTCAAGAAAAACGGGCCAAACCCGTATACTCGCCAAAATTATACGGAGTCTGGTAGATATGATGTAACTCGTAAGGAGAATCTGTCGGCCGTCCTGATCTCTCAGAGCCGATTGACGGCTAGCCGCAGGTCAAATCCCAGCCACTTCCCCGGCCGCTGAGGACGGCGAGCTCGACCTCCTCCTCGACGAGCTCGAGACAAAGAACCGCGAGTAGCTCTAGGTCTTCTTGCCGTTGCCTCCTATTCTCGTCCAGAGGCTTCGTTTCGTACTCAACCCGGGCACGGTCCATCGCTTGGTGCCCCTACTTGTCGGCGCGGCATCGCCCTTCGCCACCGGCCCCTGCCAGGCGCTGCGGCATGTGGGTGGTGGACACGTTCGCCATCCTGCGGTTTCCGGTAGGATCCAATAAAGGGAAGTGTTCTACGAGCATGTAGATGTTGCGGCCTTCTTTTAGATATGGGAAATCGGGTGCTGGGGCTTGAGCATTTCCCCTTCCTTTTGGCGTTTAAATGGAGGCAGGTTTTTTAGGAGATAAATTGAGATTTTTCCGATAATGCTTGATTAGCCTAAATCTTGAGTGACGATAGATTGGTGATTTGCAGAATGGATGCGGGGGACATAGTTTTAGTGGAGTTTATTATTGTTACTCTCTTTTTTTTTGCAAAAATATTTTTGTTACTCCCTCCCATCCAAAATAATTGTCCTGACTTTGAACACTTATGATGGATCGGAGATAGTAGTATTATTTCCGCCTTGTTTTGTCGTCAATTCGTTAGCTCTGCCATGTGGTGTTGAGGATTGATTAGTTTTTAACCAGATCGTTTAACCAACTGGAGATAAATTGATTTGCTCAGCCATAAGAGGCTAGATCACATGCCTTGCTTTTTTTTTGCGGGGAGCACACGTGCGTTGCTAAAATAGGGCATCTGTAGATTTGTTGATGCTATGCTCGATTATGCTGTGTGTATGTATGCAATCGTACTCACCTGTTAGGAAGATAAGTCATCCATGGATTAGCTGGAGATAGAACTGCCCTTTGCAGGGGCAAGCATCAAAGTGCTGCTTCTGACACTAACTCGTGGTAAATATGTCTGCAAGCCAGCTTCAGAGGCCCGCGCCTGATAAATGAATCTGTTGTGACTGAAATGGTGGCTGTAAGGTGTTTCCCTTAATTTATGCTTTGTTCCTGCTATTGTACATTTATTTCTGTGATCCCAGCCCACTAGTCCAATACTTGGTAATTTTCTTTGTGCAGCCTCATTTGTTCCCCAGATTTTTTTTTGTCATTGTACATGAATTTACATACAGTTTATCCCCTAAACTTATATGTTTCTTTTACTAACATACTAATGTATCTGCAGGACCTTCAAAACCTGTCCCAAGGTGTGCCCTCCCAATGTATCTAACTGATGAACTTCAGAAGCACATCCAAACTATATTTGTAGGCAGCCGCTGCAGGTTTGTCACGAAAGCACTTGCATCATTGCATAAATTCCATATGTTACCATCTGTTTATGTGGCTATAAGCGACCATGGAATACAGGGATATGTATTTTTTTGCGATTCAGTTGTAAAAATCTGATGTATGACATGTGTGAAACTCTTGTCCTCTTTGCTGAAGTTACAGTATGATGCTCTGTCCTGTAATATGTACCAATTGTGTTCTTCATTTTTGTAAACAAGGCTAATGGAACTTTGTTTTGAGTCCACAATGGTTGCCACTTCAAAGATCTTATGTCCCTAATTTCTAACATTTTATCTGATCAAATATATCAAAATGCACTGGAAATTGGCAATTCTGCTCACTCCGCACACATGTATTGATTGGCATGAATCTGTACGTGTGGGCTTCCTGATCAAAGTATGAACTAACTTACAGCTTGAAGAGTTGAAATGAGAATCATCTTTTAACTTTTCGATTGTGCGTGCTTACATTTATATCCATCATTGTGGGCACAAGGGCGTTACCCGTCTGTTTCCAGCTTTTGGTGCTTGCAAATTTGCAATAATGCAAAATGGTATCACAGGTTTTCAGTTTTCACAAATCACAGTGGACCAGCGTATGAAGTTGGGTGTAGTATCTAGCTAGAACAAAGAATATATATTCCCCTGTGCACAATAGGTATGGAATCATAACTATATTTTTTAACATATCTTTGCCAATGTTAGTGTAGTGGTCACTTTATTCCACCATTAAACAACAATATCACATCTAATTCTAAGATGGAAAAAAGTTATAATATATTTGTTTATATGCGATATGCAAGTTTTAACTCCATAGCAAAACCTTTTTCGATGTCAATAACGAATTAACGATGCTCCTTGTCTTGCTGGTGTTGCACATGTGGGGCGAGCAATGGTGAACGGACATGTGTCCCAGCAAATGCTTTCACATCTATCCTCTAGGATTTTTGTGTTAGTGCTTTGCAGTCAGTTCGGTCACCTTCTTTGGAAAAATCAACGGAGAAATGTTCTTATAGTTGGAGGAAATAAAAACAAAAACAAGTCTGGATCAAAATGATCGTGTTTGAAGAAAATGAGCAGGGGAGAAAAAGAGGATGGGATTGCCGAAGAGTTTCAAGAACCCACCATGGCCCAATAGCTATTGCTTCTAACCATATATTCAACTGCTACGATGAAGTATAAGTAGTCTACATTGAGTCTATTGGGGGCTTCCAGTAGTGGCTATGTAATAACACGTCCCTCTTTTGGATTATTGCATAAGCTACAACACAGTCGCACCCTGTTTTTCTAAAGACCACTATGAGTCGTAGAACATAATTATGATCAATCTATCTTCATTGTTATCATTAATATATGATTTTCTTCGATCAGTTGGTACATGCATGTTGTGTCCTTGTTCTTCAAACTCATCCTGGCCATGTTATGTCGAGAGAACCTAAGGAGGTGTGCACATTAAATGGTGTGCACATGCAGATTTGAGCAGCGAGGTGATATACTATGGATCTAATCTTCATATACATCATGGACGACACGGAGAATCCAAGACTTCAATGCTCATGTGCATTTTAGAAGCTCCGGTTTGACATCCTCTTCATAGCAATATGCTGTAGCTAAAAACTAAAATATACTCCAGCTTTTAGCTAGGAGTGAAGCAGTGGGGCTTTTGGCATCTGCTGGTGGGGGCATAATTTTGCTGGGGAATTTGCAGGCCCCTCCTCCAATCTTGTTCTCTTTTTTTTCTTCCTTTTAATGGGAGGTATGGAGCCTCGTGGCCTCTATCTCTATCTTTCTATAAGTACTGCAACCTCTCAACATTGTTATTCGGGAGCCGGACTGTCTCCCAGGGCCAAGGTTCCAAGGATTCATCCAAGCTCTGCTGTCCCACACAGGTTGCAATGGCAACAGTCTCAATGGACGTTGAAGCCGGAAGAAATGACAAGGTATGTAATTGTGAGACAGCAATACGATACTAGTTAATTTTTTCTCCTGTTCAGGGATTAATTTGTTCCTTTTAAACAGTAATAAATAATAATTGTATGTCTTCGCACCACTCCGTTTAAGTCTGTCTTTCCTGCAGAAGAAGGGGTTCCACGGTTAACATTTGAGAAAGCATAGGCTTTGGAACACCCCCTTATCTAGCCATCCATTTCTACATCAAGATTCGTGTAAGAAATTTTCTCTTTTTTGTTTCTCCCAAATAAAACAACATATGAACTTGAAACTTTGCACGACGACAAAACATTCTAACTAGAATGTAGGAAAAATACTTTCAGATTTTTTCGTGAATCATATATAGTAAAAATAATATTTTTTACTCGAAAAAAAATCTCATTTTGTATATTTAGTTCCGATGAAAAAATCTGAAAGTATTTTTCCCACATTCTAGTTAGAATGTTTTGTGGTCGTGCAAAGTTTCAAGTTCATATGTTGTTTTATTTGGGAGAAACAAAAAAGAGAAATTTTCATGTAGTGAGTTAGTTGTGTAGCACAGATCTCAAAGCAAGATTTGAGGGTAAGGATAAGGGGTGTCTGAAAGCCCGAGCTTCAAAAATCCACGTTCGGGGTTCCACCAAGATCTGGTCCTAGCTTGCAAGACACTGAGCGTCGTGTTCGGTGGGCTCGTCACTTCACCTCTCTATGTTTATCCGTCCATGAATCTGACCAATCCCACCGAGGAAGACTACCTCGGGATATACATCATCATGTTCTGGACCTTGACTCTGATCGGTGTCATCAAGTACATATGCATAGCTCTGAACGCCGATGATCACGGTGAAGTGTGATAGAATTAAACAAAGATTCTCCCAAGCTATCAATGATAGATAAGTCAGACCATACAATTTGTTGATTTTTAACCCGATCAGAATTATTTTTCTCATGCAGGTGGCACACTTGCGATGTATTCTCTGCTATGCCAGCATGCCAACATCGGCATCCTCCCGTCCAAGAAGATTTACATAGAAGAAGAGGATCTGGTCTCGATTCGGCCTGCCGTGACCAGAAGGCCAAGCAGGCTGAGCAGATTCATCGAGCGCAGCATTGTCGCCAGGAGGCTGCTGCTCCTCACTGCTATATTGGGCATGTGTATGCTAATCGGAGATGGCATCCTCACACCTGCTATTTCAGTCTTGTCTGCAATAGATGGACTGAGAGGCCCTTTCCCATCCGTCAGTAAACGTATGCAGTTAGTCCAAACTCCAAAGTAGTGAATTTCTTCATTGTGACAAAGGATCGTGCTTAATAGTGTGTCGAAATTAATGTTTTACAACTGTGGTGGAGGCACTGTCTGCGGCGATCCTCATTGGGCTCTTCCTGCTGCAGAAGTACGGCACGTCGAAAGTGAGTTTCATATTCTCACCGATCATGGCAGCGAGGACGTTTACCACACCGATCATTGGGATCTACAACATTTGGCGCTATTACCCGGGCATCTTCAAGGCCTTGTCGCCACACTACATCGTTACGTTCTTCATGACCAACCAGATAAGAGGATGGCAGCTGCTCGGTGGAACCGTTCTCTGCATCACCGGTATGTACATTAAGGGTTTATGTGTTTCACGGTCGGCTTTAATGTCCTCGAATGACAAACTTATCGTTTTGATTGATTCAGGTGCTGAGGCAATGTTTGAGGATCTTGGACACTTTAGCAAGAGGTCTATTCATATCGCGTTCCTCACCAGCATATACCCCTCCCTTGTGCTCACTTATGCTGGGCAGACGACATACTTGATCAACAACGTCGACGACTTCAGCGACAGGTTCTACAAGTTTGTGCCGCGCCCTGTGTATTGGACCATGTTCGTCAGTGCGACGCTGGCAGCGATCGTGGCAAGCCAATCGCTGATCTCGGACACTTTCTCTGTCATCAAGCAGTCGGTAGCCCTTGACTACTTCCCCCGTGTTAAGGTAGTGCACACCTCCAGGAACAAGGAAGGGGAGGTGTACTCGCCGGAAACCAACTACATCCTCATGTTGTTCTGTGTTGGTGCCATCCTCGGCTTCGGCGATGGTAAGGACATAGGAAATGCGTTCGGGGTGGTTGTCATCATGGTTATGCTGATCACCACCGTCCTGCTCACCCTGGTGTTGCTCATCATCTGGGACACACATGTGGTGCTGGTGGCGCTCTACTTTGTGCCGTTCCTGATCCTGGAGGGCACGTATGTGAGTGCGGTGTGCACCAAGATCCTCAAAGGTGGGTGGATGCCATTTGCGGTGTCATTGTTGTTGGCACTCATCATGTTCGGCTGGTACTACGGCCGACAGTGGAAAGCGGAGTACGAGATGGCAAACAAGGTGACACTTGAGAGGCTCGGTGAACTCCTCGCAGGTCCGGACGTGCACCGTGTCCCCGGGCTCTGCTTCTTCTACAACAACATGCAGGACTGGCTCACCCCTGTGCTCGCGCACTATATCAGGAACATGCGGTCGCTGCACAAGGTGACCGTCTTCCTCACGCTCCGGTACCTGCTGGTGGCCAGGGTTGATGCCAAGGACCGGGTGGCCATCCGGCGGCTTGGGCCCAGCGGGGTTTACTGGTGTACAATACAGTACGTGTATGCCGGCCCGCTCTACTTCGAGGAGGATGACCTCGCCGGAGGTGGTGAACGCCCTACAGGAGCACACCGCTATAGAGGAGGCCGCTATACTTGAGGAGGCGAGGGGGGCTGGGGTGGTGCACGTCAGGGGCAAGATGAGGTTCCACGTCGGCAAAGACACGGGCTTCTTCGATCGTATTCTGCTTGGCTTCTACGAGTTCATGCACAGCACGTGCCGGTCCACGCTGCCAGCTCTCGGGATCCCCCTGCAGCAGCGCGTCGAGATCGGCATGCTCTACAAGGCCCGACGCTACGCTTGCACACATTTGCATATGTATGACGCAATGTGTGCCAATAATTTGCTATGGTTTTCGGTTGTTTCGGCTACCTGCAGTATCGACGCAATGTCATTTGTAAGTAAACCTCAGTATGAAGGTTGCCATGAAATAAAGGATGTATATATGCTGCGGAAGGTAAGCTTTTGCAACCATACCTTAAGAGTGTCGGTTACTCTGGAAACTTTCGGCTCAAAATATTGCTTCCAAATTCCTTCGCCACCCCAATCGCGGCATTTGTTTCTGATATATTTGAAAAATTGTTTTTTGGTTGTGGGTAATTTATGTTGGCCGCGATGACTTCACCGCCAATTGTGGGCTGCAATGATCTGGTCTTTTTCAGGATTTTTTTTCAGGTAATTGGGATGGATACCAATTGGTGTCACACATAGTTCCTATTGCAATGTGTGGAACGATGAAATACATTGACTATTTGGTGCATTTACTTAGAGATGGTAACATGTGCTTCTTCTGCTTTCTTTGGACTACAACTTTTAATAGACTCTTTGATGCATGCTTTTATATCGCTTGAGTGTTTTGCTTCTTAATTCCTTGGAGTGAGAAATGACTTGGTAGTAACTCTTTTCAGTTATATACATCTATGTGCATCAATTATATATACAAGGGATGTAGAGGTCGGTGGTCACTTCATGTATATACATAAAACCTTCGAACCCACACATGCATCCAGAGAAAAATAATCAAATTTAGACGGATTAGCTGAGCCTTGACAAAAATTGTAGAAATATGAAGCATGGATCTCAACACCCATATGGGATTGGTCAACTTGGGAGTTTCATCTTTAATCCCCGAACATATATCCAAGTACCACGAAAAGAAAAGCTTTTCATAGCAAAATTAAACCTTCAGTCCATAGTTTTTAAAGTTCCAACATGAAGCTTAGGTAGCTATCCAAATTGTCCCATATGTAGGATAGGATTCTTGCTATTAGCATGTTTTCTTCGTTTTTATTTTGCTAATTCTAAGTTGTTTCCATGGCTTTCGGGTGCCTTTGAGATAATTCTTATATTTTCTGATTATTAGAACTTTTCAGTATTTTTTTTATGTTTGTTTCATCGTAGATATCCTTTAAATTTATATTTTTCTGGTGTTGTGGGACTTCGAGGGTAATTAAGGCCTCTGTCGAGGTGGTGTCTCCGGTGATATAGATCATGCCCGAGTTGTAGGTGTTGTGTGGGGAACCTGTTTCACCTGTGTCGATGGGGCAACTCAAGTTGGACTCTCTCCAGGCTTCGGAGTTGGACCTGGTGTCCTCACCACCCCATGGAGCCTTGCCAGGCGTCAAACAGCCCACCTCTCGGCGTTATGGAGCATGGAGTTTTATATGTTTCCGCCATTCCCTCGTGTGTGACCATCGGTAAGGTGATGCCTGTGAGTGACATGGCCATTGAGCCACTTGTGTTGGCACATACTCCAAATTCCAATGCCCTCTTCGCGGTGGAACTTTGTGAATTGCTATCCAGCGTTCAGGTTACTAGACCTGGTTTGGGTAGGTTAATTGCTTGCCTACTGACGGGGACGCCAATAAGGGACAAACAAAAGAAGGTGGGCAAACGCAAGAGTGGCGCAAAAGACAAGACGCCTTCAGCTGCTTGATTTGGTTGTCATTGTGGGTTGGGAGGTGCCTCAGGGATTGTGGATGTTGTGTATTCGGCGAGTGTGACGGGCCGTCTGTGCGGTTGTGGGGTTTCATGTCATGTGAGTAGTTCGTCCGTGGTCCATTTGTATTGGTTTTAGCCCTGTTTTCCATTAATTAATTGGGAAATTCACTTCTTTTTAATTAATCGATGAGGCAAAACTTTTGCCTACGTTTTGAGAAAAGGCCTGTGTCATTTTCAAAGTTCATTAAGTTTGACCAAGTCTATATAAATATATATGATTATCCACAAAATCAAATTTACTTCATCCAATTCATTATGAAATGTATTTTGATATTATGTATATTTGATATGGTAGATCTTTATAGATTTTCCCTACGTATAGTCTCGGAGAAACTTTAAATATTGGACTTAGAAAAATCCTAGAACTTAAGTAATTTTGAAACGGAGGGAGTATCATTTTCTATTGTGTCTATAATTATAAATTGGAATATTGGATGCATGCTCATCTATGTAAAACTTCCATTACACCAGACAAGAATCATCTATTTTTCGGTACATGTTGGTTTATCCCTGAAGATATGCTACTTCAGGAGTGCTAGAACTATCATATGGAAATTTCACTAGGGGGAGTAGTAGCTAGGGAGAACAAAGAATATATATATTCTCATTCTAAAAATAGTCTGGGGAACGCATCTATAATTTTATCATGTCTTCCACAGTTGGTCCTCTGGTGACTTTATTCGACCATTAAACATCAATATCACACTAACTCTTGGATGAAGTTTTTGACACTGTAGATATTATTTTATCCCATAGGGAAACCATTATCTAACACTAATGATGCACACTGTCTGTTCATGTAGCAAATCGAGGACAATCAATGGTGAACTGACATGTCTCCAAATAAGTGCTTTCCCATGCATTCTCCAGGATTGTCGTATTGGTGCTTTGCTGTCAGTTTAAACAAGGTCTGCCAGCTGCCAACCCCTTTGGAAAAAGCAGTGGAGGGATGTTCTTAGGGATCGAAGAAGAAAATGAAAAATAAGTCTGTATAAGAATGATCGTGCATGAAGGAAATGATGTACCAGGAGGGATAAAAGGATGATGGGATTGCCATGCTGCAGGGTTTGAGAAACTCACCATGGCAAATTGCGTTGGACCTAATAATGGATCGGTTTGGTCACATGAGTATTCTAGTATTTCACATAATCCAGTATCGCTTTTGAAAACTTGGTTAATTTGGTTGAAAGAAGGAGGGTAGGTGGGTACCCTAAATGTTCAAAATTTGCACACTGCCGCGTGGCATGTGACTGCGCTCCAGCTTCCTCATCTTTGTTCTCCGACTCCTCTCCCTCTTCGTGTGACGATGTTACCCGTGTGACTCCCCGTATGATATAGGGTGTGACAATCACCACTCAAAGTGGGCGCCATGCAGTAATACATTGGAAACATACATACAATATTTTAATGATAAACATGATCAGGTCTCCTATCCACATGACAGACGCCATACATGCAAGAACTCTTCAGACTCAGAGTAGACAACTGATGTCTCTGCTGAATTAGTTGATATGTGATCTAGGGCAATACTATACAGGCGTGATGTGTTTTATTCCTCATAGCATCTCTGGCAGACCCCGTAAAAAGCCGTGACCCGCAAAATAACCGCCAAAATACGGGTTGGCGTGAAAAATCCTTCCCGACCAAATCCCAAACGCGTCCGACCCACAAGGGCATGTACAATGGTTGATAAGACAGTTTTATCTTAAGTCTTGCAAGTAATTAAGAAATGATAAAAAAGTATGTCTACAATGGGTTATATCTTAGTCTTATCTTCAACAACTAGCTATTCTTAATAACATGCTGAGACATATTGTGCTAAGAGACCATCTCTTAAATAAGAGAAGACAAGCCTTTTCTTATGATTTCTCTCTCTTCCACCTCAGCATTTATCCTACATGGCACTCCTAAGATAGTACCATCGTACATGCCCTAAAAGTTTTTGCGTGGCGCGGCATAATTCCCGTCCCAAACCGCGAAAACGCGGGTTTCCCCCCTCGGCCCGTCGGCGCATGTATTTAGTGGGAGCGGTTGGTGGGGGGGGGGGGCATTTCAGCCCGCGCTTTTCCCCACCCATCGCCGCCCCTCTCCCCCTCGCCCCGCCGCCAGGCCACCGCCCACGATTCCGGCGGAAGTAGCCGGCGGGATCACGCCGGAAGGCCGCCACATGCCCGAGGTTACCCTCCGCCACTTTCCTCCTGCGTCGGCGGGCCGGAAAGTTGCAGATCGGTGGCTGTTCGACGCGGGCGGCAAGATTTGGCTTTTCCGGCCACCGGTGGCTGCACCAAGCCATTGATTGGTCGGCGAGCACCCCGCGCAACTCCGACAAAGCCCCATCCCCGCATGCAGGTACGGATTCGTCCTGTAGCCGCCATCGACGGTTTGCCGGCGGGGATTCGGTCGGCCGGTCGGCCGCAGGGCTCGGCGCTCAAGAGCCTTCTCGTTAGCTCGCCGATGCCGCTCATATAGTACGCACGACTGCACACGAACAGTGTTGGGGCTAACTTTTGGCACGCGGAAGCACCCGGATGGGTGTTCTTCAAATGCTAAAATGACAGAGTATGTGTTTTTTTCATTCAGCTTTGTCACCGTATTCTTCGTTTCAATTGTGATAGCTCATTTTGTACATCGTCATGTGTGTAGGAAGATGGATGCTCATTTTGGTTTTGGGAAGGAGAATACAATGATTTATTGATAGAAAGGAACTTAATAGATGTTTGTGCACTCCTTAAGAATTGAGGCTAATGATGCGGCTGCATTTGCAATTAGAGAAGAAAGTAGAGGGGAAGTAATGTCTACTTCTTTAGAACCAAAGAAGAAGAATGAAGAAAGCAAAATCAAGAATCCGCAGATCAACAACGAATGCATGGAGAAGATTTGGTCCAACTAGTGGGAGCAGTTATGTAAGTTGGATATCTTCTGAAATGCATAATTGTGATTCTTGTTTTCATGTGTGAAATTGAATGCCGTTAAAGCACTTTGTATCCAATGCCGTTGAAAAAGCAAATATTTGGTGAAGTACTATGTATGCCGTTGAAAATGCAAAGAAATGTATTTTCATGTGTGAAATTGAATTGCAAATTTTGGCTTTGCGGGCCGGCAGGAGCGGCGCCCGAGCAGACCCTGCAAAACCGACCCGTAAAAGAGCATATTCCGCGAATATCCTTTTATACGGGTCCGTTTTGCAGGGCGTGACTCTACGGCCGCCCGAACCGGCCCGCAAAGCCGTTTTTTCCGCTAACTGTAAATGTGTTTTACGGGTCGACGTTATACGGGTCTGCTAGAGATGCTCTCACGGACAAGAACTATGAGAAAATATAATTATGCTCTGAATAAGACAACCAAAACTGATATGAAGCCCAATGTGAACTAAGTGTACCCACCAAACATGTCTGCATGAACAATGATGACAACCCACCATGCACGGTTGGCACTAATTAAGGAGAAGCCCACAGAGGAGATCACCCTTTGTGCACTCATGCCCACACTGCAGCCACGATAAATAGATATATGTAGGTGAGTGTGGACAGGTTGGATAAACCATCGACCCCTAAGTCTTCCTAGCTTGTTCTAGTTCCTCTAGTCAATGAGTATCCAAGTATCGCCTGGCCATTGTATTTTTTCCGCCTGGGCACTATTGCTATCACCTAGAGATCACACAGCGACTTGCCGGTGAGCTATATGGGATTAGGATGTATCGGATATTATGCTCAACCTTACTCTTTTCTAGTGCCAGCGATTTAGGGCTTCACATGATCATCGAGCTGCCGGGGCCGTACATCTTTTTGCATATTCTCTCAGTCCATACTTACAAATGGCCCTGACATTCTCGGCACGAGATGAAAATTCCCCACGCTATGTTAGCACGAGCAATTATTGAAGGAGCTTACTACCTGATGAACGTTCCCCATGTTGCAATAGTGCAAAAAGACTGGGTGCGGATTTTTGGAGGCCGAGCTCCAGTGAGCTCGGTATTTTGAAACAAATTAAAAAGCGTATTTAAAAGTTCCAAAAAAAACTGAAAAAAATCCATGGAAACATATATGTATTCTGCAAGAACGTGTTAAATTTCGTCGAAATTTTTTGTGATTTGTAGGCTCTACAAAAATAACAAATTTCTGGCCCAATAACAAAAATAAAAGGCCCATTAAAAAATGTGTATTTATCTTTTTTCTGTATGCCACATGTAAATGTATAATACTGTGAAATTTTGCATATACGTAGTATACATGTGCATGTGTGTTCAAAAAATAAATTTGGAATTTTTGGGCTCCAAAAAATAAAATTTGAAAATGAGCTCACTGGAGCTCGGCCTTCATTGGCATTTTCCGCAGACTCGCGTATCTAGCATGTATGCAGCGCGTTTGTGCGCTAGCCTACGGCCAGCCCCAGCTCTCTCTTTCTCTCTCTCTAATCACTTCGAGCCACACACGTGTATTTGTACTAGCCACTCTCTAAAACCATGCATTTAGAATGAAATTGCTGACATTATCAAATATTGTCTTCGACCTTTAAATTGAAAATATTGCCCGAGACCTGATGAGCCGTTATTGCACGAGACCTGTCTCCTCTAGCTTTGCGTGGCGGCGCGTCGCTGCCCCTCGCATCCACTTCCTCCTCTCGGTGCTGACTCCTCTCCCTCTCCATTACCACTTTGCCAATCTGACCGTCCTCCAGCCATGAGCCTTGAGGCAGGGCGCCGGGTTCTTACCCATATGTCTGCCGGTACGCTTCAGGGTGTGACCACTAGTAGAAAAGGGGACAAAGGTCCAGGCCGGCTCAGCTCATTAGTCCCGGTTCAGTCCAGAACCGGGACCCATGGGGCATTGGACCCGGTTCGTGGGCCTCGGGGGCGGCCGGGCCACGTGGGCCATTGGTCCCGGTTCGTCTGGACCTTTTGGTCCGGTTGGTGGGACGAAGCGGGACCAATGGGCCTCGCTCCTGGCCCACCACCATTGGTCCCGGTTGGTGGCTTGAACTGGGACCAAAGTCTGCCCTTTTGTCCCGGTTCATGCCACCAACCGGGACCAATGAGGTGCCTATATATACCCCAAAGCGTAAGAGCAGAGCACACTGCTCTGTTTTTTCTGGCCGCCGAGGGGAGAGGGCTTGGTGGTGCTCTAGCTCACCTCCTATGCACACAAGGTGTTCGATGGAATGCCCGAGCCACACTACTTAAGCTTTCTCCTCTCCAAGCTCGACCTCCAAGCTCCATTTTCCTCAATATTTGTCTAGGTTTAGCGGTCTGTCGCGCCCCGTCCCCGTCTTCACCGCCGTCGATCAACCGCGCCGTTCTCATCGCCGGCACCACCGTGGTGAGCCTCTTGTTCTTATCTTCTTTCTGAAAGGAAAAATATTCTTACTTGTATGTTTAGATAGATACTTGTATTATTTTCTTACTTTTATTATTGCATCTTATATAGTGCGATGGTTTTGATATCCGCCCCCGTCGGCCCTCGTCCTGTCTATGATTCGGATGTGGTATATATTATCTTTTCATAACTATTGGTTCATTTATTGTTTATGAAAATTTTGCCGACCAATGTGACATAGATTTTATTTATCTAGGAGGTTGTTGAACCGGAAATTCCAACCGACCCTATTGTCGAGAGGTTAAATTTAGTTGAAAAAGAAAACAATTTCTTGAAGGAAAAAATAAAAAAAAATTGAGGAGGAGAAGATGATATTGGAGTTGCATGTTGCGGATGTCGTCGATGATCACAAGATCAAGATGGATGCAATGCACTTGAAGATTAGAAAGATTAGAAAATATGCCATTCATACCGAGGCTTGGTATCATTATGCAGTTGGATCAGTTGTTACCTTGATTGCGATTATGATCGCATTTGTTTTCACATTGAAATGTTTTACATAGTTTCAATGTATGGTTTAATTAATTAGATGCTCTAGAGAGCTATATGTTGTTAGATGAGAACTATGTATGTACTTTGGTTTTAATGTGATGATGAACTTCTATTAATTTGGTCACTTATTTATCTATTCATGATGTTCTGTAATGGTTTTTGACACACTTAATTATATATATAATGCACGCAGACGAACCGGCAATGGATGTACGGTGACAGACACACCTCAGAGTACAATAAGGGCGTGCATGAGTTTCTCAAAGCGGCTGAGGCAAACAAGCAGAATGGTTTTATGTGTTGTCCATGCATTAAATGTTGGAATACGATGTGTTACTCTGACCGGAAAATCCTTCACATGCACCTGCTTTACAAGCGTTTCATGCCACACTATAATGTTTGGACGAGGCACGGAGAAATAGGGGTTATGATGGAAGACGGCGAAGAAGAAGAGTACGATGACAACTATGTGCCCCCTGAATACGGTGATGCTACTGAACATCAAGAAGAACCAGACGATGTGCACGATGATGCTGCAACGGGCGAAGCTGTTGAAGATCACGAGGAACCAGACGATGTGCCCGATGATGATGATCTCCGCCGGGTCATTGTCGATGCAAGGACGCAATGCGAAAGTCAAAAGCAGAAGCTGAAGTTCGCTCGCATGTTAGAGGATCACAAAAAAGGGTTGTACCCCAATTGCGAAGATGGCAAAACAAAGCTCGGTACCATACTGGAATTGTTGCAGTGGAAGGCAGAGAATGTTGTGTCTGACAAAGGATTTGAGAAGCTACTGAAAATATTGAAGAAGAAGCTTCCAAAGGATAACGAATTTCCCGACAGTACACACGCAGCAAAGAAGGTTGTAAGCCCTTTAGGATTGGAGGTGCAGAAGATACATGCATGACCTAATGACTGCATCCTCTACCGCGGTGCGTACAAGGATCTGAACGCATGCCCGGTATGCGGTGCATTACAGTATAAGATCAGACGAGATGACCCCAGTGATGTCGACGGCAAGCCCCCCAGGAAGAGGGGTCCTGCGAAGGTGATGTTGTATGCTCCTATAATACCATGGTTGAAACGTCTGTTCAGAAAAGGAGAGCATGCCAAGTTAATGCGATGGCACAGTGAGGACCGTAAGAAAGACGGGAAGTTGAGAGCACCCGCTGATGGGTCGCAGTGGAGAAAAATCGAGAGAAAGTACTGGGATGATTTTGCAAGTGACCCAAGGAACGTATGGTTTGCTTTAAGCGCGGATGGCATTAATCCTTTCGGGGAGCAGAGTAGCAATCACAACACCTGGACCGTGACTCTATGTATGTATAACCTTCCTCCTTGGATGTGCATGAAGCGGAAGTTCATTATGATGCCAGTTCTCATCCACGGCCCTAAGCAACCCGGCAACGACATTGGCCCGCTCTTAGTAACCTTTCAAGACAGACAAACAAGAAATACCATGCATGCACACACCATTTACTTGACACCTATAGTATATACCTGGGAAGCTGCAGGAAGAATGTGTACCTGGGCCATCGTCGATTTCTTCCGACCAACCATCAATGTCGAAAGAAAGGCAAGCATTTCAAAGGCGAGGCAGATCACCGGAAGAAGCCCGCCATGCGTACCGGTGATCACGCACTTGCTATGGTCAATGATTTACACGTAATCTTTGAAAAGGGCCCCGGCGGACTAGCTGTTCCGAATGACGCTGAGAAACACGCACCCATGTGGAAGAAGAAATCTATATTTTAGGACCTACCCTACTGGAAAGACCTAGAGGTCCGCTCTTCGATCGACGTGATGCACGTGAAGAAGAACCTTTGCGTGAACCTGCCAGGCTTCTTGGGAATGTATGGGAAGACAAAAGATACACCGGAGGAACGGGAGGACCTGCAATGCCCCGCGCCGCAACTCGCCGTCGTCGTCGCCGTCCCCGACACCGTCTCCGTGAGCAACTAATTTACATGTGTAGTAATTTTTTTGTTAGATTTTTTTGTAGTTCGTAGATTTTTTGTTAGATGTGTAGTAATTCAGATGCGTAGTTCATAGATTTTTCTGTTATTTTTTTTCATATTGTGTAATTAATTTGTTCATATTGTGTTAGATTTTTTTTCTGTTAATAGATTTTTTTGCTGATATTATTGTTGAATATGCATGTTTGTATGTTCATATATATATATATGAAAAGATCGAATATGTCAAATTTTTATGATTTTTATCTGCTCATAGAATTTTATGATTTTTTCTGTTGTAATTTTGTTCATAGAATTTTAATGATTTTTTTGTCATACTATTTTCTTTGTCAATTTATTGTGTATGTATAGGAAAATTGTGAATGATAGAACTCATTTATGAATATGTTCATATTTAGAATAGAGGAAAAAGGAAAAATAAGAAGAAAAAGTGTTTAATATAATTTGTTAGAAAAATAATAGAACTATAGTTAAACTAGTTTATTTTTAGTAAGTACTATTTTATTTTATTTATAGTAAGTGCTGCATATATAGTTGAACTAGCTATAGTTGATTTAATAAACTACTTTATTTTACTATATATAGAAGTAGTTTGTTTTTAGTAAGTACTACTTTATTTATTTATAGTAAGTGCTTAGTAGTTGAACTAGTTGATTTAATTAATAAAACTACTTTATTTAACTATATATAGAAGTAGTTCCCGCATCGACGTCAGCGATGCCTATCCTGCATCCTCGTCGTCGTCGACTCAGCGGTGGAGGCCTGCTTGATCAGGGCCATGTTCGGGATTGGGCTCCATCGGGCTGGTATTGGGAGGTGCTACCTTCCGGGGGACGAAGGTTGGTGAGGAGGCAGCCCGTTGTCGACCCGATCCTTGTTTGGTGGCGGTCGCGTGGGCCATTGTAGGTTTCAAGGCTTCCGGACACCGCGGAGGTGGTACGTCACCGTGTCAGCAAGGAGGACGAGCACGTCCGTCGCTACATGGTTGCATTGGAGGGCAGGTTCGACAATACCTGGCAGGTTCTTCAGGGATCTCACTGGAGCTATGATCCTATGATGGTTCCTTATCTTTGGGTGTCCACTTCCCGCGACGATACCCGTCGGGCACTATGGTTGTAGCTATATTAGTGATGCTATATGTATGATAGTATTAGAGGAGTACTAGTGATAATATTCGACGATGTACGGACACAAGAGATGATGTAGTTTTGCTTATCATTGAATGCATGAATGCTAATTTGAATACTACTTTATTTTATGATTTGGTTTTGCTTATTGAATGCTCATATTGGAAAAGTACTCCTACTTTGAATGCTAAAATTGGAGAGAACTATGCAGAAATCTAGGAGCCCCCTCCATCATGCACACCGTCGTGGGGGTAGCTTCTCCTTCATTCCCGTGTGCTAGACAATTTGGTGTAATAATGCACTCGGGAATTAAAGGAGGAGCTACGTACCATCACCGATAGTCAACCCGTGATTAATAATAATGATCTAATTTAGGTTTTTTAGTACATATATTTAATTATACAAGTTTATATTTGAATTATGAAAATAGGCGGGAAATGTTGTACTCGAACGATGAAAACCGCCCGGCGGAGTGTGACGTGTGCCATGACGACCGAGGTATGTGTCAATGGTTCATTGAGCTGGACGAAGATCGGCGCTTCAGCATTAAGCTCGAGGAGACCTTCGATGTTCATATGGTACACACCGACCACAATAGTTTTTTTCGTAATTAAGCAGGACTTCAACTATTTTAACGTGTATTTTTCATCTTTTCCAATTGGACTAGCTTATCCCATGCTATGCAAGACGCTATGTCTTGGAGAGAATGAGTTTTGAAGACCGTGAAACTATGAAAACCAAAAAAATTCTCCTAAGGACCCATCATGGTGTGGATTTTAAAGTAAAGCTGTACAATACTGAGAGTGTAACCCATTTTGGTTGCAAAAATCGGGAAGAACTTTGCAAGATGTATGGTCTGGATGAGCGTATGCTTGTCACCATGGATCTTGGTGATCCTACAATCGAGCAAGACAATATGGAGATTTGGGTCCTTGTGGATACACCTCCAATTCTTCCCCCATGTGATCTTAACATAGTTATTAAGTAATTTATATTGTTTATTTCAAAATAGTTGACAGCTTATTTTCATTCTTCCAAGAATGTGCGGAAGATGGTAGAAAAAACCCACTACACCGATGGCTCCGAATTAACTTATAAGGAGAAAAATCATCTGATCGCATTTTGTACTGATCTTGAGAATTACAATGTCTGCGTACAATCGAACTCCTCAACATTATGGTCAATACGTGCCACTAGTGCACGTGTTGAACTACGGTAACTACCATGGAGATACCCTGGTAAGATTTTTTACTATTACGACATCCGTGCTTCTTTTTGTATACTTCTAAAACTAGTACATCATTGCAAACTACGAAGTTATTACTATGTTTTCAATAGATAATCCCAAATGATTGTGTGCCTCATCTGATGTATACGCACGGTAGCCTTCATGTTTTTAACATACAACCAGGTCATCCTACGAATCTCAACTGTCCATACCACATTTCTAAAAGAAGTGGAGACATGACAAACAAAGAATGGAAAAAATGTTTGGACAGTCGTAAGGAGCTTCTTGTAAGCAAAAGAAAGCGAAGCGCAAGAATTGGAGACACACTACTAGGGAAAAGGCTAGCAGCAGCGCGGGTTTTAGATGTATCAGTAGCGCGGGCACCCGCGCTACTAATACGGCGCTACAGCTAACTCATAGCAGTAGCGCTGTAGGATCGAAAGTATGTCTAGAGGGGGGGTGATTAGACTACTTGACAAATTAAAAGTTTAGCCTTTTGATTAGGACAAGTTTTTAGCAAGTTCACAATGATGATCAAGTCAAGTATCACCCTACACATGCAATTCTAGAGTAATGGCAGCGGAAAGTAAATTGCACATGTAGTAAATAGAGGTGGAGAAGAGCAAACGCAATTTGGAGACACGGAGATTTTTCTCGTGGTTCCGATAGGTGGTGCTATCGTCAATCCACGTTGATGGAGACTTCAACCCACGGAGGGTAACGGCTGCGAGAGTCCACGGAAGGCTCCACCCACGAAGGTTCCACGAAGAAGCAACCTTGTCTATGCCATCATGGCCTACGTCCACGGAGGACTAGCACTAGTAGAAAACCACCAATCAGTCCCGGTTCGTAAGGGCCTTTAGTCCCGGTTCGGGAACCGGGACTAATGGGTCGTTACTAATACCTTAACCCATTAGTCCCGGTTCGATACACGAACCGGGACCAATGAGCCTCCACGTGGCCTGGCGCCGAGCCCAGTCAGGGGGCCTTTGGTCCCGGTTGGTGGCTCCAACCGGGACCAAAAGGCGTCCACGTGTCTGCATTCCAGTGGCCTGGTTTTTGTTTTTTTTTTTGAAAGGAGGGGGGTGGGGGTTTTGGGGGGTTAATTTAGGTGTTTCAGTTAGCTAGCTAATTAATAGAGAGAAGTGTCCTCTCTTAATTATGTCCGTGCTTGCTCGACGCTACGTAGTAAATATACATAAGTGATCGAGAGAACCATTCAGTACAGAAGTTCGTCATGCATACCGAGAGAAGTGATCGATCGACCTCTCCTTCTACGAGAGATTGGTCGAACAACAAGTTTTACTGGCTACATACATGTACAATCTATATAAGATCTCTTAATTACAAACCACTAGCATTTGAATTCAAGTTCCACATGGTATTCTCCGCTTTATCGATGACGTGTTCAAGAAAGAATCCCGCCAATTCCTCTTGAATTGCTTTCATGCGGTCCGGTGGTAGGAGTTCATCCCAAGATCTGCCAAGTCTAATTAATTTGAAGAAGGGGGTTAATTAATACATATATATGAATGAAACTCAACAGAAATGATGGTGTAATAAAATGAAATTGCGAATATTATTGCTTACGCACTTCATATTGTCTTCTAGAGTAGCCCCGCTTGTTTTTCAATGTCGCGTTGTGGATGAACTCGCACACGTAGTATCCACAGTAAATCATTCCTTCCTCCTGCCACAAGCACTTTACGAGAAATAGAGGTCAATCAAACTGATAATGAAGCATTATATAAATGGCATTGATGAAAGTATAGCTATAGAATCAACGGAGATGCGCGCCAAGAGTACTTACTTTGGTATGTATATCGCAGCTCCTTCGGCAGTCCCGAGCTTGTGCGGTGAACTGTTTCCAAACCCTGCAAGACAAAGAAAATATTTGTTATTACTTGAGATATCAAGAAATGAATAAAAGTTGCCGATATGGTGCGATAATGATCGATTGAACTTACTTGCTGAGCATGTCACCATGTCCCCATAGGTGCTGGGATCTTTCCGTCTCGAGTCTAAGACGGTTACTAGTCCACGCCAAGCTTAATCTCCAAAAGAATATAGTGGTACCTACACGCAAGCATAACTCATCAATTACATTAACCTCGCCGAGTAATAAGGAAAACCGAATATGCACACGACAAATAACACTCACGGGCCGTGGTAAGGAAAGAGTATGGTATCTTTGTTTTGATTTTTGATCAATGATTGTAGCAAGTTGTCCTCGGCCTCTTCGGCGCGCTTTTTAACCAGAAAAACATCTATGATATTTGTGTTAATGAACCCAATATCATAGATTTCATTTTTCTTGCACTCGACGATCTTCAATCTGCATAATATATTGAGGATAATTAATTATAAATACATGCAATGAAAGAGCCGAGCTATATATACGACTAATGACAGTAAATAGTACTTACAGCAGTAGCAAAAGACCATTAATTTATCGAGGGCCTTTTGATTGAAGAACTCAAGAACTCCTCAAATGGAACAGCCAACACATCATTTGAAACGAGGTCGTGCTCCTCTTTAATTTTCAGATACAAACTGTTCGTCCCCTCGCACTCTCTGCAGGTTTTCATGTACCAACCGTGGAATCTTCGCATCATTGTTGTCGAGACTTTTCATCTTTGACGAGAGGCTTCCGTGCATCAGATCTAAATAAGTCCACCTCCATGAAATCAGGAAGTGCATCGTCAGCAGGTAATCTTCAAGATTGCCATAACCGCCACCGTGTCTGGAGGATTAGACACATTCAGCGAGGGGCACGATTGCTGTGCTTGTTCGCCGAGCTGGGCAATTTTTTCCCCTTGCCCGTTGTTCTTTTGACCTTTTATCCCTGACAGTAGTTCCCACCGCTTGGCTTGGAGATATGTCTGCTCAGAATGCGCCATAGTTGGTTCTCGGCGGAGACTTTGGTGGTTTCCTCGGGGCATCGAGTGCGCTTTGCTTTCACCGAACGACCTTCTCCTCCGGAGGTGGATGTATCTTTGCTTTAACCCCTTCAAAGAACTCCTTCACTTGGCTCTGCACGATCGTATCGCTTTCCTCCTTGCTCCTCTCATACGGTAACTTCTCTACAGGCTTTAGAGGTGGACCGATCAGATTGCCTCTCTCTTCTTGTGCTGCTAGACGCCGAGCAGACGGAGCGGCGGCTGCGGCGTCTGCCTTCCTTCGTGCTTGCTTACGAGGCGGAGGAGAAGGACTACGACGCCGGAGCAGCCGGGCGGGCGGGTCTCTTCCGCCCTTGCGGGCGAGGCGGAGAAGGAGGAGGCGGAGTGCCGCCACGCCCGAGAAGGGGGCGGAGTGCCGCCACGCGTGCCTCGATCTTCACTCACGGAGGAGGAGGCGGTGGAGGAGGCGGAGTGCCCCGACTCGCCGGATGAGGAGGAGGAGGCGGAGGCATCCAGTTCAAAGGTCGATGAGCTCCTTCCGCCATAGGCATGGAGTCTTCAGAGCGTAACCCAGCCTAGTCTCCCCTTCACCGGTAGGGTGCTCAAGCCGAGGTCCTCAAATCCTCCGTTATTTCATCAACCATCACCTTAGCAAATCCTTCGGAATCGGCCGGCAGTGATAAGTTGTGCCGGGTCCACTAGGATAAACTTGGCCAACAGCCGCCTTGACCTTCAAATTCATGCATCGCGCCATAATGTGGCAATCTTGAGACTCCGTGATACCATCCACGGATAGCTGGCAGAGCCGTCAAGACATGCTCCGCTGAAGCAGCTCGGTGGAAGCAACGCTGCTTCGCGCCGAGATGGCGGGTAGCCGGGGAAGCTTCGCATGTCGCTTGTTGCGATCTGCTGCTTCTCGGTCCTCTTCTCGATCCTCTAGCCCCATTACCCTTCCAAGCAGCGCCTGCATTTGGTCATGCTCCACTTTCTTCCTCCTCTCGTGGGTTTTGTAACCCCTGCGTCCGAAAACCAACCTTCCACGGAAGCGAGCCTGGCGTGCCTCGTGTCCATCCAGGTGCTCGGGATTCCTAAGGGCCATTGTGAGCTCGCCCTTCTCCCTGCTTTGGAAGGAACGCCCTCGCTGCAAGCAGCAGCAATATATTGTCGAAGTTTCTTGACTGGTGTTTGCAGTTGCTCGCTCGTCCCATCGACACCGCCTCACATAGGGTCCAAGGTTCCGCCAGCCCCAAGAACCAAGTCCGCAACGGTCCGCCAGCGATCGCCTCTCGGTTCGATCCCTTTTCAAGCAGATCATGCTCAGCCTTGGACCACTTAGGCCGGGCTTTGAGGTAGCCACCGACCCGTGCGATGGTGAAGCGCCTTCTTCGCAGCATTTTTCTTGTTTGTCTCCGACATCTTCTTACTCTTTTCCGATGTCTTGTGGGCCACAAATGCGGGCGATGATCTTTGATCTTCTCATATTTGCCGATGAATTCTGGTGTCTCTTTTTCGACAAACTGGTTCAGCTCTTTCCTCCACCTCCTCATTAGGCCAGCCATCTTCTTAAGAGCACAAGACTTGATTAATTGCTCTTTAACTGGCTTCTCCGGATCCTCCTCTGGCGGTAGGGTGAAATTTGCCTTCAGCTCATTCCAAAGATCTTCTTTCGCAAATCATTGACATAAGACACCTCGTGGTCTTCATCCTTAGCAGCTTATACCATTGCTGGATGCTGATCGATCCTTTCCTAACAAGAACCCCGTGACCGAGCGTAAAATGCCTTCTTTGTCCGGATGGGTTCAATCGGTTCGCCGTCGGGCGCGATTTCTATGATCTCAAACTTTTCATCCGAGCTCAACTTTTCTTCGGCCTCGCCTCTCCATCGAAGTTGTGCTCGATCCGGAGGGCTAGAAATTATAAGGAAGAAAGACGACAGTATACTTAATATGTGTACATATACCAAAACAATGGATGCATCAATTAACTTGTCAGCACGGGCTTAACTAATATATATATACCTGGCCGGACTCGGTTCGGTGACTCGGCTCGCACGGTCTCCTTCGCCTTGTACCTCCATTGTGTCACCGGAGCCATCATGAACATAGTCCTCCTCTTGTACCGCATTAATGCAGGGTCGGCCATCATAATCATAGCCCTCTTCTTCATCCATCCGACCAACGGTGTCGATGAGAAATGACGCAACATCATCACTTCCATTTGCGATTATTTCCAACATCGCTTCTGTTTCTTCGCCTCGGAGTGCTCCATAGTTTCGCAAATATTGACAACATGTCAATTATTATTCAACATCGCTTTCTCTCTAGGGTTTGGGTGTCCTCGAGAGTTTTGGTCGAGCGAGAGGGCCGAGGGGCTGCTGCAGTTGTATCTAGAGGGGTTAATTATATCGACAACGACGCGACATACATATACATATCGGGAGGGGTATCGGTACCACCCCTCGTGTTTAAGTTTCTTCTTTCTCCTTTCCTTTCTTTCTTCTTCTCCTCTTCTTTTCTTCTTCTCCCTCGAGAAAGGAAAATAATTAAGAAAAGGAAGAAAAGAGGAAGAAGGAAGAAGAAGAAGAAGAAAGAAAGAAGAAAAAAAAAGGAGAAGAAGAAAGGAATAGAGGAGAAGAAGAAACTTCTTCTCCTCTATTCCTTTCTTCTTCTCCTCTTCTTTTCTTCTTTTCCTCTTCTTATTTATTTCTCCTCTTCTTCCTCTCCTCTTTTCTCCTTTCTTCCTCTTCTTATTTTCCTTCCTCTCATTCTTTTCTTCTTCTTCTTCCTTCTTCCTTCTTCCTCTTTTCTTCCTTTTCCTTATTTTACTTTCTCCTCTACACTAACCTAAAATGCACTAACCTAAAATCGATCGATATCTACTAACAACCTAAATATAAAATTAATACATATATGAAAAACATATATAAACAAAAAAAAATGCTATATGAACATTATATTCATACATGCATACATATATAGCCACATCCATTCATCACATATATATATAGCTACCACATACATATATACATTATACATATGAAAAAAAATGCAATGAACAAAAAAAAATACACTTACGAAAAAAATACTATGAATATGTACACATATATATACATACAAACACATATACACACTTCTTCTCCTCTTTTTTTTCTTCTTTTTCTTCTTCTTCTTCTTCCTTCTTCCTTCTTCCTCTTTTCTTCCTTTTCCTTATTTTACTTTCTCCTCTACACTAACCTAAAATGCACTAACCTAAAATCGATCGATATCTACTAACAACCTAAATATAAAATTAATACATATATGAAAAAACATATATAAACAAAAAAAATGCTATGAACATTATATTCATACATACATATATAGCCACATCGACCATTCATCACATATATATATATAGCTACCACATACATATATACATTATACATATGAAAAAAAATGCAATGAACAAAAAAATGCAGGGCAGGGCAGGGCGGGGGCAAGGGCAAGGGCGGCAAGAGGGCAGGGGCGGCGGGCGCCGCCGCAGGGACAGGCGGGGCGGCGCGGCGGCACGAGACAGGCAGGGGCGGCGCGCGCGGCGGTTGCAGGCAGGGCGGCGGCGGTGGACGCGCAGGGGCGCGGGACGGGAGGGGCGCGGGAGCAGGCTATGCTCACAGGGGGCGGCGGCGACGGCGAAGGCGAGTAGCCTGACGGCGTCGGCGGCGGCGGCGACGGCAAGGTGGAGTAGGGGCGTCGGGCGGCGACAGCGACGAGGAGGAGCAGGGGGCGTCGGGGGAGAAGTGGGCGATTTGGCGAAACTGCCAAGTGCTGCTTATATAGCACATCTTAGTCCCTTGGTGGCACCAACCGACTAATGTTATTTTAGTCCCGGTTGGTGCCACCAACCGACCAAAGGCCTCTTTTTCGCAGCCCAAAGGGCGGGAAGCTGCGCCTTTGGTCCCGTTGGTGGCTACAACCGACTAAAGCCTCTTTAGTCCCGGTTGAGCCACCAACCGGGACCAAAGGCCTCAAGGCCAGCCTGCCGGGCCAAAGTTTAGTCCCACCTCGCTAGTTGAGAGGGGAGCGCAGTGGTTTATAAGCCCCACAGCCGCCTCCTCTTGAACTCCTTTGAACTGCAGGCTTACGGGCCTATTTGCTCCTTCGTTGCTGTTGACCTTCTGGGCCATCTCAAGGGCCTGAATCTCGGCCCAAATAGGGATACCAATGATTCAGGCCGTGGTGGCCCAAGAGGTGGCATTACTAATTTTTTTTGTTTTCTTTCTTGCTTTATTTAATTTATTTTGTTTCTACTTACAACAAAATACTTATTGTTGTTTTTTGTTTTGTTTTCTGCATTATTTATTTTCTTTTGTTTTTGCTCTATTTTTAAATCTTTTTGCTTCTAGTTTTAGGAAAATTATAAACTTTCTGTTAGTGCCATTACTAATTTTCAAATTTGAAAACACTTTTTTTTGTTTTCTTTCTTGCTTTATTTAATTTATTTTGTTTCTACTTACAACAAAATACTTATTGTTGTTTTTTGTTTTGTTTTCTGCATTATTTATTTTCTTTTGTTTTTGCTCTATTTTTAAATCTTTTTGCTTCTAGTTTTAGGAAAATTATAAACTTTCTGTTAGTGCCATTACTAATTTTCAAATTTGAAAACACTTTTTTTTGTTTTCTTTCTTGCTTTATTTAATTTATTTTGTTTCTACTTACAACAAAATACTTATTGTTGCTATTTTTAATTATTACGAGGGCCGAACCATAAGACATTTCAAATGAACTCTGAAAAGTTGAAAGTTGGCATGGTATATCATAAATTGACCCACACATAGCATGTGCATGTACAAAACGAAAAATGGTATCATACTCATCGCCATAATATAATGGTATCATAAACTAACAATAGTTATGGAGAAAGTCTTCACTTTTTCTTCGCTTGTGTCATTTGCTTATTGCGCCGTAACCATGGATAATCTTCATCGCTTATCAGATGTGGGTCAGCCTTGACTTTAAAGGGAGGAATTTCAGCCTTGACCATACGCCCTTGGCTCACTTGCAAACTCATCCCAAAGATTTCTCTCGATTTTTCTCCATCATGACCCGTCACCGGTGCTCTCAACTTCCCGCCTTTCTTACGGTCCTCACTGTGCCATCGCATCAACTTGGCATGCTCTCCGCTTCAACAGACGTTTCAACCGTGGTATTATAGGAGCATACCACATCACCTTCGCAGAACCCTCTTCCGGGGGCTCGCCACAACATCACCAGGTCATCTCGTCTGATCTTATACCGTAATGCACCGCATACCGGGCATGCGTTCAGATCCTTGTACGCACCGCGGTAGAGGATGCAGTCATTAGGGCATGCATGTATCTTCTACACCTCCAATCCTAGAGGGCATACGACCTTCTTTGCTGCGTATGTACTTGTCGGGCACTCGTTATCCTTGGAAGCTTCTTCTTCAATATTTTAAGTAGCTTCAAATCCTTTATCAGCACAAGATTCTCTGCCTTCCATCGCAGCAATTCCAAAGACGGTACCTAGCTTTGTGTTGCCATCTTCGCAATTGGGGTACAACCCTTTTTGTGGTCCTCTAGCATGCGATCGAACTTCATCTTCTTTTTGACTTTCGTGATTGCGCCCTTGCATCGACAATGACCCGCGGAGATCATCATCATCGGGCACATCATCTGGTTCCTCTTGATCTTCAGCAGCTTCTCCCGCTGCAGCATCATCGTGCACATCGTCTGGTTCCTCTTGATCTTCTCGAGCATCACCGTATTCAGGGGGCACATAGTTGTCATCGTACTCTTCTTCTTCGCCGTCTTCCATCATAACCCCTATTTCTCCGCGCCTCGTCCAAACATTATAGTGTGGCATGAAACCCTTGTAAAGCAGGTGGGTGTGCAGGATTTTCCGTCGAGTAAGACTTCAGATTCCCACATATAGGGCATGGACAACACATAAAACCATTCTGCTTGTTTGCCTCAGCCACTTCGAGAAAATTATGCACGCCATTAATGTACTCGAGGTGTGTCTTGAACCGTACATCCATTGCCGGTTCATCTGTGTGCATTATATATAATTATGTGTCAAAATCATTAGAGAGATCATGAATAGATAATTAATTAAGTGACCAAATTAATAGAAGTTCATCATCACATTAAAACCAAAGTACATACATAGTTCTCATCTAACAACATAAAGCTCTGCAGAGCATCTAAATTAATTAAACCATACACTGAAACTATGTAAAACATTTCAATGCGAAACAAATGCGATCATAATCGCAACCAATGTAACAACCGATCCAACGACATAATGATACCAAGCCTCGGTATGAATGGCATATTTTCTAATCTTTCTAATCTTCAAGCGCATTGCATCCATCTTGATCTTGTGATCATCGATTTACATCCGCAACATGCAACTCCAATATCATCTTCTCCTCCTCAATTTTTCTAATTTTTCCTTCAACAAATTGTTTTCTTCTTCAACTAAATTTAACCTCTCGACAATAGGGTCGGTTGGAATTTCCGGTTCAACAACCTCCTAGATGAATAAAATCTATGTCACGTTGGTCGGCATAATTGTCATAAACAATAAATGAACCAATAGTTATGAAAAGATAATATATACCACATCCGAATCATAGATGTGATTTAGGGCCGACGGGGCGGATACCAAAACCATCGCACTATATAAGATGCAATAATAAAAGTAAGAAAATTATACAAGTATATATCTATCTAAACATACAAATAAGAATATTTTTCCTTTCGAAAGAAGATAAGAACAAGAGGCTCACCACGGTGGTGCCGCCGATGAGATCGGTGCGGGTGATCGACGACGTTGAAGACGGGATGGGGCGTGACGGACCGCTAAACCTAGACAAATATGGAGGAAAATGGAGCTTGGCGGTCGAGCTTGGAGAGGAGAAACCTTAAGTAGTGTGGCTCGGCATTCCATCGAACACCTTGTGTGCATATGAGGTGAGCTAGAGCACCACTCAAGCCCTCTCCCCTCGGCCAGAAAAAACAGAGCGGTGTGCTCGCTTCTTGCGCTGGGGGTATATATAGGCACCACCATTGGTCCCGGTTGGTCGCATTTAACCGACTAATGGTTCCTTTGGTCCCGGTTCGTGCCAAGAACCGGACGAATGGTTGTTGGCCAGAGCGGGATCATTGGTCCCGGTTCATCCTACCAACCGGGACCAAAGGTCCAGACGAACCGGACCAATGGCCCACGTGGCCCGGCCGCCCCGGGGCTCACTTAACTGGTCCGATGTTTCATTGGTCCCGGTTCTGGATTGAACCGACTAATGGGCTGGACCGGCCTGGACCATTGCCCCCTTTTCTACTAGTGTGGCCTTACTCGGGGTAGATCTTCACGAAGTAGGCGATCTCCTTGCCCTTACAAACTTCTTGGTTCAACTCCACATCTTGACGGAGGCTCCCAAGTGACACCTAACCAATCTAGGAGGCACCACCCTCCAAAAGGTAATAGATGGTGTTGGTGATGATGAACTCCTTGCTCTTGTGCTTCAAATGATAATCTCCCCAACACTCAACTCTCCTCACTGATTTGGCTGTTGTGGAAGAAAGGATTGAGTGGAAAGCAACTTGGGAAGGCTAGAAATCAAGTTTCATATGGTGGGAGTGGAGCAACTTGATCTCAACACAAGGGTAGGTAGTTTTCTTCTTAGAAATGTAAGGTAGGAGTGGTAGTTCTTTCGATGGCTCTCTCCACGAATGAAGAGGAGGTGGAGGGTATTTATAGCCTCCACACAAAATCCAACTGCTACACACATTTGACCAATCTCGGTCGGACCGAAGTTGACAACTCGGTGAGACCGAAAGTTCAAATCTTGTGAACGTTGGGATTTTCGTGGGACCAAAATACAATCTCGGTTAGTCCGATTCTTCCAAAGACTAGGGTTTGCCATTCTCGGTGGGACCGACTTTATCATCTCGGTGACACCGATTTGAGTACGTATGTTCTGTAAGGTTGGCAACACTAGTTTCGTAAGACCGAGTTTGGAATCGGAAAATCCAAATTTCTAGGGTTTGGGTATATGGCTGAGGTGGTTCATCTCGGTGTGACTGAGTTTATGGAATCGGTGGGACCGAAATTACTTATGAGTATATGTTGGAATGAAAGATTGCTGATAGTTTGGGAGATAAATCACTAAGCACTTTGAGCAACCAGATCATCATCATAACCTCATCCCCTTTTAATAGTATTGGCTTTCCTATGGACTCAATGTGATCTTGGATCACTAAACCAAAAATAGAGTCTTGAGCTTTTGCCAATGTTTTCCTTAGCATTTTGAGGGGTCCACATCATCAGTCATTGCCATACCCATATCACTGAACTTTCTGAAATATTCTCAAGAAACAATTAGATCAATGATATATATGTTGTTATTATTTACCAAAACCACCCGGGGATTAGTTGCACTTTCAATCTCCCCCTTTTTGGTAATTGATGACAACATATAGATCAAAGCTTCGACAAATGATATAATCAATGAATAATATCGTCGCTTTGAGAAGTATGTGATAAGCAAGAGCTCCCCCTAAATTTGTGCATTATTTGATATTTGCGTTTGAATGCAAATGCACAATCGATTAGGATCATGGGTCACTCTTCCATGTCACATACATCTTGGTGGAGCGTACAAAATGATAAGAATGAATAGCATGCACCCAATCACCAAGACATGAGTAAATGATCATACAAGATATGAATAGAATATGATAAGCATTAAGCACACATTAAGGCATAGTATGATCAAGCACTCATCAAAGGTAGAGCAAACGTAGTATCAAACACACGAAATGTCTCGGAAAACTCAAAAGTATCTCAAGGAAAACCGCAAACGAAAGAGCAAAACGAGCACTCTCTCTCTCTCTCTCGAAGTCCTATGATCTATACAATTTTCCCCTTTGGCAACAAGTTACCAAAAGTTCGAAGGTATAGAGCTAAACGTCACTAGGGACTCTGGCGGCGGCTCTGTGCTGGGTCGATGGAGTGGAGATAGCTGCATCTGCAAAGGCTTCGCTGAAGTCTGTGGAGCTGGAGGAGGGACACCGGAGCTGGAGCTGGAACCGATGGAGCTGTGGAGGTGCTGATCGCGGTAGCCACAGGGTCTCCATCGAATAGCAGCTGATCTGGGCTTTGTGGGGACCGGAGCAGGCTGCTCATAGTCATCCTCAACAAGGTCATCTTGCATCTCCTTCATGAGCTCTGCCTTCTCCCTCTTGGCTTCCTCGATATCTGCCTCAAGCTTGTTGACAGTGACCTGCACTTCAGTCAGCTTGACATCCAGAGCATGGAACTTGTCTTCAACTATCCTCTCAAGACTCTCCTGAGACGCACTATGCTGGCCAAAGCGAGTTCAATCCTCTGGGTAGCTTCAAGAAGCTGTTCTCCAACGCTCTTGGGTTTTGCTGCTGCTGCTGCTGCTTCCTTCTCAGCTTTAGCTTGTTTGGCAGCTTCAGACTTAGCTTGTCCTTCAACAGATGTGGGATCATCCTCAGTCATCACAACTTCATTATCTTCATGTTCAGGCTGCAGTGGCAAGTGGGGTCTATCCAACAAGTAGGTGTCCATGCCAAACTTGGCATTGATGAGCATCTGAATGTGCGGAGCAAACCCACATGACCTCTTCTGGTCTGCTGTTGTCCTCTTGATAGTCTCAACTATCAGGTCCATCACCTTGAAAGGTGTCTTCTGATCTATAATATGCAGCATGTTGATTGAATAGCCTCTTATCATGCGATGGTCTCCTGACTTGGGCATCAATGTATGCCTCAGAATTGTGTTAGTGGTTGGGAGACCTGCCTGAAGATGATACACTGAACCAAGCTTCCATAGCTCTACATCCTTGGCTGGTACCTCATTGTACATGTTCCTCATTGACTCATGATTTTTCTTGGGAATTCCATAGACATCTACATCATCATCTCTTGATACTGGAGCATTCAGTAGTGCAGCCCACTCTTCAACAGTTGAAGAGAATCTCTGGCCTTCAGTCATCCATACAATTCGCCATCCGGATAGAAGTGTGTGTGGCATAGAATTGCATGATCATCTCATCATTCCAAGCGCCGGCCGACCAACGAACTCTGCAACTCCACATGCAAAGAAGCTCTCATGCACATGTGGGAAGTAGTCTCGTGTTTTCACTCGTCGATGTATTTCCAACAACATATCCGTGTCAAGAATAATTGGCTTCTTGTCCATAAGTACTGTCTCATAGAAATCTTGTTGCTCTCTGGTGTGGAACCTTGAGTCAACAGCTGTCCTTCTCCTGGTGGCATATGGATCAGCTTGCCTCCATAGCCTGAGACCTTTGTCCTTCCTTTCCTTCATATTTTTAGCTCGAGGATGAGCATCATCATGGACTGGCAGTTTCTGTCTGAGTTTCAGCAACACATGTGCCTCTTCATCTCACTCAGCTGGTGGCACATTGTCCTTCTTCTTCTCTGAAGCAGGAATGTTTCTTACTGTTTTCTTGGGCTTAGCAGCAGGCTTGGCTTGAGCTGCCTTTGCTGGAGCTGATGGCTTAGATTTGGTAGGTGCTCCTGCCCTGATGGCATCTCCCATCAACTTAGGCTTCTGAGGAGGCCGGGGTGCTTCCTCATCAGAATCATCATCAGCTTCATCATGTACTATCCTCTTCCTCTTGGAAGTTTTCTTTACCTTGCTCGAGGTTTCTTCTTCCATGCTCAGCTTCTTAGCAACTGTGGACTTCTTTACCTTGCTGGTGCCTTTCTTGGTTTGTTGCCCTTGATGCTCTTTGGCAACCACTTTCCTCTTAGGCTTGATGTGATCTCTTCCTCAAGAACAAAGTCGAGTCCTCTTCATCGAATTTCTCTTCTTCCGCCCTCGTGGCAGCAGGAGGCAAACCACTTGGGGTCCTCTCTCCATCATCGAAAAACTGCTGGCTTGTGACTAGTGCCTCGCTCTCGAATCTCAACCGGTGATTCAGACTGTTCGCTGTCACTTGCATCCGATATGGCCGACAACCCGTGAATAGAATAGGTATAGGCAGAATAGAAGAGTTATCACAAACTGCAGAAGTTTTTGCAAAAAAATGAGTTCAAATTTCAGTTTTAGGTTTTCACAGAATGCATTTCGGTCTGACCGAGTCTAAAATTCGTGAATCCAAGTGTCTAAACAGTAACCATTCACACCACTTTCGGTTGGACCGAAATGGGTTTCGCCTAGCCGAGATCACTAGGGTTTCACTGAATCCTCATTTCGGTCTTACCGATTTGCACAACTCGGTTGGACCGAAAAGTGCAGTGCAATGGCCAGAGGCCAAATCGGTCAGTCCGAGAATGTAGAATCGGTCACACCGAGATGTGTTCGGCGGAAACCTAACCCTAAAATTTTCACTCGAATTTCGTTCTAAGATCTAATCTGCTGGATAGGAAGATTTCAAACGTGGCAAGAAGCTAGGCAAAACCTATCGTGCATTGAATCAGAGGTTGAAGCACGAGAGGGATCGAAACTCACCCAACTTGGTGGAGTTTCACTACGGAGGCAACGGCGCTATGAGATTGACCGTTGACGGCGACGGAGACCTGCGGCGAGGGCGCACAGGCGACGGCGGAGACGATCCGGAGACCACGGCGACGGCAGCAAAGGGTTGGGGGCGAGACGGTTTGAAGAAATAATCAACGCGCTGCCCTCGTATATATATACCTTCACCGTCGGTGGGACCGAGTTGAAAACTCGGTGGCACCGAGATGGTTAATCGCAAGCAGCTACTCACTTCGATCACGCCGAATTTGTAACTCGGTTTCACCGAGGTGAAAACCTAGATCAATCCAAGTGATTTCGGTCCGTCCGATTTGAGTATATTGGTTTGACCGAAAGTACTTAGAAGGTTTTGGAAGTTAAGTTTTTGACGGATCGGTGGCTCAGTGCTCCTCACTCGGTCCGTCCAAAAAGACTTGATCAAAGTTTGTGATATAAGCATGAATAGAGTTTGAGACAAGAAAGCATAGATAGCTAGGGGAGGAACTTAGGCATTCTTGTCCATCCATTTGGTCAAAAAGAAAAATCCAAAAGACCAAAGCAACAAATGGATGTCCTCGAATGGATAAAATTATGCATCCAACATGCTCACACAATAAGATAGCAAATGAATTATGTGTCAAACATGCACAAACAAAACTCTAGCAACTAGCACACAATTTGGCGATGACTAGGTCATCTATATATGAGTATATTGACTTAGGAGTCAAATGAGAACACTTGATCATAGGTCATACTCATCGTTTAAGCACAAGTGGGGTTACCACTTTTACATAAAGCTTTAATGTGTTCACATCATTTGAAGATGCTTTAGCTCAATTCTTTAGAGCAAAGCTCCCCTTGATGTGAGAACCCTTTTAAAGGGTCAAACTAACCTTGGGTTGTCGAGAAGACTTCATGTAGATGTTGAAGATGTGGATGCTCAATGTTGATGAAGATCATCAAGAGTTGGGAGCAATCCTTTGGATTCGGCACTTTCAATACCTACATGGGTTAGTCCCACAAGGAACAAACAAGGATATCCATGGACATAGATTGAAGTACACAATAGATGATGTCCACGAATGCAATGATTACCTTGTCCCTTGACTTACCAACATGAGGGTTTGTGACTCCATGAACTAGTGCAAGATGTGGAAGTTGATTGCACAAGTTCTTGCCAAAATGAATATGAGTGAAGTATGTTGGCGGAGTCACCTCAAGAACTCTCTAGTTCTTCTTCTTCGATCCACATCATCTTGATGGGAATCCTTGGGGGTAGTAGTTGAGCTTGTCGAAGTAGAACTTGAAGTTTCCTTGGGAACCCACTTGACCATGGCCTTGGGTGCTTCAATAAATGCATCAATCTCCTCTTGAAGCTTGTCCTTGCCTTTTAGCTTGTGGTCTTGTGGTGGAAGGTCTTCTTGGGCTTGTTCCACATTGGAAGAAGTAGGATCATACTTCTCCTTTTGAGAAACAAACTTTGGAGTGGGATATTGACCTTCTTCCCATTCAACACCTCGGCGTTGAACTTTCGCTCAAAACCAATTCCTTGATTCTTCCGGTGCCTTCCTTGCTTATGGACAATTTCTCAAGTTCTTGCTTCCGCAAGGCTCTTGTAGACACCTTTCTCTATAATGCCTTTTAATAAACTATTTTCTTGCTCAAGTGAAACTTGGCTTGAAACATTGTTAGTGGAATCAAGAGAACTACTAGAAGTAACAACATTTGATTTAGCATGATTATTGTTAACTAGATGAAGAATTTTTCTTATGCTTGTCATGCTTAGTTTTAATAGGTGGCAAGAAATTAGACAAGAGAAGTCGTTTGGCAAGATATGAAGAACTCTTCTTTCGAAGATCGTCATTGATAGCTTTTAGAAACTCATGTTCTTGCTCTAGATTGAGCTTCTCGAAGCGTAGCTTCTCATGAGATCTTAGGAGCTCTCTATGATCTTCTTGAGTTGTTTCATGAGCTAACTTAAGAGTGTTTAGTTCTTTAGTTAGATGCTCAATCTCCTTCATAGCATTGTCATTCGACTCTTCTCGACTATAAAGACTACTAGCATGTTCATCATTACTAAGCTCACTAGATTTGTCATGTAAAAGCTCATCTTCACCAAGCAAGTCATCTTCATCACTATCAAAGTCAATAAATTCAGGGTGTGATACCTTGGGGCCTTTTGCCATGAAGCATCTTCCAATTCCCTCATTTGGGGAATCAAATAAGTCATAGGAGTTGGAGTTGGAGGATACGAGAGCAAGACCGGCAACACCTTCATCTTGATCAGATTCGAGTTGGAGTGATAGCTTCTTTCGAGTGATTGTCGAGTCGGAGCCGGAGACCCATTCACCAACATGAGCTTGATGTTTTCTTCTTGTGTAGCTCCTTGATGACTTGTCTTTCCTTTCCGAATCCTTGCTTCTCCGAGAGGATCTTCGTTCATAACGATCATCTCTACTCCTTCTCTCTTTCCAAGGTGACTCTTCTCTTGAGCTTCTTCTTCTTGGAGATTCTTCTCTTCTCTTGTGGGGAGTCGAACACTCATTTGAGTAGTGTCCGGGTCTTCCACAATTGTAGCAGTTTCGATCACGACTAGAAGATCTCTTTTCATCATATGATCTAGACTTTGAGCTTCTTTCCTTGCTTCTACTCTTGTAGAATTTGTTGAAGTTCTTCACCATTAGGCTTATCTCTTCATTGGAAACTGGCTTGTCACTTGATGTTGTGGGAGCTTCAACTGTAGCTTTGTAAGCACCACTTTGACTTGTTGTGAAGCTCTTCCTTATCTTTAAGTGTCATCTCATGAGCAACAATTCTTCCAATGACTTCGGTAGGCTTGAGATTCTTGTAGTTTGGCATCATTTGGATCAAAGTGCACACGGTGTCATACATTCCATCCAAAGCTCTGAGAATCTTCTTGATGATGAATCGGTCGGTCATTTCTTCGCTTCCTAAGCCGGCAATCTCATTGGTGATGAGAGCAAGCCTAGAGTACGTTTCAGCGACTCCTTCACCTTCCTTCATCTTGAACTTGTCAAGTTGACCTTGAAGAACATCTAGCTTTGATTCCTTCACGGACTCGGTACCTTCGCATTTCACCAAAGTATCCCAAATCTCTTTTGCATTCTCAAGACGGCTGATCTTGTTGAACTCCTCCGACATAAAGCATTGAAGAGAATGTCACAAGCTTGAGCATTGTTCAGAACATCCGCAATTCATCCGCAGTAGCTTCGCGATCCGAACTTTTCCTTCCTCAAGAACTCACCTTGCAAGCCAACACAAATAATGCCCCATGCGGCAGGTTATGTCCAAGAATATGCATTTTCATTTTATGCTTCCAACTAGCAAAATTTGACCCATCAAAGTAAGGACCTCTACGAAAATTACCCTCACTAGACGCCATACTCTCCTAGGTTGTGAAACCAAGCTTATGGAGTCCAATGCAATGGAAACTAATCCAATGGAGACCAAAGCTCTGATACCACTTGTAGGATCGAAAGTATGTCTAGAGGGGGGGTGATTAGACTACTTGACAAATTAAAAGTTTAGCCTTTTGATTAGGACAAGTTTTTAGCAAGTTCACAATGATGATCAAGTCAAGTATCACCCTACACATGCAATTCTAGAGTAATGGCAGCGGAAAGTAAATTGCACATGTAGTAAATAGAGGTGGAGAAGAGCAAACGCAATTTGGAGACACGGAGATTTTTCTCGTGGTTCCGATAGGTGGTGCTATCGTCAATCCACGCTGATGGAGACTTCAACCCACTGAGGGTAACGGCCATGCGAGAGTCCACGGAGGGCTCCACCCACGAAGGGTCCATGAAGAAGCAACCTTGTCTATGCCATCATGGCCTACGCCCACGGAGGACTAGCCTTACTCGGGTAGATCTTCACGAAGTAGGCGATCTCCTTGCCCTTACAAACTTCTTGGTTCAACTCCACATCTTGACGGAGGCTCCCAAGCGACACCTAACCAATCTAGGAGGCACCACCTCCAAAAGGTAATAGATGGTGTTGGTGATGATGAACTCCTTGCTCTTGTGCTTCAAATGATAATCTCCCCAACACTCAACTCTCCTCACCGATTTGGCTGTGGTGGAAGAAAGGATTGAGTGGAAAGCAACTTGGGAAGGCTAGAAATCAAGTTTCATATGGTGGGAGTGGAGCAACTTGATCTCAACACAAGGGTAGGTAGTTTTCTTCTCGAAATGTAAGGTAGGAGTGGTAGTTCTTTCGATGGCTCTCTCCACGAATGAAGAGGAGGTGGAGGGTATTTATAGCCTCCACACAAAATCCAACTGCTACACACATTTGACCAATCTCGGTCGGACCGAAGTTGACAACTCGGTGAGACCGAAAGTTCAAATCTTGTGAACGTTGGGATTTTCGGTGGGACCGAAAATACAATCTCGGTTAGTCCGATTCTTCCAAAGACTAGGGTTTGCCATTCTCGGTGGGACCGACTTTTATCATCTCGGTGACACCGATTTGAGTACGAAGGTTACAGAAGGTTGGCAACACTAGTTTCGTAAGACCGAGTTTGGAATCGGAAAATCCAAATTTCTAGGGTTTGGGTATATGGCTGAGGTGGTTCATCTCGGTGTGACTGAGTTTATGGAATCGGTGGGACCGAGATTACTTATGAGTATATGTTGGAATGAAAGATTGCTGATAGTTTGGGAGATAAATCACTAAGCACTTTGAGCAACCAGATCATCATCATAACCTCATCCCCTTTTAATAGTATTGGCTTTCCTATGGACTCAATGTGATCTTGGATCACTAAACCAAAAATAGAGTCTTGAGCTTTTGCCAATGTTTTCCTTAGCATTTTGAGGGGTCCACATCATCAGTCATTGCCATACCCATATCACTGAACTTTCTGAAATATTCTCAAGAAACAATTAGTTCAATGATATATATGTTGTTATTAATTACCAAAACCACCCGGGGATTAGTTGCACTTTCAAGCGCGTTCCCTCCCGCGCTACCTCTATACAAGTCTAGCAGCAGCGCTGTTGCGGGAAGCTCGCTACCGCTATTAGCGCTAGCGCTCTTTGGCCGGACGCGCTACTGCTATAGCGGCGCTGCTGCTAACTTTTGTACACTCGCTACTGCTAATTTAAGTAGTTTTTTTGGCATATTTGTTTTGTATTTGAACCGGCTTTGTAGAAGAATCTTTAGCACATAGAAATTTCATCATGAGACACATACAAATGCTCATGAGACCACAAATGTAATCATAGCATGTACATACAAATAGTCTCTTCATGATCATCATCCAACACAAAGTGATATCTTGTTATCATCTCGAAAATAGCAATACATGCAAGTCTCAATACTTGCAACTACAACAACGCTATCCATCTAAACAAAGGCATACGCAAGAAGTGCTATCACTATGAGTGAGAGCGGAACCATGCAGTACATGAGGTGGCGGTTACGAGTCCTCTCTCGCGCTAGCGTGAACCTCAAGTAACTAGTTTCTCCTTCTTGTCTGCTTTTGAAGCCTTTATGGCTGGCGCCCGTGAACCCATTCATTTGTGCCTGACACTCATGCCACTCGTTGTACAACCCCGGAACCTTCCCTTTGTACATGACATAGCATTTCCATCTCGCCATCAAGAAACTAGGTACCTGTTAGAGATGCATGTTCATGAAGAGGATGTACAATCATATATATGCAAAAAAACATACTAGAGCAACACCAAAAAAGAAAGGTTAGCAACTAGATGCAACATATACAGTACGCAAATTAATTAACTAGAGGTACGCAGGTCATCGTACGCCAACTAACAAAGTAGCGTTACGCAAGTTCGGCATGGACCGTGGACATCACAAAGTTTCATCGCTACAAAAAGTATACAAGTTCAACCGACACATATCATCATCATCGGCATCATAAATCACTAGAAGTTCCATCCTTCCATATCATCGAGGACGAACCCTAGCTGCTTGAACGGCGTGAGGTCTAGACGCTGCATGCCTATGCGAGTTTGGACGCCACCGCGATATAGGGCCGTGGTGGAACATCCTTCTCGTCGATTTACTTCTTTCATGATGATCGCCGTAATGTCGCTTTGGATGCGAAAGAAGTCATCTCTAAGTTTATAATTCGCTTCTCCATGAGATTCTAGCCACTTGTGGATATGATCATCATTTCTGCTGTTAATGCGAAGCTTTGGTGATCCGTGTTGAACTGAATCATGAGATGGACGATGTAGAATCCATCCTTCTTGCTTGGTTTTGGGACATGGATGCAGGAGAAGTTAGTTTTATGCGCTAAACCCATCTTCTTGTACCTTTGTTTCTGATATGCACGGCCACCTCTATAGCTGAAGCCTTGGAGAGCATCATCTAGAATATTCATTATGTGGGTGTAGTCCTTTTCTCGTAGTCTCTCAAGGGTCAAAATACACGGCGTGGGAGACTTGCGGGTAAAGAACGATAAGAACGGCGCGCCTGTTGCTGGGGAAAAGACACCTCAAATTATTCCCCATATGAGAGAGAAGGAATGATTGAAATGTACTAAAGGGTTGTCCGAACTGACTTACTTTGGATGATAAGGCACGAGGACAATTTCCCGTCCTTATTCTGTACCATGAAGTTTTGGAGGTACTTCCTAGCAGTTTCACGCCAAAGTCGCCGAGACTCAAGAAAGACTCGTGCATGTAGTACGGATCCGCCACACAGATTTGCGAGACTTCTTCACTCTTCACGACGGAGCTCATATGTAGCGCAAAAAGGCGGACGATAGTAAAATCAAGTCGCTTTGTTAGAAACATCTCAAAGATATGGTCAAACCGCAGGAAGAACACCTCCGCTGGCCGTGTGTCGACGTAGCACTTCCCTCGTGCACACGAGCCGCGTATGTCGGATATCCCGGATCCTTTGAGGCTAGTAGGCTTTTCTCACGACAGACATGGTCGCAGCAGTCTCTGAGATCCTCGATAGTGCCTCCAGCGGTTTCGGCGGTAGCATCGGCTCGCCTGTGAGATGGAACATGACCGCACCTTTCACGGGTACACGCTCTTCGTAATGCATCGTCTGCTGCTGTGTGCTCGCTTGTTTGGAGGCAGCTACCTTCCCGATCTCTTCCTCTCCTTTTTCTTGGGCACACCTTCCAGCCCTTCCTTAACCCCTGCCCAAGTGTTCCCGGCTAAGCATCAGACGACCTCTCGCCCGGCTAGTTGAGCCTGTGTTGAGGCGGCATCTTCAGCGTGTCCTGTGAGGATTTCATGAAGAGAGAATTTTGCATTCCATGGTACGGCCCTGCCCGGCATATCATCCATATCCTCATTAGCAAGTTGATAGTCCGATTCAGTCATATGGTTGACTCATCATATCTATGTCACAGTCATACGCTGCTTGTATTGAGGTAATCCATAGGGTCGACCTCCGCCTCATCATCCATTCTCTGTTCTACAGTACATCAGCCAAGATTATTGCACCCGCTCATCATGTCGTCCGCCGCCTCACCCGCACTACTACAGAGCTGGTAATTGCGTAGGTGGGGTGGTGGTCTCCGCACATGCTTATTGATGTGTGGTAGTTATTGGTGTGCTCTCGGCCGGCTCCTGCATTTAATAAGATTCTTCGCCATAGCAGCACCTAACCCTTGCATCGTCTAATCCACAAGGGGGTCTCGCCGTCCGCTCCCACATGTTGTAATCGAGGAGGCAAATCCTCGTGCCCCGATTTCACACCGGTCAAGCTAACCTCAAGTGCCCAGCGGGATCGGGTGGTTGTGGAATGTGCGCTGAGAGGGGTCCATTATCATCCCCTTTCCCACGCCCACCTTCCGCCTTTGATCAAGTAGAGTATGGTGCATGGGGTTTTTTTCGCCGCAAACACATATGTCTGTGGTGTAAAACAACCGAAAGGCAACAAAATGGAATATTATCTATATATATGTTGGTGCGACATGTAATTACCGTGGACGGCGCCGAGCTCAGCTAAAGACGAAGGCCCACCTAGCGCTACGAGATCGAGGACAGGCTGCTATGAGCGGAGCGGCTGCGAGAGGAGGCCCGTTGCTTGAGCAAGTGATGGTGCGATGCTGTTGTTGTTCATGGAGTTGCTCGCGATTTAAACTGGGCATCGGGAAATCATGTACCGCCTTGTCTCGATTTTCCTTCGCCAGCTTGATGATAATCGAACCAAGTTAGTAGCGAAATCATTTCGCAGGCGCCATAGCTGCATTGACTGCTCGCTGTAGCAACTCATATTTGTCCTCGATCGCTTTTTTCACGCCCTCGGCTGCTTTTTTTCTCGACCGCAAGCTTCACCTTTGCGCCGATGTCCGCTGACTAAACTTTTTTTTCTGCTTCTTGGCCTCTGGGCCGTCGTTCTAAAACACCTTCCACGTGGCGCCGTCTCCAGCGCCGTGCACACGACCATATTGCGGCCGCTGGTCCAACGGGAGTCCCTTAAGTTCGTTCAAGGCCCAGTTGAGAGGGGTGTCCCACTTGGGCCTCGTCGGAGAAGTAGGGCTTTCGGCTGCAAGCCGGTGTTGCTTCTCCAGTAGTCTAATCAATTTCCTCGTGATCTTGTCCGTGTAAAAAACCTTTTTCTCCTTGTCCCACTTGTAACGGGCCCTGATGAAGTCATGCTCCAAGGGGTTGGTGAACTTAGCGAAGGGGTGTGGGAGACCTGCGGCTTCACGTTCCGCGTCCTCCTTATCCCATATGGGCCTTTTACCGAGGTAGCCACGGCTTCCGAGGCGATGCTTCCCCGTGTTCCGGAGCTGAAGGCTTTTGAATTTCGCAGCCTTAGCCTTGGCTGCCTCGGTAGCGCAAGTGTCCTTTAACTTTTCGAACTCCTCTTCCGTAAGTGTCGAATTTTCCACCAGAATCTTGGACAGGGGTTCATCAGCCTCAATAGCTCGTTTCACCCTCCCTTTCTAGGAGGCCAAATCATTGCTGAACATGCCCATGGCGTGAATGTTAATCTTTTTCATCTTCGGATCATCCCACGGTTGTTCTATGTTATCATCCCGGTCGGGAACTTGAATCTCTTGTGCAACTTCGTTAGGAGCAATCGTCAAATGTTCTTTACTCCTTAAGTCATCGCTCGTTGATGTCACAAGATTCCGTAGGATGCATCCTACTTGGTTCCCATAGCACTTGCGAGGTTCTTCCGCTCTAACGGCTCAAACTTGCCAGTGCCATCTTTGTGATCACAAGTCGTCCAATCCCTAGTTTGTTAGGTTTTCGATCCTCCGCTTCTTATGCTTCCTCTTTTCGGTATCGGCATCGGGCCGGTACCTTCCCGCCGGTACCTTCCCCATCGGTCTCGGCGCCGCCATCGGTGCCGGGCGCTGCCGGTGCCGGGCGCCGTCGATGTCGATGTCGGCGCCAAGACCATCATCGAGGCCGACCTGCAAACCTTGCTTAGCAACAAATAGTCGAGGTACTCTTGTTCACCATCATAATCCATCTCGCCCGCATCTTGGTCAAGGCCCAGCTTCTTCGTTGTTCGACATGTTTCCTATGATTAAGTGGCCTCATTTATTTCTAAAAGTATGAATAAATGAGAAATGACGAAAAGAAATCTATGTGCCAAGACTGATATGCCAACTATGTAGCACAAATCATGCCTTTATTCACGGAAATTTCGCATGACCTTTACTAAAAATGGACATATCGAGCGCTGAAATTCACCAAACGGAAATGAATCAACATTTCGCGTAATATAGGCCACTCGGATCATTTTCCAAACATGACATGTCCAAAACATGACATATGCACATATCACATGTCCAGTTCAAATTTCCATATAAATTCAGCTAATTTTGAAACCTAGCTAAATTCATAACTAATGTAGTATTGATTCTTCTTTGACGATACTTCATCATCATCGTCATCTTCCCTCATTGGGTTGCCGTCCTGATCATAGTCTTCCTCGTTGGCGACTCCATCCATTCCAATGATGTTCCTTTTGCCTCTCCTCACGACAACACGGCTGGGATTGCGCGGGTCAGTTATGAAGAAGCATTGTGTCACGTGCTTAGCGTGTACCCATGGCTCGTTTTTTGCGATAGCGTTGACGGTAGCGCTCTTGGCGTCGGGTATAGTCATGGTAGTGAACATCCGGCTTTCTCTTTCGACATTCTTAGCCCATCTGACACGGAACATCGTCGTGTTGTGCAGTCCAGAGTAGTCAAGCTCCCAGATCTCCTCGACCCTTCCATAAAATCGTTCAGTTGTGCCGTTGTCGCTGCCGGTCATGCATTCCATCGTCACCCCGAGTTACGATCATCACCGCCCATATCTTTTGCCTCCGTAGAACGTGTATCCGTTGATATCATATGCCCGATAGGTTACGAGGTTGGGCGAGGGCCATCTGCTAAGGCGATATGAGAAGTCCGTCCTTAGAGCCCTCCTCCGGGATTAGCAATAATATGCTCTTTGAACCAATGCAGAAAGTGGAGTTGTGCTCTCTAGTAACTTCGGCGTCCGTCCTGCATACCCCGTCACGATACTTCTTTGCGATAATTTCTTTGTGCAATTGCCACGAAAGGATCTACCTCGCCTAGGTGTTGTAGCACTACCAAGTTTGCTCTGTCAAAATCGCTGCGTCGATCTGAGTATGCCACGTGCAGTTCCTGCGACCGTTCTGATGACCATCTCCTTCGAGCCTCCCATCGTGCTTGTTAACGGCAAACCAACACTAACACCAGCGGCTGGTCTGCGCCATATAGAAAATTCTCACGTAAAGAGATGCACTCTTGTGCCAAATAGCCTCGACGATGCTTCCATCCGGACGGGACATGTTACTGAACGAATCCTTTGATGAACCCATTCATCCTCTCAAACGGCATCATGTTGTGCAGGAATGACGGCCCAGTCTATTATGTCATCCACAATATGGACACACAGATGCACCATCACGTCAAGAACGCGGGGGAAGTACATCTCAAGCTCATTCATTATAACAACGATCTCTTCCTCGTAGCCTTTGGAGCTGCTTCACACCGATCGACTTTCGAGATGACGTCAAAAAGTTGCGAGACCAATAAGCGTGTCATGGACGTGCTTGTCCATTATCCCTCTAAGGGCAATAGGTAGTATCTGCGTCATCATCACATGACAGTCATGAGACTTCATCCCGCTGAACCTTTTCTTGTCCATGTCTCGATATCTGCTTATCTTGCCACGAAGAATCGAACTAACTTTCACTCCGTAAGGCACTTAAAGAATTGATTGATCTCAGCTGACTTAAGGTGAAGCAAGAGGGGGCAATAATCTTCTTTCTTTAATTTCTTGCCCTTCTTCTCCGTGCCTCTGTCTCCGCCTCTGTCTCGTCGACATTTTATGGGGCGGCATGTGCAGATCTTCCCTGATTTTCAAATCTTGCAAGTATTTTCTTGCCTTCGCCCATCCTTGGTCTTATCCGCATGTTCATCGATGTTGCGAGCAAGCTCTCAAGGACATTCTTACAGATATGCATTTGATCTAGGCAATGAGGTGTATCGAGTTTGTGCCAAGATCAAGTCCCGCAACACGACCTCGTCTTCCATACCTTCAGCAGCTGCTCTGGCGCCTTTCTCATCGTCTTTCGGCCAAGGCACTCATTCCAGTTTTTCAACAGCTCATCGATTTCGCACCGCTCCGCTTACGTGGAGGTCCTCGATGCTCAGCGTGACCATTGAATAGATCTCCACGGTTTCTCCACGGTCGTCCTATTCAAGCCATCTTCGATGCCCCATGTACACGATTTTCCTGCACCGCCATCTTTCCTTGACGTTAGCTGCCGAGACGTTGTATCATCCATGCACCGCGTGCATCCGCAATATCCATGGCAAACCTGGCCTGCCACATATCCGTAATCGAGATAGTCCTGCCTTCGTCGTGATCAGCGCTGCTCTCATGTTGAAATACTCACCTTTGTCAAGGCGTCCATGTCTTGGCCGGTGTTTTCCATAACGTGTCTAACTCCTCTTGAAGTAGCCCCAGATACAAATTAATATTATTTCCTAGTTGTTTTGGCCCTTGAATAAGCATGCTCATGTGAATGTACTTTGATTTCATGCACAACCAGGGGGGAGGTTGTACATCCATACAAACACGGGCCATGTACTATGGTTGGTGTTCTAGTTGCCAAACGGATTCATGCCATCGGTACACGCGCCGAGCACGATGTTCCTTGCATCATATTCAAAATACCGATAGAAGCTGTTCAACGCTCTCCACTGGCTTCCATCCTTCACGTGTCTCAGCTTCGGATCATCTCCATCGTCGGGCTTCTTCCTCTCCGCGTGCGAGCGCATTAGCTTTGCTTCCTTGGGATCTACAAAATACCTCTGGAGCGGGAGTGATCGGTAAGTACCATACAACTTTACGGGGACATTTCTTCCGGCCTTCTTGTATCGAGAAGCATTGCACACCGACAGCTTGTTTTTTCCGTGCTCCTTCCGATAAATTATGCAATCGTTGATGCATGCATGGTATCTAACGTGTGGCAGATCAAGAGGGCACACGATCTTCTTGGCCTCATCAACACTAGTAGGACATAGATTACCCGCGGAAGAACATCCTTTAGGTACTTGAGATGCTCATCGAGGCTAGTGTCGGTCCATTTGTTTTAGCCTTCGTCTTGAGGAGTTGGGCGTGAAACTCAACCGGTCACCTCAGATTGCAACCATCATACAATGGAGTGTTCGAGTCTACCACCAGTTGCTCCAGCTTAGCCTCCTCTCTAGAAGTAGCTCTCAAGATTGTCTCCTTGCGAAGCAATGCTTGAACATGAGGGTCCCGCACAATTGAACTTAGTACCGATTTAACTCTGCTGCGTGGAGTCCATGTCGTTCTCTCCGCCGCCATGTCCGGCCCCTTCTCCTCCGCCATGTCCGGCCCCTTCTCCGCCGCCATGTCCGGCCTCTTCCCCGCCGCCATTATCGATCATCTCTTCGTCTTGCCCTGTGTCATCACTTCCTGCCTCGTCGGCATCGTCAATATCGTCATCCTCATCTTCAATTATCCACCTAGTATAGCCATCCATGAAACCAGTCATGAGCAGGTGCGCTTCGACACGACCATCGCCATGGGGTCGAGCCAAACTATTCCTTTGCATTTTCGACACGGACATAAAACCTCTGTCCGTTATTTTCTTTCATGTCTTGCACCACCGACCGCAACCACCTGTCCACCATCATTCCACCGACCATCGCCAACTCTGCACGGTAATAATAAAAATTTGATTGTAAAATGCATGCATGCATCAAAGTCATAAAAATTTGGCATGACCTTCCTAAAATAGGACATATATGGATCTAGAGTTTGCCCGGAATTCGCCGAAACGGAAATAAATCGACATTTCGGCAAAACATAGGCAACTCAAAAGCACAAATTGGCGGCGCCAACTCATGCCACACACACAATTTCCACAAATATATCACACACACATAAACACATTTCCATTTTGCAAAAGCATGAAAGTTTCATCACCTCTATCTTGATGGCCGAAGATGATGTTGCAGGGAGATCAAAAGTGCACAAATTAAGCTCTTCTTGACAAAGATAGATCTAGTTAGGGGGCAAATAGGTCACTTAACTAAATCCTCCATCTACCTAGCTACCTAATTTGGAAGGAGACAACTTCAACTAGTGGAGGGGGAAGGAAAAAGAGAAAGGAGATGCATTAATGGAGGTGGTGTAGTTATGTAGGAGTAATGAAGAGAGAGAGAAGGTGGATAGAGAAGAGAGAGAGTAATGGGGGAGAAGTATTGAGAAGAAGAAGAGTGAGAGTGGGAGCATGTGGTGGAGGGAAGAGAGGAGAGGAGGAGGTAGGGGAAAGGAAAAAAGCAAGGGGGAGGGGGGGCGGGTTGGGGATGGTGGGGTTAGCGATGGCGCTGGTGAAACAGCTGCTGCTGCTAAGAACTTAGCAGCAACGCGCTTTCAGGTAAGGCGCTACTGCTAACTGGGACAAAAAATTGCGGCAATTTGAAACTTACCAGCAGCGATCTCGAGGAAACCGCGCTACTACTATGCACTTAGCAGTAGCGTTGTTTCTGCGACCGCGCTACTGCTACTTAGAGGTGGGGGAACACCGCCGGTCGATATTTGTAGCAGCGCGTTTCCGGCCGAGCGCGCTACTGCTAAATGTTTAGCAGCAGCGAGTTTACGTAACAAGCGCTACAACTACTTACAAGTGTCCTTTAACTTTTCGAACTCCTCTTCCATAAGTGTCGGATTTTCCACCAGAATCTTGGACAGGGGTTCATCAGCCTCAATAGCTCGTTTCACCCTCCCTTTCCAGGAGGCCAAATCATTGTTGAACATGCCCATGGCATGATTGTTAATCTTTTTCATCTTCGGATCATCCCACGGTTGTTCTATGTTATCATCCCGGTCGGGGAACTTGAATCTCTTGTGCAACTTCGTTAGGAGCAACTGCGTCAAATGTTCTTTACTCCTTAAGTCATCGTCGTTGATGCTCAAGATTCCGTAGGATGCATCCTACTTGGTTCCCATAGCACTTGCGAGGTTCTTCCGCTCTAACGGCTCAAACTTGCCAGGTGCCATCTTTGTCATCACAAGTCGTCCAATCCCTAGTTTGTTAGGTTTTCGCATCCTCTGCTTCTTATGCTTCCTCTTTTCGGTATCGGCATCGGGGCCGGTACCTTCCCCGCCGATACCTTCCCCGCCGGTCTCGGCGCCGCCATCGGTGCCGGCGCCGTCGGTGCCGGCGCCGTCGGTGTCGATGTCGGCGTCAGTACCATCATCGAGGCCGACCTGCAAACCTTGCTTAGCAGTCAAATAGTCGAGGTACTCTTGTTCACCATCATAATCCATGTCGTCTGCATCTTGGTCAGAAGGCCCAGTTTCTTCGTTGTTCGACATGTTTCCTATGATTAAGTGGCCTCATTTATTTCTAAAAGTATGAATAAATGAGAAATGACGTAAAAAGAAATCTATGTGCCAGCACTCGATATGCCAACTATGTAGCACAAATCATGCCTTTATTCACGGGAAATTTTGGCATGACCTTTACTAAAAAATGGACATATCGAGCGCCTGAAATTCACCGAAACGGAAATGAATCAACATTTCGGCGTAACATAGGCCACTCGGATCATTTTCCAAACATGACATGTCCAAAACATGACATATGCACATATCACATGTCCAGTTCAAATTTCCATATAAATTCAGCTAATTTTGAAACCTAGCTAAATTCATAACTAAATAGATAACCTAATTAATTAACATGAAGAACCCTAGCAGAGAGGGGGGGGGTTTACAGAGAGTGCAAGGGCGAGGAGGGAGGCGAGGGCCGACGGTCGGGGCCAGCGCCTGGTCGGGCGAAGCGCCGCCACCGACGCCGGGGCGAGCGGCGTGGTCGGGTCGAGCGGCTGGTCGGGGCGAAGCGGCGTGGTCGGGGCGAGCGCGCCGAGTCGGGTCGAGGGACGGACGGGCGAAGCGCTGGCTTAGCGCTAAGCGCCGCGGAGTCGGGCGAAGCGCCGGGCCGGGTCGGGCGCGGAGTCGGGCGAGCGCCGGGGCAGCCGAGGGGATTTGGGGGAAATTGTGGCGGGATGAAGCTGGGCGAGTGAGAATTTTGGGTTAAGTGGACGTAGCGATGGCGCGTTATGCCAAACGCGCTACTACTATGGTCTATAGCAGCAGCGGTTTATAAGAAACGCGCACTACTATGGTCTGTAGCAGCAGCGGTTTTGTGAAACGCTGCTGCTACTGCCGCCGCTACTACCAGTTTTCATTTTCTTTTCCTTTATTTTATCCCACTTTTATTTCCGAGGGCAGTGAGCGAAGGGAGGCGATATATATTGCATCATTTGACGGTTAAATATGTATGCAAAATAGGAACATATATATTACACATCATATGGCTAAGTGTGTATACAAAATAGGAACATATATATATATATTACACATCATTGGACCCATAACATACGTTTCCTCAGTGCTGACGTTTTCGTTTTTGAGTCAGCTTCTTTCCCTTCTTGTTCGTCGAAGAATAATTAAGCCCCTCATTGTGACTTTGCCTTTTCCATGGAGTACGATTTTTCTTAGGTAATGTAGTATTGATTCTTCTTTTGACGTATACTTCATCATCATCGTCATCTTCCCTCATTGGGTTGCCGTACTGATCATAGTCTTCCTCGTTGGCGACTCCATCCATTCCAATGATGTTCCTTTTGCCTCTCCTCACGACAACACGGCTGGGATTGCTGGTCGATTATGAAGAAGCATTGTGTCACGTGCTTAGCGTGTACCCATGGCTCGTTTTTTGCGATAGCGTTACGGTAGCGCTCTTGGCGTCGGGTATAGTCATGGTAGTGAACATCCGGCTTTCTCTTCGACATTCTTAGCCCATCGACACGGAACATCGCCGTGTTGTGCAGTCGAGTAGTCAAGCTCCCGGATCTCCTCGACCCTTCCATAAAATCGTTCGGTTGTGCCGTTGTCGCTGCGGTCATGCATTCCATCGTCACCCCGAGTTACGATCATCACCGTCCATATCTTTTGCCTCCGTAGAACGTGTATCCGTTGATATCATATGCCCGATAGGTTACGAGGTTGGGCGAGGGCCATCTGCTAAGGCGTATATGAGAAGTCCGTCCTTAGAGCCCTCCTCCGGGGGATTAGCAATAATATGCTCTTTGAACCAATGCAGGAAAGTGGAGTTGTGCTCTCTAGGAACTTCGGCGTCCGTCCCCGCATACCCCGGTCACGATACTTCTTTGCGATAATTTCTTTGTGCGATTGCCACGAAAGGATCTACCTCGTCTAGGTGTTGTAGCACTACCAAGTTTGCTCTGTCAAAATCGCTGCGTTGATCTGAGTATGCCACGTGCAGTTCCCTGCGACCGTTACAGTGACCATCTCCTTCGAGCCTCCCATCGTGCTTGTTAACGGGCAAACCAACACTAACACCAGGAGGCTGGTCTGCGCCATATAGAAAATTCTCACGTAAAGAGATGCACTCTTGTGCCAAATACCCTCGGGCGATGCTTCCATCCGGACGGGACATGTTCTGAACGAATCCTTTGATGATCCCATTCATCCTCTCAAACGGCATCATGTTGTGCAGGAATGACGGCCCCAGTCTATTATGTCATCCACAATATGGACACACAGATGCACCATCACGTCAAGAACGCGGGCGGAAGTACATCTCAAGCTCATTCAAGATAACAACGATCTCTTCCTGTAGCCTTTGGAGCTGCTTCACACCGATCGACTTTCGAGAGATGACGTCAAAAAGTTGCAGAGACCAATAAGCGTGTCATGGGCGTGCTTGTCCATTATCCCTCTAAGGGCAACAGTAGTATCTGCGTCATCATCACATGACAGTCATGAGACTTCATCCCGCTGAACCTTTTCTTGTCCATGTCTAGATATCTCGCTTATCTTGCCACAATGAATCGAACTAACTTTCACTCCGTAAGGCACTTAAAGAATTGATTGATCTCAGCTGACTTAAGGTGAAGCAAGAGGGGGGCAATAATCTTCTTTCTTTAATTTCTTGCCCTTCTTCTCCGTGCCTCTGTCTCCGCTCTGTCTCGTCGACATTTTACGGGCGGCATGTGCAGATCTTCCCTGATTTTCAAATCTTGCAAGTATTTTCTTGCCTTCGCCCATCCTTGGTCTTATCCGGCATGTTCATCGTTGTTGCGAGCAAGCTCTCAAGGACATTCTTACAGATATGCATTTGATCTAGGCAATGAGGTGTATCGAGTTTGTGCCATACTCAAGTCCCGAAACACGACCTCGTCTTCCATACCTTCAGCAGCTGCTCGCGCCTTTCTCATCGCTTTCGGCGCGGGGCACTCATTCCAGTTTTTCAACAGCTCATCGATTTCGGCACCGCTCCGCTTACGTGGAGGTCCTCGATGCTTAGCGTGACCATTGAATAGATCTCCACGGTTTCTCCACGGGTCGTCCTATTCAAGCCATCTTCGATGCCCCATGTACACGATTTTCCCAGACACGCCATCTTTCCTTGACGTTAGCTGCTGAGACGTTGTATCATCCATGCACCGCGTGCATCCGCAATATCCATGGCAAACCTGGCCTGCCACATATCCGTAACCGAGATAGTCCTGCACTGTCGTGATCAGCGCGGCTCTCATGTTGAAATACTCACCTTTGCTGGCGTCCCATGTCTTGGCCGGTGTTTTCCATAACGTGTCTAACTCCTCTTGAAGTAGCCCCAGATACAAATTAATATTATTTCCTAGTTGTTTTGGCCCTTGAATAAGCATGCTCATGTGAATGTACTTCGATTTCATGCACAACCAGGGGGGAGGTTGTACATCCATACAAACACGGGCCATGTACTATGGTTGGTGTTCTAGTTGCCAAACGGATTCATGCCATCGGTAGACGCGCCGAGCACGATGTTCCTTGCATCATATTCAAAATACCGATAGAAGCTGTTCAACACTCTCCACTGGCTTCCATCCTTCACGTGTCTCAGCTTCGGATCATCTCCATCGTCGGGCTTCTTCCTCTCCGCGTGCCAGCGCATTAGCTTTGCTTCCTTGGGATCTACAAAATACCTCTGAGACGGGAGTGATCGGTAAGTACCATACAACTTTACGGGGACATTTCTTCCGGCCTTCTTGTATCGAGAAGCATTGCACACCGGACAGCTTGTTTTTTCCGCGTGCTCTTCCGATAAATTATGCAATCGTTGATGCATGCATGGTATCTAACGTGTGGCAGATCAAGAGGGCACACGATCTTCTTGGCCTCATCAACACTAGTAGGACATAGATTACCCGGGAAGAACATCCTTTAGGTACTTGAGATGCTCATCGAGGCTAGTGTCGGTCCATTTGTTTTAGCCTTCGCCTTGAGGAGTTGGAGCGTGAAACTCAACCGGTCACCTCAGATTGCAACCATCATACAATGGAGTGTTCGAGTCTACCACCAGTTGCTCCAGCTTAGCCTCCTCTCTAGAAGCAGCTCTCTCAAGATTGTCTCCTTGGAAGCAATGCTTGAACATGAGGGTCCCGCACAATTGAACTTAGTACCGATTTAACTCTGCTGCGTGGAGTCCATGTCGTTCTCTCCGCCGCCATGTCCGCCCCTTCTCCTCCGCCATGTCCGCCCTTCTCCGCCGCCATGTCCGGCCTCTTCCCCGCCGCCATTATCGATCATCTCTTCGTCTTGCCCTGTGTCATCACTTCCTGCCCCGTCGGCATCCTCAATATCGTCATCCTCATCTTCAATTATCCACCTAGTATAGCCATCCATGAAACCAGTCATGAGCAGGTGCGCTTCGACACGACCATCGTCATGGGGGTCGAGCCAAACTATTCCTTTGCATTTTCGACACGGACATAAAACCTCTGTCCGGTTATTTTCTTTCATGTCTTGCACCGCCGACCGCAACCACCTGTCCACCATCATTCCACCGACCATCGCCAACTCTGCACGTAATAATAAAAATTTGATTGTAAAATGCATGCATGCATCAAAGTCATAAAAAATTTGGCATGACCTTCCTAAAAATAGGACATATATGGATCTAGAGTTTGTTCGAATTAGCGAAACGGAAATAAATCGACATTTCGCAAAACATAGGCAACTCAAAAGCACAAATTGGCGGCGCCAACTCATGCCACACACACAATTTCCACAAATATATCACACACACATAAACACATTTCCATTTTGCAAAAGCATGAAAGTTTCATCACCTCTATCTTGATGGCGAAGATGATGTTGCAGGAGATCAAAAGTGCACAAATTAAGCTCTTCTTGACAAAGATAGATCTAGTTAGGGGCAAATAGGTCACTTAACTAAATCCTCCATCTACCTAGCTACCTAATTTGGAAGGAGACAACTTCAACTAGTGGAGGGGAAGGAAAAGAGAAAGGAGATGCATTAATGGAGGTGGTGTAGTTATGTAGGAGTAATGAAGAGAGAGAGAGGTGGATAGAGAAGAGAGAGAGTAATGGGGAGAAGTATTGAGAAGAAGAAGAGTGAGAGTGGGAGCATGTGGTGGAGGGAAGAGAGGAGAGGAGGAGGTAGGGGAAAGGAAAAAAGCATGGGGAGGGAGGGGGGCGGGTTGGGGATGGTGGGGTTAGCGATGGCGCTGGGAAACAGCTGCTGCTAAGAACTTAGCAGCAACGCTTTCAGTAAGGCGCCATCGCTAATCGGGACAAAAATTGCGGCAATTTGAAACTTACCAGCAGCGATCTCGAGGAAACCGCGCTACTACTATGCACTTAGCAGATGGCGTTGTTTACTGCGACGCCATCGCTGCTTAGAGGTGGGGAACACCGCGGTCGATATTTGTAGCAGCGCGTTTCGGCGAGCGCTCATCGCTAAATGTTTAGCAGCAGCGAGTTTACGTAACAAGCGCTACAACTACTTACAAGTGTCCTTTAACTTTTGAACTCCTCTTCCGTAAGTGTCGATTTTCCACCGAATCTTGGGCAGGGGTTCATCAGCCTCAATAGCTCGTTTCACCCTCCCTTTCCAGGAGGCCAAATCATTGCTGAACATGCCCATGGCGTGATTGTTAATCTTTTTCATCTTCGGATCATCCCACGGTTGTTCTATGTTATCATCCCGGTCGGGAACTTGAATCTCTTGTGCAACTTCGTTAGGAGCAACTGCGTCAAATGTTCTTTACTCCTTAAGTCATCGTCGTTGATGCTCGCGCATTCCCGTAGGATGCATCCTACTTGGTTCCCATAGCACTTGCGAGGTTCTTCCGGCTCTAACGGCTCAAACTTGCCAGGTGCCATCTTTGTGATCACAAGTCGTCCAATCCCTAGTTTGTTAGGTTTTCGTATCCTCTGCTTCTTATGCTTCCTCTTTTCGGTATCGGCATCGGGGCCGGTACCTTCCCCGCCGGTACCTTCCCCACCGGTCTCGGCGCCGCCATCGGTGCCGGTGCCGGCGCCGTCGGTGTCGATGTCGGCGTCAGTACCATCATCGAGGCCGACCTGCAAACCTTGCTTAGCAATCAAATAGTCGAGGTACTCTTGTTCACCATCATAATCCATCTAAATCGCATCTTGGTCAAGGCCCAGTTTCTTCGTTGTTCGACTTGTTTCCTATGATTAAGTGGCCTCATTTATTTCTAAAAGTATGAATAAATGAGAAATGACGTAAAAGAAATCTATGTGCCAAAGACTCGATATGCCAACTATGTAGCACAAATCATGCCTTTATTCACGGAAATTTCGGCATGACCTTTACTAAAATGGACATATCGAAGCGCTGAAATTCACCAAACGAAATGAATCAACATTTCGGCGTAACATAGGCCACTCGGATCATTTTCCAAACATGACATGTCCAAAACATGACATATGCACATATCACATGTCCAGTTCAAATTTCCATATAAATTCAGCTAATTTTGAAACCTAGCTAAATTCATAACTAAATAGATAACCTAATTAATTAACATGAAGAACCCTAGCAGAGAGGGGGGTTTACTGAGAGTGCAGGGGCGAGGAGGGAGGCGAGGGCCGACGGTCGGGGCCAGCGCTTGGTCGGGCGAGCGCCCGTGCCGACGCGGGGCGAGCGGCGGTTGGGTCGAGCGGCTGGGTCGGGGCGGCGGCGTGGTCGGGGCGAGCGCGCGGAGTCGGGTCGAGGGACGGACGGGCGAAGCGCTGGCTAGCGCCGCGCCGGGCGGAGTCGGGCGAAGCGCCGGGCTGGTCGGGCGCGGCGGAGTCGGGGGCGAGCGCCGGGGCCGGGGCCGAGTGGGGATTTGGGGGGAAATTGTGGCGGGATGAAGCTGGGCGAGTGAGAATTTTGGGTTAAGTGGACGTAGCAGTAGCGCGTTATGCCGAAACGCGCTACTACTATGGTCTATAGCAGCAGCGGTTTATAAGAAACGCGCTACTACTATGGTCTGTAGCAGCAGCGGTTTTGTGGAAACGCGCTGCTACTGCCGTCGCTACTACCAGTTTTCATTTTTCTTTTCCTTTATTTTATCCCACTTTTATTTCCCGAGGGCAGTGAACGAAGGGAGGGCGATATATATTGCATCATTTGACGGTTAAATATGTATGCAAAATAGGAACATATATATTACACATCATATGGCTAAGTGTGTATACAAAATAGGAACATATATATATATATATATTACACATCATTGGACCCATAACATACGTTTCCTCAGTGATGACGTTTTCGTTTTTGAGTCAGCTTCTTTCCCTTCTTGTTCGTCGAAGAATAATTAACCCCCTCATTGTGACTTTGCCTTTTCCATGGAGTACGATTTTTCTTAGGTAATGTAGTATTGATTCTTCTTTTGACGTATACTTCATCATCATCGTCATCTTCCCTCATTGGGTTGCCGTACTGATCATAGTCTTCCTCGTTGGCGACTCCATCCATTCCAATGATGTTCCTTTTGCCTCTCCTCACGACAACACGGCTGGGATTGCGCGGGTCAGTTATGAAGAAGCATTGTGTCACGTGCTTAGCGTGTACCCATGGCTCGTTTTTTGCGATAGCGTTGACGGTAGCGCTCTTGGCGTCGGGTATAGTCATGGTAGTGAACATCCGGCTTTCTCTTCGACATTCTTAGCCCATCGACACGGAACATCGCCGTGTTGTGCAGTCCAGAGTGGTCAAGCTCCCAGATCTCCTCGACCCTTCCATAAAATCGTTCGGTTGTGCGTTGTCGCTGCGGTCATGCATTCCATCGTCACCCCGAGTTCGATCATCACTGTCCATATCTTTTGCCTCCGTAGAACGTGTATCCGTTGATATCATATGCCCGATAGGTTACGAGGTTGGGCGAGGGCCATCTGCTAAGGCGATATGAGAAGTCCGTCCTTAGAGCCCTCCTCCGGGATTAGCAATAATATGCTCTTTGAACCAATGCAGAAAGTGGAGTTGTGCTCTCTAGTAACTTCGGCGCCATTCCTGCATACCCCCGATCACGATACTTCTTTGCGATAATTTCTTTGTGCGATGCCACGAAAGGATCTACCTCGTCTAGGTGTTGTAGCACTACCAAGTTTGCTCACAAAATCGCTGCGTCGATCTGAGTATGCCACGCAGTTCCCTGCGACCGTTCTGATGACCATCTCCTTCGAGCCTCCCATCGTGCTTGTTAACAGGCAAACCAACACTAACACCAGGCGGCTGGTCTGCGCCATATAGAAAATTCTCACAGAAAGAGATGCACTCTTGTGCCAAATAGCCCTGGACGATGCTTCCATCCGGACGGGACATGTTATGAACGAATCCTTTGATGATCCCATTCATCCTCTCAAACGGCATCATGTTGTGCAGGAATGACGGCCCCAGGTCTATTATGTCATCCACAATATGGACACACAGATGCACCATCACGTCGAAGAACGCGGGCGGGAAGTACATCTCAAGCTCATTCAAGATAACAACGATCTCTTCCTCGTAGCCTTTGGAGCTGCTTCACACCGATCGACTTTCGAGAGATGACGCCAAAAAGTTGCAGAGACCAATAAGCGTGTCATGGACGTGCTTGTCCATTATCCCTCTAAGGGCAACAGTAGTATCTGCGTCATCATCACATGACAGTCATGAGACTTCATCCCGCTGAACCTTTTCTTGTCCATGTCTAGATATCTCGCTTATCTTGCCACGATGAATCGAACTAACTTTCACTCCCGTAAGGCACTTAAAGAATTGATTGATCTCAGCCTGACTTAAGGTGAAGCAAGAGGGGGCAATAATCTTCTTTCTTTAATTTCTTGCCCTTCTTCTCCGTGCCTCTGTCTCCGTCTGTGTCTCGTCGACATTTTACGGGCGGCATGTGCAGATCTTCCTGATTTTCAAATCTTGCAAGTATTTTCTTGCCTTCGCCCATCCTTGGTCTTATCCGGCATGTTCATCGTTGTTGCGAGCAAGCTCTCAAGGACATTCTTACAGATATGCATTTGATCTAGGCAATGAGGTGTATCGAGTTTGTGCGACTCCAAGTCCCGCAACACGACCTCGCCTTCCATACCTTCAGCAGCGGCTCTGGCGCCTTTCTCATCGTCTTTCGGCGCGGGCACTCATTCCAGTTTTTCAACAGCTCATCTATTTCGGCACCGCTCCGCTTACGTGGAGGTCCTCGATGCTCAGCGTGACCATTGAATAGATCTCCACGGTTTCTCCACGGGTCGTCCTATTCAAGCCATCTTCGATGCCCCATGTACACGATTTTCCCAGACACGCCATCTTTCCTTGACGTTAGCTGCTGAGACGTTGTATCATCCATGCACCGCGTGCATCCGCAATATCCATGGCAAACCTGGCCTGCCACATATCCGTAATCGAGATAGTCCTGCCTTTATCGTGATCAGCGCTCTCATGTTGAAATACTCACCTTTGCTGGCGTCCCATGTCTTGGCCGGTGTTTTCCATAACGTGTCTAACTCCTCTTGAAGTAGCCCCAGATACAAATTAATATTATTTCCTAGTTGTTTTGGCCCTTGAATAAGCATGCTCATGTGAATGTACTTCGATTTCATGCACAACCAGGGGGGAGGTTGTACATCCATACAAACACGGGCCATGTACTATGGTTGGTGTTCTAGTTGCCAAACGGATTCATGCCATCGGTACACGCGCCGAGCACGATGTTCCTTGCATCATATTCAAAATACCGATAGAAGCTGTTCAACGCTCTCCACTGGCTTCCATCCTTCACGTGTCTCAGCTTCGGATCATCTCCATCGTCGGGCTTCTTCCTCTCCGCGTGCCAGCGCATTAGCTTTGCTTCCTTGGGATCTACAAAATACCTCTGAAGACGGGGAGTGATCGGTAAGTACCATACAACTTTCTGGGGACATTTCTTCCCGGCCTTCTTGTATCGAGAAGCATTGCACACCGGACAGCTTGTTTTTTCCGCGTGCTCCTTCCGATAAATTATGCAATCGTTGATGCATGCATGGTATCTAACGTGTGGCAGATCAAGAGGGCACACGATCTTCTTGGCCTCATCAACACTAGTAGGACATAGATTACCCGGGAAGAACATCCTTTAGGTGCTTGAGATGCTCATCGAGGCTAGTGTCGGTCCATTTGTTTTAGCCTTCGTCTTGAGGAGTTGGGCGTGAAACTCAACAAGGTCACCTCAGATTGCAACCATCATACAATGGAGTGTTGAGTCTACCACCAGTTGCTCCAGCTTAGCCTCCTCTCTAGAAGCAGCTCTCTCGAGATTGCCTCCTTGCGAAGCAATGCTTGAACATGAGGGTCCCGACAATTGAACTTAGTACCGATTTAACTCTGCTGCGTGGAGTCCATGTCGTTCTCTCCGCCGCCATGTCCGCCCCTTCTCCTCCGCCATGTCCGCCCCTTCTCCGCCGCCATGTCCGCCTCTTCCCGCCGCCATTATCGATCATCTCTTCGTCTTGCCCTGTGTCATCACTTCCTGCCCCGTCGGCATCCTCAATATCGTCATCCTCATCTTCAATTATCCACCTAGTATAGCCATCCATGAAACCAGTCATGAGCAGGTGCGCTTCGACACGACCATCATCATGGGGGTCGAGCCAAACTATTCCTTTGCATTTTCGACACGGACATAAAACCTCTGTCCGGTTATTTTCTTTCATGTCTTGCACCGCCGACCGCAACCACCTGTCCACCATCATTCCACTGACCATCGTCAACTCTGCACGGTAATAATAAAAAATTTGATTGTAAAAATGCATGCATGCATCAAAGTCATAAAAAAATTTGGCATGACCTTCCCTAAAAATAGGACATATATGGATCTAGAGTTTGCCCGGAATTCGCCGAAACGGAAATAAATCGACATTTCGGCAAAACATAGGCAACTCAAAAGCACAAATTGGCGGCGCCAACTCATGCCACACACACAATTTCCACAAATATATCACACACACATAAACACATTTCCATTTTGCAAAAGCATGAAAGTTTCATCACCTCTATCTTGATGGCCGAAGATGATGTTGTAGGGAGATCAAAAGTGCACAAATTAAGCTCTTCTTGACAAAGATAGATCTAGTTAGGGGGCAAATAGGTCACTTAACTAAATCCTCCATCTACCTAGCTACCTAATTTGGAAGGAGACAACTTCAACTAGTGGAGGGGGAAGGAAAAAGAGAAAGGAGATGCATTAATGGAGGTGGTGTAGTTATGTAGGAGTAATGAGGAGAGAGAGAAGGTGGATAGAGAAGAGAGAGAGTAATGGGGGAGAAGTATTGAGAAGAAGAAGAGTGAGAGTGGGAGCATGTGGTGGAGGGAAGAGAGGAGAGGAGGAGGTAGGGGGAAAGGAAAAAAGCAAGGGGGAGGGGAGGGACGGGTTGGGGGATGGTGGGGTTAGCAGTAGCGCTGGTGGGAAACCGCGCTGCTGCTAAGAACTTAGCAGCAACGCGCTTTCAGGTAAGGCGCTACTGCTAACTGGGACAAAAAATTGCGGCAATTTGAAACTTACCAGCAGCGATCTCGAGGAAACCGCGCTACTACTATGCACTTAGCAGTAGCGTTGTTTCTGCGACCGCGCTACTGCTACTTAGAGGTGGGGGAACACCGCCGGTCGATATTTGTAGCAGCGCGTTTCCGGCCGAGCGCGCTACTGCTAAATGTTTAGCAGCAGCGAGTTTACGTAACAAGCGCTACAACTACTTACAAGCAGCGCTCTATTTTGAACCGCGCCGCTGCTAAGATTCTGTGTATAGGCTTTTCCCTAGTAGTGACAGGATGATCTCCATTCTTCATAACGGAGAGTTAGGGTCTATATTGTTTTATGCTATTTTACTTTAAGGGTGTTTAGGTCCTACCTGATACTGATGATCATGTGCTAAGAACAATTATATAGGGTTTGGTCCGATGACTATGAGGACGATGATCGTATGACTTACTATTAATAACGAGTAGAAGTTGTATGATGATGCATGATTAGTAGGATTTGTTATTATATATGATGATGTATGATGCGAGCATGCATGAGTTATTATATATGAGCGGGTGAAATGAACATAGCAGTAGCGTTGGTAAACCAAGGACGAACATATAAGGCAAGACACTTCTCTCTATTAGCTAGCTAATAACGACCAAAAAATAACCCCCAAAACCCCTAAACCAGCCACTTTTTTAAAAAAAAAAGAAAAACCTCAGCTCCAGCCAGTTGCTGACGCGTGGAAGCCTTTTGGTACCGGTTTATGTCACCAACCGAGACCAAAGGCCCCCTGCCTGGGCTGCCCACAACGGCCACGTGGATGCCCATCTGTCCCGGTTCGTGTAAGAACCGGGACTAAAGGGGGAGGCATTAGTAACGACCTATTAGTCCCGTTTCAAGAACCGGGACTAAAGGCCCTTACGAACCGGGACAAATGCCCTGTTTTCTACTAGTGGACGATCATCACCAGTCAAAATGGGCGCCATGCAATAATACACTGGAAGCATAAATATATTTTAGTGATAAGCACGATATGGTCCTATCCACATGACAAACCACATAGTACATGCAAGAACTCTTCACACACGGCCGGTAATCTGAAGTTTGTGCTGAATTAGTTGATCTGTGATCTCTAGAGCAATACAACACAGACGTTGATCTGTAATCTGAAGGGTTATTAGGATTGCACGGCTTCGCTGGACTTTTGGGTGCATGTTGTGGGCTCCAGCGCGATACGAGGAAAATTGTCGGAGGATGCTCCGGTTTTGATGGATTCGATCATTGCAGCGAGCGAACGCGAAAGAGTCTTCTCGTCTCTTACCACCCATCGGTAATAGGTCATGTGAATGTCGATCCCCACATGAAATTTGCTTCACTTCTCGCAAGTGAGGTTCTCTACTCCGCACTGCATGTCTACCTGGGATGATAACATGTGTCTTTAATTTGAATTTTCTAATATTTAAAAAGCCACAATTTTCAAATCGCATGTCAGAATTAAGATATGTTTTTACCGTTGAAATCCTAGCAACGAGCCCTTTGTAATTAGACCCCATGTATATACATTTCAGTGAATAATTTTTAATGCCAACTTTGGCGCTACAGGAGTCAACTTTATTACTACAGCATGCAACATTAGTGCTACATGAACCAACTTCTCTGAGGATGCAATTTATTAGCAACCACTATAACCAACTTTTACACTCTGCAGACAAATAATTAGCTACAGTATGCAACTTAGCATAACAATTGACAAGTTTCACATAAGAAAGTAGTCGGCTCCTATATAGCAGTAAAGTCTCATCTTATAGGAAGTGGCGATTTGGTGCTCGGGCTCAGATGAGCCCGAAATCTGCGCCACTCGTATGAGTCTTGGGATCGGGAAAAATCGGTCTGCGGTATCAGGGTGCGACCAGCGTTAAAGATATATACGGAGGAGATACGAGCATGATTCCTAGCTTGCAGTGGGCCCGTTTCGGGCGCGGGGGATTGCCGTGACGGGGAGGCCCTGAGCCACGGCTCGATGCGTGAACGATGTGCTGGGCCACGGAACAGGTTTGAGGCCCTGTGGTGTCAGTGATGTTTTCCCCCCGCAGGTTTGTAGAGGGCGGCGGCGGGTTCCGGCGACTTCTGGATGGAGGCGAATGGGCCGGAGTTCCTCCTGGATCTGTTTCACCGGTGAGCTCTCATTGCAAAACCTACTCCTCCCGGAGCTGCCGTTTTCCATGTCGTGGCCTGAAAGTTTCTGACGCTATTTTCGTCTTCCCCCCGACGTTTCTATTCCTATGGAGCGGAGCAGGTTTTCCTTGAGAGAGGAGTACGCCGACAACCTCGAGCATCCAGATCCGGTATCTCTTGATCTGCTAGGTGTCGGCCCGGGAGCGCCGGAGGAACCGAACTGCGGGTTAGGGTGTGCGCAGGATGTTGGTGGCGGCCGCCCAGCAAGGGACAGAGGAGAGCACCGTCGACGCAGTCAGCGCAGTCCACGGGGAAGGTCAACCCTGAGGCGCCTAGATGGGCAAAGAGGTGAAGCTGGAAACATTCTATACTAGATGTGATTCACAATTAGATTACAGTAACTTGAATTTCATAGGTGCTGTAAACGCCTGTGTACATTTTTGCGGGCATAGACTACAATTGTTATTACAATGTAGGTTAGTGCCTGAAAATTGAGTCTGTTCGCTTCGTCTGTAGGCTCGGGCTGGGAATCGCACCTCCGGACAGGACTCTGTGCGTGTCTTGAATGAGCGCACTGGAAGAGTCTATCAAGAAATTTGCGGAAGAGCCGTTGAAGAGTGTGCTTAATCCGGAGGTTGGAATCAGCTTGGACACGCTGGGAGAGGCATGCGACTTCTACAAGTTGTATTCATGTGAGGTTGGTTTTGGAGTACGATACAACAAAAGCAGAGTGAAGTCGAACGGACAAAATCAATGTAGGAGATCGTGTGTGCGGCTGCTCGGTGAGTTACATCTGCACCAGCTCAGTTACATCTGAGTTTTTTTTAGAAAAGGAGGATGACCCCCGGCCTCTGTATCTGGACGATGCATACGACCACTTTATTCATTATTCTCACAAGACCTTATGAAGTAATACAACAGTAAGACTAAAGCCGCCGTCTAAGCCACTCTATCCAGTTGATGAAGGGGCGCAGATAGCCTGGGCCTAATACCAAACAGGCATCGCAGCCAAACCTAACATCTAAGACCTGAGATCCCATCCAGGACGCCTGCCGGGCATGGGTCTCACCGGTCTGGCATGCACTCAGAGGCCGCCGCCACCAACTTCCACCGCTTCATCTTCAGAACTGTACTAATGCATCAACGACCTTGCTCGGTCCAGCTATCGTCGACGCCACCACGGCGCCCAACGGCACCTCCTCCCTGCGCGCAAAAATTTGAGGACGTCGCGGTCGCCACTGATACACCTCAGCACCATGCTGCTAAGTACCACCAGCCGACATAGCTTGAAGTCTTTGGAAGATCTGTCGTGCGTAGCACCTGCCGACCAGGCATGACAAAACGTACCACCTGTCGGTCAGGCATGACTTGACATCTCCACCGAAGCTCTGTGCAAGATGAAGCCGCTCCACCTCCAGCCTCTCTGAATGGGACGGGAGCATCCCAGGAAGACACGGCGAAGAGTTGGGCACCACAATCACCAGGAGACCCTGACCAGCCGACCGCCATGGCGAGACGACACCACTAAAGAGAACCGCTGCCATCAGGAACGCCAAGAACGCGCTGCAGCTGTCCCACCTCCCTGCGGACCCAAAGCGGCGCCTTCAAGAAGGTGACGGAGCCGGGCACCGCCACCGCCCAACCAAAGTTGTGGGTTTTCACCTGGGTGCAGGGGGAGGACGAGGGGGAGGGAGCTGGATCTCGAAGCCGCCTTCAAGAAGGAAACAGCACCTGGGGCGCCGCCGGCGTCGTGGCCGCCGCAGCCGGCAAAGAAATTACTCCGATCCAAATAACCCAACCCCACATCCGCGCAGTCCGCCACCGGATCCGGCCGGAGGAGGAAGCAGCAGCACGGGGGCGCCGTCTTCAAATCTGGCAAAGGAGAGCAGCAGGGGATCCCTCCACGTGGCGCCCGCATCCACTGCCAACTCGCCACCCGCGCGGCCGAGAAGACGCGGTCCACAACTCCGGCGAGCGCCGCCCGCCTCCCGGACGACGCCGCCATCACCAGCAGAGGCCGCCGCCTCAAACCCGAGGCCCGGGCCGGAAGGATCTGGCGGATCCGATCCATGTGCCTGCCCGAGCGCGAGAAGCTCCCCGCCGCCACCGTCCTTGGCTGCGCCCACGGCCTGCCCGGCGCTAACCTCTGGCAGCGGCGAGGACAGGAAGAACGTGTGACGACGAGGGGCGGCGGCGCGAGATCGCCCACGTGTGGCCCTAGCGGGGCGACGCGGGGGTACGGGCGTACGGTCCAATAAAGACTTGAGTATGAGGCATAAAGCACGTGCAAGGAACACATCAGTTCAGCAAATGACTATCCATAACGATGGCCATACAGGTAATTCATCATATATTGTGAACCATAGATTTGAAGTTTGTGTGATCGGGCCCATAAAGACTTAGTTCTATGGCATGTAGTTGGATCATCACGTGTTCGATTTGAGCATGTTCGTGTCTGTTTTACTGCTAGAGCGTCGCAGACCAGGGTAGTTTGGTTGTTAAGACTACCTAGTCATCTCATAATTCTAAAACTGGAATATGCATGTCAGCAGTTTGGAGGTGTGTTATTGGCATGGTTGGAAACGTTTCCTTTTTGAAGCTGTGTCAGCACATATGAATGGATGAACGAGCAGTGTCTGACAAGAGACATAATAACTGAATGGTGAATTGGTGATCTGGAATTCAAGATATTCTTCAAGCTGATAGAAGAAAGGTGATAACCTAGTTGATGGAATTCCATGCAGGTAAACATAATTGATCACAGGTAATTCGTTCATACAGGGGGCATGTCAAATAGTGACGCTGAAGGTTGGGTACAAGATTGATAAGAATAAATCGCAGACAAAGTTTGTTCAATGACATACATTTGGGGCAGATTGTGTGGGCTGAAGGCTGGGCGGCGGTGTCTGAAGGATAAGGCTGGTATTTTTTGGGTCGCGCTAACTGCCACACGTGTGGTGCGAAGGGAGACGCACCACACGTGTCTAGTGTAAACATATTGCCATCTCATCGCATGCATGCATGCAAGAATCTTTTTGGATATTCAGTTTTTAAAATGTTTTATCTCTTAAACGAAAAATCCGATTGAAAATCCGTTTTCACCATTAAATTCCTCGCGATGAGATCTTCGAAACTAGATCCCATGTTGATATGTTTTGATGAAATTTTTTTTGGATTAAAAGTTGCCATGTCTATTGCATATGAATTGCCATGATGTTTACACTGAAGTTGCCATGATATTTTTCGGCTATTTTCTTCTACATTTAAAAGTAAATTTTGACATTTATAAAACGGGGAATTAAGAAACTAGACTTGCCATGAACCATAAACTAAAATTGCCATGATACATGCACGTAAAATTGTCATGGTTTATACAAAAAATAATTTTTATGGTCAAAGTACTGGAGTTGCCATCATCAAAATACTAAAATTGCCATGATCTACAAACTAAAATTGCCACATGGCAACTTTAGTTTAAACCATATGGCAACTGCAGTGTAAACATCATGGCAACTTCTGGCAAAAAAAAATTTCGTCGAAACATATCAACATGGGGCCTAGTTTTGAAGATCTCGTCGAGACGGATTTAATGGTGAAAACAGATTTTTATTTCGCTTTTTTATTTAGGAGATACAACATTTTTAAGCCGAAAACCAAAAAAAATTCTACTGATGTCATCTATTCATACGTGGCAAAATGAGTGGTGATGAAGGCGTGTGGGCGATGTGCAAACGCTCACACATGTGGGCGTTAACATTTCCGTATTTTTTAAGGGATTATAGGGCTGTTAGTTTTTTTTGACGAGATATAAGGCTGTTAGTTGGCAACCATTAAGTCGGCCGCTGGAGCGAGCCAGCTCAGGACGGCTCCGACGTGCGATCGATCCTGGTCCGGCCAACAGCCGTCACCGCATGCAGCCTTTAATGAACGTTGGCCCACACTCTTTTTTACCTTTGTACGAAGCAAGATACTGGAGACAATACATCTCGTGACACAGATCCAGTTGCATGTGGACGATGATGATTTCGGGATCAGCTGAGACTGAGCTCAGATTCGAATTTTCCCGTCTTATAGCACAGACTTTGTTCCGATGTCACCAAAGTATGTTTAAAAGTTGGCAACTTAGAATAATAGTGGACACCGTTCACTGAACAAGGAGTTCACGAGCAGCGTTTGAGCCCGGGAGTGAACAGTAAAGTCATTTAAAATACAGAAAACTTTAAAAAATTTCCTTTTATTTTTGTGGTGAAAGATGCTTGAGTGTGTGATGTCCGTGACAAATTTGGTGATGTTCGAAAATTCGAGGAGCTCATGAGAAAAAAACAAATTCGGGTCCGAGAGAAACATTTGATGCCTGGATTTATCTTTTTTGCCACTCGCTCCTGGAATGTTCAAACATCAGCAAACTTTGCACGAACATCACGCACATGCACATATTGCTTGCAAAAAAAACGGATTTTTTTAATCTCGTCACTGAATTGGATATTCTCATCTTATCCCACTAAACGTGGTTACTATAGTACCAAAGTTCGCTCAGAAGTAGGTAACTTAGCATACCAGTAGACAACTCTCACTTAACGAAGGAGTTGGCTGCTCTAGTAGTAAAATTTCATCTTTTAACACTAACATTGGTTCCTATAGCACCAAACTAATTAGCTACTGTAGACAAATCAGCATAACAGTTGACAAATTTTACCTAATTAGGAGTGGGCTCCTGTAGAGGTAAAGTTGCATCTTCTAGCACTAAAGTTGGTTCCTAAGGCATTTAAGTTGGCTTCAAAGAAGTTCGTCCAAACATACCTGTATCAACTTTTGAAGAGCTGGCCACGAGAAACCTGAAGGTGAAAAATGATCTGAATTCCGACTCTTTGTTCAAAAGTTATAACATTTTAAAACTTAAAAAAACACAATTAAATTGAATGACGTCTTCATGTGCATGGGGCATGGACCAGAATTTCCACAAAACACGCGGGTGATGCGTGGCGTGAGTGGGTAGCCGTGGGAGTACTTTCCTTTTCTTTCGTCGGGTACAAATGGAAAGCAATTTGATTAGCAAATATTAAGTCCTTAGATGTGTCCATAAAACTATTCATCTGTATTACATCCTTTTTATTAGGAAGCCGATAAGTGCCACACGTGTGGGCGTTAGGGAGTTGGCCCATACATTTTGTGTGGTGTACAAGAGGGACAGCCCACATACCTACGTGTGGGCAAAACAAGTAATGCCCACACACCTCTTTTTTCCCTCCCGGTCCCTCTCACACGCGTGCGTGTGGGCGAAGTTGATAACGCCCACACGCCCGTATGTCAGGCCTCGTACCCTCCTGGTCCCGCACGCCACGCGTGACGGTCACCGCGCGCCCGCAGTTGCCATGGTCCAGACCCTCGTCCATGTTCGTTTAACTGCAGTTGCCATGTCACTGAACTACGGTTGCCATGTCGGACAACTACAGTTGCCATGGTTGCTCAACTGCAGTTGCCATGTATGGTCTGACCTAATGTAGTTGCCATGATTTCATAACTTTAGGAGTTGCCACATACTAACACTAGGCAGTTGAGAGAGTTGCCATGTGGTCACAAGCATGCTAGGGCAGTTGCCATGTAAAAAGGAAGAGTTGCCATCTTCTTACGTGCACGTTAGGGCAGTTGCCATGTACGTGCACATTAAGGCAGTTGCCATGTACCATGCAAAAACACATGGCAACTCGATAAGAGAGAGTTGCCATCTGCTTTCGTGCACACTAGGCAGTTGCCGTGGACCTTGCAAAACACATGGCAACTCGGGTGAAAAAGAGAGTTGCCACCTGCTTATAAAGCACACTAGGGGCAGTTGCCATGTGCGTTGCAAAACACATGGCAACTAGCAGCTTGGGTGTGGGAGAGGAGACAGGCGTGTGGGCGAGATGGCAAATGCCCACACACTAGCCCTTGTGTGTGCGTGCAAAGTGACGTGTGGCGCGATCTGCTGAACGCCCACACACCAGCCCTCCTATGTGGTGAAACGACCGTGTGGACGACCGGATGAACGCCCACACACCAGGCCAGTCCTATGTGGCACTAGAAACATACCAAGATTCGTGCGCTCATGAACGGACATGGATCCACCTGTGTGGGCGAGATGCGAACGCCCACACGTGTGGGCGTTAATATTTCCGTTTTATTATCGATAGTACAGGCATCCTGGAAATACAAGACAAAGCTAGAGAGACTAGTAAATGAGGTGTGCTTCAGTACACTCCGTTTCAAAAATTAAAATGCTGTATTGTTAATAGTCCTTTGTCACTTGACCTCATCCTACCATTAGGAGAAAAAGGAGAATACCGGCAATGGCTACCGGGCTTGGCTAGTTAGCTTGATCATTCAATGGAACGTATGGTGCGTGCTGTCAAAGAAAAAGATATCTCATGCCTGTTGGAGCTAAAACCCTAGCCCTAGCTCGCCCTGCCTCTCTCACTCTCACTGCTCACTTCTCATTGGGACAAACTGAATGGAGGAAGAAGAAAATGGAGAAGACACGGGTACGGTGGTAGTTTTGTGGCACACGAACGCCCGCCGCAATGACGGCCAATTTACTTCCCAGAGCACGAACTCTGTCAGCACAGCTGTTACAACGGTCAACACACGGGTTTTATAGCAATAGCCGGCGCCACGGGCGCGCACACACTCCTCCACTCTCTGATCGGGCACCCGTTTTGCCCGCTCTGGCCGCGCCTGCAACGCGCTCCGACGCGCGCGGCTCCCAGCGAGCTGGAACATAAATGACCATGATCACCCCGTGCAGCTCACCAAAAACCTTGGCCTACACACGCGCACTAGATGCACGCACACACGCACATCCCATGCCACACACACACTCACGCTCGCCCAGCCACGGACCCGACGCGACCCGGACGGCACCCGACACGACCAGTGTGTGCACGTACACGCACCCGATGCGTCCGCCGTGGCTTATTACCTAACAATGACATTTGTGTCACACGACCTGTTGGACGCTTAGGTGGAGACTATTAGCGATCTCAATTGCAAGAGAGGACGGAGGATGATGCCACCATGGCATTAACATTCGGCAATGGTGCTTGATGACCCACGACTATAGGGGATCTATCGTAGTCCTTTCGATAAGTAAGAGTGTCAAACCCAATGAGGAGCAGAAGGAAATGATAAGCGGTTTTCAGTAAGGTATTTTCCGCAAGCACTGAAATTATAAGTAATAGATAGTTTTGTGATAGGGTAATTTGTAACAAGGAACAAGTAACAAAAGTAAATAAAGTGCAGCAAGGTGGCCCATCCTTTTTGTAGCAAAGGACAAGCGTGGACAAACTCTTATATAGAGAAAAGTTGTGACAGCCTGGTTTTTGCCCTCTCTCATTTGCTTGATTTTTATTTGGATTAAATTTGAAACTTGGATTTTTGAATCTTTTCATATGGACTTAAAAACTTGGGTACTCTTGGCTTTCACCCAAGTGCTCCATTTCCCTCTTTGATCATCATTCCCCTTCTGATCCATCCCAAAATAATCTTTGATTTTCATTTTCTCTCAAAAACCCCAGCCAGATAAGTATGCTCCAAAGCAACCCTAATTTTTATGGCCCAGAAAAATCTGAGATAATTCACAAATATTCTTTGAACCCTAGGGCACCTTCCTGAGCGAAAATATTTAATCACTTTTTGAAATATTTTTGCTACAAAAAATATTTTCTGTTCTGGACAGAAATGGTGGTTTCTACAGCAACTACCGTTTTACTTGCTCCATTGTACCTGGGTTTTCTTGTGCATTTTCACCTTAGTAACTGTTGGTTAACCTCCAAAGCACAGCCGCTAACTCCCAGCCATTTGACCTCCGTAACCTCTCAAAGTTACTGACTAGAAACTTACGTGGCGTGTAAAAACTTCTCTACTGCATCTGGATCCAAACCAAAGCGTGGTAACATCTCAAACTACCATGAACAACACGCCAGACAAGAAATTTAGGCTTAGCTCGGCCGGATGTCATAGTCCACGCGGTGACCGCGTTCGTCTAGGGGTGCTGGCATGCGTCTCGACGCGTTCTGAGTGCCGCCGAGCGCTCTGTTTCGCGCGTGCTCGCTTCCCTGACTGCCGTAGGGCGCCAAACATCGCCACCATCTTCGTCTCAACTCCCTTAACTCCCCTCTGGCGCTCGCCGACGCCGGAGCTCGCCGCAGCGAGCACGGGCACGGTCCGGCCAACCCAACAGTGCGGCGCACACTGTGCTTGTCGCCTTCTCCTCGTTCCTGTGCTCGTCTCCGTCCGCCAACAGTTGCCGCGTAAGCTGCGTCACCTTCTTCCCCTCTCACTGACGCCGCTCGTCGCCGGGCGCCGTGGATAGGTGTCCACCGGCGGATCCCGAAACCCCCTCGCGGCTTGCCTATAAATGAAGCCGCCCCTAGCCTCCTTGAGCACCATCCAGCACTCCCACACACCCCACAAGTGAGTAGGAAGCCGTACCCGGCCGGGCAGGCCTTGGGCCGCCGTCCCGAGCTCGAGCTCGCCGGCGATCCCCTCTGGTCGCCGCGGTAGCTCTAGCCCCTCCCCGGGCAAGGGCGACCCTTACAGGGTCTCCGCCCCTCTCCGGTGAAGCCGTTCCGCCCTCTAGAGCCGTGGAGGTGCCTCTGCTCGCCGTCTTCTTCATCTCCGGCGACCACTATGTTCTTTCCGACGCAGTCCGAACGCCCCTAGCTACGCTACGTTTACGGGCAGGTGCGCCTCAACCCCATTTTGCCATCCCTCCCTCTCGTTTTGGCCAATGAGTCCTCGTCGCCGGCGAGAGCTCCGGCGGAGCGGCGACTCCCTCTGTTTCCTTCTCCCCCTCCTCCTAACCTGACTACTGGGGCCCGCTAGTCAGCCACTCTGTACGCGCGTGAAGCGGTACGAGTGGTGGCGCCCCTGGGCTTTACGACTTCAACGTACCCCCTAGCCTGTTTATTTTTATTCAAATTCATTTGAATTTACAGAACACTTCAAACAGCCATAACTCCTCAACCATAAGTCCAAATGAATTGATTCTTTTTGCATCTTGTTCTTTGCAAAGAAATCTAGCAGCTCACCAAAGATGAGATTTTTCTGAGTTGTTTAGAATTTCTGGTGATTTTCAGAAGTGTTCTTGATATTTTTCTTTTTGTGTTTAAAATTATTTTCAGAGGGTGAGGCTTGTCTTGAGGATCACCAGAAGGCTTGTGAACGTCATCTGCACTAAGGCAAGCCACAACAACATTTTCATGGTGTCATTTCAATATTTATGATTTTCTTACTTGAATGAAATGAGTAATCCATGCATTTAAATAACTATTGTGTTATTTATATTCTGTTAAGTGTTTGCTAGTTAATATGATTTATTTACAGAATGTGGAAACTAGCTTAGTTGGTGAAGCAAAGCTAGGATCTATTTGTGGTGATGATAGAAATAATTTTTGTTATGCATGTTATTAATTATTTAAAGTTATGTTCTTGCATAAATAAAATGATAAAAATTTGCTAGAAAATATTCTGTTAGGTATGTGTTTAGTCATTTTACTTGACTTACAGAATGTTTGAACCTCACTTGGTTGGTAAAGAAATTAGGATTTGTTTGTGGTAAAATCTTTGTTATTCAGATGAGAAATTAATCGGAGTTACGTTCTTGCATGAGAAAATAATAAATCTTGCTGCAAAAAAAATTGGTTAATATGTGAGTTATCTTGATCAGCAAAGTAATATGAGTTGTTGATGTTTATGCTTAGTGTGAATATGGATAACATCGGTCATTTTCGTTATTAAGTGTTGCATGTGTAGTTTTGCATTTTATGGCATACTATGACACCGGTCATTTTCATTTAAGTTGAACCTGAATATAACTCAACTTGAATATACGTCGAGTTTTTCCCAGTGCAACCACATTTGCCTTTGTGGGATGGCCTTGATTCGGTCCATTGACATTGCCTCTGGTCGGTGCCTCCAACTAGGGAAGGTTACGTCGTGCTTAACCTGGCCCGGTAAGCAAGCATAAGCTTGTGTGCCCGTTGTTGAGATTATGGTACCAGGTCCCCGAGTGGGATCGTTTTGGCCACGACGGTGGTCGGTGTGTCTTTGGTAGACACGGGGCCACCCAGGACTAGCCCATTGGGGATTGGGTCAGAGTGGCCGGGAGAGTGTCATGGCAATGGAAGGGTTTCGACGGAATGCCGTTGGTCAACCCGAATGGGAGTGCGAGGCCATGGTTTCCGTGGTGTGGGTATAGTGTGCTACCTCTACATAGTGTATAATCTATCGATAGTCGAGTCCACGGTCACGGACACCTCGTAGTAGGTCCCACCATGAGTCAACGTTTAATAAAATTTGCACACTAAGCTATGAACTTTGCATCGTTAAGGATGGCAGGAAGGCCAAAGAGATATTCTGGACCAGATATTGGTCGTGGTTGTGATCGCCGTAAGGATCACGAGTTACTCTTGTTAAGACCATGTTGGTGGCTTGTTTGTGATACGAGAATGATCACGTTTGGTAAGTTGTCCCGAGGGACGTTCGAGCATGATCACAACATGTATGACATGTATTGTTGCATTATTAATAATTGGTTAAGTATCATGATATTTTTTGCCATTATGATTATGCCTGTTGTGAGCTTGCAAGTGCATTCAATGTACTGACCTGGCGTGTCATGCCAGATTTCAGGAAAGTCTCGTTGGAGAGGAGCGCTGCTCGAGTCCAGATCGTGTCCACATGGTTGTCCCTGTGATATGGAGCTTCCGCTACGACGTTATTCCGGTGCCACGTAGTTGTTCTGAGAGAGGCCCCTTTATGTTCACTAAATAATGTACATATTTTTCAGCCGCACCGGGTGTGCCGGTTGGCCTCGACAGCTGTTGTAATATAAACTCTGTTCCGCTAGCATCAATAAAGCGGTTGTTTTCTGTACCAAGATTTTGTGTGTTGCCAGAAGACATGGTCTCTCAGCTGGCAATGCATGGTAAACCGGTCGCTCTGAGCCGGGGTGCCACCACGCTTGGTATCAGAGCCACGCTGACTGTAGGCCATGCTAGACTACGACGTGTGAACTGGACGTTAGATAGGAGTTTAAGTTGAGTGCAGGTAGTAATTTTTTGCTGGTTGTTGCATTGCATGCATTTGGCTTATAAAATTTTATGCTAACCTGCTAATGGTTGTGGGTGTAGATGGCTCCGGTGCCGTATCCGTGGCAGTTGCAGCTGATGCCGTACACGTCACCTCACCTCCTTCACAACGTGTGGCGCCGGTTGTACCCTCTCAGAGACGACCCAGTCTATCATGTGTATCGGGAGCATCTAGCTGATTCAGTGTATGAGTATCACGCAGTGGTCACTCTGCGCACTAGTTCCGATTCCAGCTCTTACACTCGTACTTCTCGGAGCGGTTACGCCTCCACCGCTTCTCAGACTGTCCAGTTTGCTGCATTCGAGGTCCTTGTCGAGCTTCGCTACAAGGAGGTCCAAATGCAGAACCACCCAGGTTTCTATTACTACCCATCTCCGCACGACAACGGTCGTGTCCGTTTCCCTATCATTGATCCAGAGTCTGATAGCGTTGCTAGCCACCTTGCTCGTTATGTCACTGCTAGCTATCTTATGATCCACGAGCTGGCTCGAGAGCTGACTCGTGCCAGTACTGCTTTGGCCGCTGCTTTAGTCACTACTAGATCTGCCACTACTCCATCTTCTCTGGGATTTACCCCTTATATTCCAGCCAGTTCTAGTTCCCTATTTTGCCGGTTACTCCTCCGAGTAGCACGGGCGTCTCGGCCATGAATCCTCTCAGTACTCCTGCCGAGTGGGTTTCACTTCTCGCTAATCCTGTAACCCCGATGCTTCATCTTAACCCTGCCCCTGAGGGAGAGACCTCGAGGCAGCGCCGTCGTGTCTCCTTTAACCCGGAGGTTTCCGTTAACCACGTCGGTTCAGGATCCGAGACCGCTTCATGGGAGGACACCGCAGCACCAGCAGAGTAGTAGTATCTTTGAGTATTTGCAGTCATTCGGATTATGTACGGATGTAGTCGTATGAGTCATGATGTTTCGTTCCATGTATGAGAGTAGTTGAACCTGGCATGTTGTTTATCTTTCATGTATCAGTCTATGTATAATTATGTTGGGACTTTATTCGCCGTATTTTCTTCGCTCTTTTGTTTTCTTCTGAGATTTGTTGCTAGCTTTTCCCCAATTTCATTCTTGGATGTTTCTCATCTCGATTTCGTTATCTTTGAAAAAATCCACAATAGGATGACGCGGGGAGGCAACAGTAGCAACGTTCGTGAGGGAACTCCTGTTCGTCATTCCGCACGACATGCAAGACATTCTCCCAAGCCGTACGTTCGGCCACCACCTCCACCGCCTAATCCGACCTCCACCGAGCAAATTCTGCATATGTTTGAGGAAAGAAGGAACAATGATCTGATTGAAATATTAAGAAGTGTGCAAGCTATGGTTGGACAGAATGGAAATCAGAACGGTCATCACTCAAAGCTGTCAGATTTTCAGAGGACCAAGCCACCCAGCTTCAGTCAGATTGTTGACCCATTGAATGCAGACGATTGGTTGCGCACCATTGAGAAAAAGCTTGAGATTGCTCATACTAAAGAAAATGATAAAGTTCCATTTGCAACTCATTACCTTGAAGGCGTAGCTGCCATATGGTGGGAAAATACAAAAGCCATGTGGCCGGTTGATGAGGAAATCACCTAGGAAAAGTTTAAGGACCAGTTCCGAAAATATCATATCCCTACTGGAGTTATGAAGACCAAGCAGCGTAATTTTATTTTACTCTGGGGCTTCCCATTCTTTTATTTCTGGGAGTTTTGCTGCCCAAAACAACTTTCCTTGCACGCTTTTGGGAAAAAATATGCTGGTACAAACCCCGGGATCTATAATCAAGAGCAATCTGTTCTGCCGTGATCTGGAAATCAATATCAACAGAGTCTACTTTTCAACCTCCACTAGTAGAAAACCACCAATCAGTCCCGGTTCGTAAGGGCCTTTAGTCCCGGTTCGGGAACCGGGACTAATGGGTCGTTACTAATACCTCAACCCATTAGTCCCGTTCAAACACGAACCGGGACCAATGTGCCTCCACGTGGCTCAGGCGCCGAGCCCCGGTCGAGGTTTTGGTCCCGGTTGGTGGCTCCAACGGGACCAAAAGGCATCCACGTGTCTGCATTCCATGGCCTGGTTTTTGTTTTTTTGAAAGGAGGGGGTTGGGGGTTTTGGGGGTTAATTTAGGTGTTTCGTATATTGTGTTAGCTAGCTAATTAATAGAGAGAAGTGTCCTCTTATGTCCGTGCTTGCTCGGCGCTTCGTAGTATATATACATAAGTGATCGAGAGAACCATTCATCTGAAGTTCGTCATGCATACCGAGAGAAGTGATCGATCGACCTCTCCTTCTCCGAGAGATTGGTCGAACAACAAGTTTTACTGGCTACATACATGTACAATCTATAAAGATCTCTTAATTACAAACCACTAGCATTTGAATTCAAGTTCCACATGGTATTCTCGGCTTTCTTGATGGCGTGTTCAAGAAAGAATCCGCCAATTCCTCTTGAATTGCTTTCATGCGATCTGGTGGTAGGAGTTCATCCCAAGATCTGCCACGTCTAATTAATTTGAAGAAGGGGTTAATTAATACATATATATGAATGAAACTCAACAGAAATGATGGTGTAATTAATAAAATGAAATTGTGAATATTATTGCTTCGCACTTCATATTGTCTTCTAGAGTAGCCCGCTTGTTTTTCAAAGTCGCGTTGTGGATGAACTCGCATACGTAGTATCCACGTAAATCATTCCTTCCTCCTGCCACAAGCACTTTACGAGAAATAGAGGTCAATCAAACTGATAATGAAACATTATATAAATGGCATTGATGAAAGTATAGCTATAGAATCAGCGGAGATCTTGGCGCCATAGTACTTACTTTCGGTATGTATATCGCAGCTCCTTGGCAGTCCGGAGCTTGTGCGGTGAACTGTTTCCAAACCCTGCAAGACAAAGAAAATATTTGTTATTACTTGAGATATCAGAAATGAACAAAAGTTGCCGATATGGTGCGATAATGATCGATTGAACTTACTTGCTGAGCATTTCAGTCATGTCCGCATAGGTGCTGGGATCTTTCCGTCTCGAGTCTAAGGCGGTTACTAGTCCACGCTCAAGCTTAATCTCGAGTAAGAATATAGTGGTACCTGCACGCATGCATAACTCATCAATTACATTAACCTCGCTCGAGTAATAAGGAAAACCGAATATGCACACGACAAGAACACTCACGGGCCATGGTAAGGAAAGAGTATGGTATCTTTGTTTTGATTTTTGATCAATGATTGTAGCAAGTTGTCCTCGGCCTCTTCAGTAGCGCTTTTCAACCAGAAAAACATCTATGATATTTGTGTTAATGAACCCAATATCATAGATTTCATTTTTTTGCGGCGATTTATCTTCAATCTGCATAATATATTGAGGATAATTAATTATAAATACATGCAATGAAAGAGCCGAGCTATATATACAGAGCTAATGACGAAATAGTACTTACAGCAGTAGCAAAAGACCATTAATTTATCGAGGGCCTTTTGATTGAAGAACTCAAGAACTCCTCAAATGGAATAGACAACAGATCATTTGAAGCGAGGTCGTGCTCCTCTTTAATTTTCAGATACAAAGTGTTCGTCCCCTCGGACTCTCTGCGGTTTTCATGTACCAACTATGGAATCTTCGCATCATTGTTGTCGAGACTTTTCATCTTTGACGAGAGGCTTCCCGTACTCAGATATCTGAATAAGTTCACCTCCATGAAATCGGGAAGTGCATCGTCGGCGGGTAATCTTCAAGATTGCCATAACCGCCACCGTCCCGGAGGATTAGACACATTCAGCGGGGGCACGATTGCTGTGCTTGTTCGCCGAGCTGGGCAATTTTTTCCCCTTTGCCCGTTGTTCTTTTGACCTTTTATCACCGACAGTAGTTCCCGACCGCTTAGCTTGGAGATATGTCTGCTTCGAATGTCGCTCATAGTTGGTTCTCGGCGGAGACTTTGGTGGTTTCCTCAGGGCATTGAGAGTGCGCTTTGCTTTCACCGGATCGACCTTCTCCTCCGGAGGTGGATGTATCTTTGCTTTAACCCCTTCAAAGAACTCCTTCACTTGGATCTGCACGATCGTATCATTTTCCTCCTTGCTCCTCTCGTACGGTAAATTCTCTACAGGCTTTAGAGGTGGACCGTATCTGTATTGCCTCTCTCTTCTTGTGCTGCTAGACGCCGGAGCAGACGGAGCGGCTGCGGCGTCTGTCTTCTTTCGTGCTTGCTTACGAGGCGGAGGAGAAGGACTACGACGCGTCGGAGCAGCCGGGGCGGCGGCTGGTCTCTTCCGCCCTTGCTGGCGAGGCGGAGAAGGAGGAGGCGGAGTGCCGCCACGCCACGGAGAAGGGGAGGAGTGCCGCCGCGTGCCTCTGATCTTCACTCGCGGAGGAGGAGGCGGTGGAGGAGGCGGAGTGCCGCCACGCGTGCCTGATCGTCACTCGCCGGAGGAGGCGGTGGAGGAGGCGGAGTGCCTGACTCGCGGAGGAGGAGGAGGAGGCGGAGGCACCCAGTTGAGAAGGTCGATGAGCTCCTCCGCCATAGGCATGGAGTCTTGAGCGAGAACCCAGCCTAGTCTCCCTTCACCGCACGATGCTCAAGCTCGAGGTCCTCAAATCCATCCGTTATTTCATCCACCATCACCTTAGCAAATCATACGGAATCGGTGGCGGTGATAAGTTGTGCGGGTCCACTAGGATAAACTTGGCCAACAACCGCCTTGACCTTCAAATTCATGCATCGCGCCATAATGTGGCAATTTTGAGACTCCGTGATACCATCCACGGGATAGCTGGCGAGAGCCGTCAAGACATGCTCCGGCTGAAGCAGCTCGGTGGAAGCAACGCTGCTTCATCTGAGATGGCGGGGTAGCCGGGAAGCTTGCATGTCGTTTTTGCGATCTGCCGCTTCTCGTTCCTCTTCTCGATCCTCTAGCCCCATTACCCTTCCAAGCAGCGCTTTGCATTTGGTCTGCTCCACTTTCTTCCTCCTCTCGTGGGTTTTGTAACCCCTGCGTCCGGAAAACCAACCTTCCACGGAAGGGCGCTGGCGTGCCTCGTGTCCGTCCGGTGCTCGGGATTCCCAAGGGCCATTGTGAGCTCGTCCTTCTCCTGTTTGGAAGGAACATCCCTCGCTGCGCTGCATCGATATAGTGTCGAAGTTTCTTGACTGGTGTTTGCGGTTGCTCGTCCGTCCATCGACATCGCCTGCTCACATAGGTCCAAGGTTCCGCCAGCCCGAAGAACCAAGTCCGCAACGGTGCAGCCAGCGCATTGTCTCGGTTCGATCCCTTTTCAAGCAGATCATGCTCAGCCTTGGACCACTTAGGCGGGCTTTGAGGTAGCCACGACCCGTGCGATGGTGAAGCTTCTTCTTCGCAGCATTTTTCTTGTTTGTCTCCGACATCTTCTTACTCTTTTCGATGTCTTGTGGGCCACAAATGCGGGCGATGATCTTTGATCTTCTCATATTTGCCGATGAATTCTGGTGTCTCTTTTTTGTGACAAACTGGTTCAGCTCTTTCCTTCACCTCCTCATTAGGCCAGCCATCTTCTTAAGAGCACAAGACTTGATTAATTGCTCTTTAACGGCTTCTCGGATCCTCCTCTGGCTGTAGGGTGAAATTTGCCTTCAGCTCATTCCAAAGATCTTCTTTCGCATATCATTCACATAAGACACCTCGGCGTCTTCATCCTTAGCAGGCTTATACCATTGTTGGATCTTGATCGGGATCTGTCCCTAACAAGAACCCCGTGACCGAAAGCGAAAATGCCTTCTTTATCCGGATGGGTTCAATCGGTTCGCCGTCGGACGTGATTTCTATGATCTGAAACTTTTCATCCGAGCTCAACTTTTCTTGGGCCTCGTCTCCTTACGAAGTTGTGCTCGATCCGAGAGGATAGAAATTATAAGGAAGAAAGACGACGATTACTTAATATGTGTACATATACCAAAACAATGGATGCATCAATTAACTTGTCAAGACGGGCTTAACTAATATATATATACCTGGCGGACTCGGTTCGGTGACTCGGCTCGCACGGTCTCCTTCGTCTTGTACCTCCATTGTGTCACCGGAGCCATCATGAACATAGTCCTCCTCTTGTACCGGCATTAATGGGTGAAGCCATCATAATCATAGCCCTCTTCTTCATCCATCGACCAGCGGTGTCGATGAGAAATGACGCAACATCATCACTTCCATTTGCGATTATTTCCCCAACATCGCTTCGCTTTCTTCGTCTCGGGAGTGCTCCATAGTTTACGCAAATATTGACAACATGTCAATTATTATTCAAACATGGTACATACTTGGCAAGCGTAGAACTAGCTAGCTAATCACAATAAGGAATCATGTTAGTGGCCTCGGCGCTGCTTCTATAGGGTTTGGGGTCGCCTCGACACAAAGCTTCAAGGGTTTGGGGTGGCCTCGGCGATAACGCTCTTTTAACTTGATAAATTTTGGTGGCCTCGATCGAGAGAGTTAATTTGTCGGGTAGGAGCGCCAAGGGAGAATGCGTGGGAGACCTGCAACATCGTTTTCTCTCTAGGGTTTGGGTGTCCTTGAGAGTTTTGGTCGGCGAGAGGGCCGAGGGGTGCTGCAGTTGTATCTAGAGGGGTTATATCGACAATGACGCGACATACATATACATGGGAAAATAATGTTATCGGGGAGGGGTATCGGTACCACCCCTCGTGTTGAAGTTTCTTCTTTCTCCTTTCCTCTCTTTCTTCTTCTCCTCTTCTTTTCTTCTTCTCCCTCGAGAAAGGAAAATAATTAAGAAAAGGAAGAAAAGAGGAAGAAGGAAGAAGGAAGAAGAAGAAGAAGTAAAGAAGAAAAAAAGGAGAAGAAGAAAGGAATAGAGGAGAAGAAGAAAAATAGAATTTCTCCTTTCTCCTCTATTCCTTTCTTCTTCTCCTCTTCTTTTTCTTCTTTTTCCTCTTCTTATTTATTTCTCCTCTTCTTCCTCTCCTCTTTTCTCCTTTCTTCCTCTTCTTATTTTCCTTTTCCTCTCATTCTTTTAGTATTGCTTGTTTTTAAAAAATGTTCAAATAGAAAATTCCAAAAAAAACAAAGGTTTTGCCTAATGCATTGTTCATATGAATATACCATTATTTGCATATTCTACAATAATTAATATCAACAAAAAAATCTATGAACAGAAAAAAACCGAACTTTTCTAAAATCTATCTTTTGCATATATATATAGCCACATATGAACAGAGCATATATATATACACATATATGAACAGAAAAAAAAACTAATAAAATGAAACATATATACATATATGAACAATCACATACACATACACATATATGCATTGTTCATATGAACAGAAAAAAAACTAAACTAATTAAAATGAAAAAACAGAGCCGGTGGTGCTGTGGCGGCTCACAATGTGGCGGAGCGAGGCGCGGGCGACGGCGACGGCGGCGGCGGCGACAAGGCTGGGCGCTGGGCGCGGCGGCGGCGAGCGGAGCTCAAGGGCGACAACAGCGGCGAAGCGCTCGGGAGGACGGCGACGACGACGGCGCGGCGACGGCGACGGCGACGGCGGCAGCGGCGGCGGCGCGGCGGCGCGGCGTCTGGGCGACTGGCGGCGTCGATCGTTCGGCGTCGTCGGGGGCAATGTGGCGATGAACTGCAAAACTGCAAAGTGCCACTTATATACAAGGAGCATTGGTCACGGTTGGTGGCACCAACCGGGACTAATCTGCCTTTAGTCGGTTGGAGCCACCAACCGGGACCAAAGGCCTCTTTTCGGCAGCCCAAAGGGCGGAAGCTGCGACCTTTGGTACGGTTGGTGGCTCCAACCGACTAAAGCCCCCTTTAGTCCCTGTTGGTGCCACCAACGGGACCAAAACCTAAGCTGCCAGCGTCGGGGCCAAAGTTTAGTCCCACTCGCTAGTTGAGAGAGGGGCGCAGATGGTTTATAAGCCCCACCGCCTCCCTCTTGAACTCCTTCGTCTTCGCAGCTTATGGGCCTACTTGCTCCTTCTTTGCTGTTGGGCCTTCTGGGCCTTCATGGGCTGAATCTGGCCCAAATTAGGGATACAAGTCATATTCAGGCCGTGGGGACCATGGGTGGCATTTTTTTCTTGCTTTATTTAATTTATTTTGTTTCTACTTACAACAAAATACTTATTGTTGTTTTTTGTTTTGTTTTTGCATTATTTATTTTCTTTTGTTTTTGCTCTATTTTTTAAATCTTTTTGCTTCTAGTTTTAGGAAAATTATAAACTTTCTGTTAGTGCCATTACTTTTCAAATTTGAAAACACTTTTTTTGTTTTCTTTCTTGCTTTATTTATTTTATTTTGTTTCTACTTACAAAAAATACTTATTGTTGTTTTTTGTTTTGTTTTCTATTATTTATTTTCTTTTGTTTTTGCTTTATTTTTAATTCTTTTTGCTTTTAGTTTTAGGAAAATTATAAACTTTCTATTACTGCCATTACTTTTCAAATTTGAAAACACTTTTTTTGTTTTCTTTCTTGCTTTATTTATTTTATTTTGTTTCTACTTACAACAAAATACTTATTGTTGTTTTTTTGTTTTGTTTTCTGCATTATTTATTTTCTTTTGTTTTTGCTTTATTTTTAATTCTTTTTGCTTTTAGTTTTAGGAAAATTATAAACTTTCTGTTAGTGCCATTACTTTTCAAATTTGAAAACACTTTTTTTTCTTTTCTTTCTTGCTTTATTTTCTTTTATTTTGTTTCTACTTACAACAAAATACTTATTGTTGCTATTTTTAATTATTACGAGGGCCGAACCATAAGACATTAAAGCATTTCAAATGAACTCTGAAAAAGTTGAAAGTTGGCATGGTATCATAAATTGACCCACACATAGCATGTGCATGTACAAAACGAACAATGGTATCATACTCATCGCCACAATGGTATCATAAGCGAACAATAGTTGCGGAGAAAGTCTTCACTTTTTCTTCGCTTGCGTCATTTGCTTATTGCGCCAGAACCATGGATAATCTTCATCGTTTATCGGGATGTGGGTCAGCCTTGACTTTAAAGGGAGGAATTTCATGAAACTTTTCATAATCTTCAAACATGTCATCTTGTCCTCCACTCCCACGATGTCCCTTTTCCCGAAAGAACTATGTGGCGCTTTGGCTCATCGTATGATGTATTTGCTTCCTTATCTTTTCTCTTTCTCGGTCTCTTCGACATGTCCTTCACATAGATAACCTGTGCCACATCATTGGCTAGGACGAGCGGTTCGTCAGAGTACCCAAGATTTTTCAGATCCTTGTTGTCATTCCGTCTTGTGGGTCTACACATACCCGCCTCTGACAGATTGACCCATTTGCACTTAAACAAAGGGACCTTAAAATCATGTCCGTAGTCAAGTTCCCATATGTCCACTATGTAACCATAATATGTGTCCTTTCCCTCTCGGTTGTTGCATCAAAGCGGACACCGCTGTTTTGGTTGGTGCTCTTTTGATCTTGGTCAATCGTGTAAAATGTATTCCCATTTATCTCAGATCCTTTCCAAATCAATACAGTCAAAGATGGTCCCTGGATAACAAGTACAGCTCCTCACAAACAGTCTTGTCACCTCGTCGTGCTTCCAACGAACTGCTGAAAGTCTGATGTGTTCACATGTAATCCATCGTCGCCTTTGCTCCGGTGTTTGAAGCGCAGATTGTTCTTGTGTTCATCGACATACGGGTCACCAAGGTAGAGTTACAGAGAACTGTGTAGTGGGCTTGAGACCAAGAATATCCGTCCTGCATATTATTGAGTCCTTTCCAAGCGTGCCTTTTCGGTCAGTCTCCCCTCATACCGCGATTTAGGGAGACGTATCTTCTTAAGGCCAGGAATGAAGTCAACACAAAACCCGATGACATCCTCTGTTTGATGGCCCATGGAGATGCTTCCTTCGGCCTAACGCGTTCTGGACATATTTCTTTAGGACTCCATGAACCTCTCAAAGGGTACATATTGTGTAGAAATCTGGGCCCGAATGACAATCTCGTCAACTAGATGAACAAGAACGTGCGTCATGATATTGAAGAAGGATGGTGGGAACACCAGCTCGAAACCGACAAGACATTGCACCACATCACTCCTTAGCCTTGGCATGGTTTCGGATCGATCACCTTCGAGATATTGCATTGAGGAATGCACATAGCTTCACAATGGCTAATCGGACGTTTTCGGTAGAAGCCCCTCAATGCAACCGGAAGCGATTGCGTCATAATCACGTGGCGTCATGAGACTTTAGGTTCGAAACTTTTTCTCTGCCATATTTATTATTCCTTTTATATTCGACGAGATGCCGGTCGGGACCTTCATACTAAGCAGGCATTCAAAGAAGATTTCCTTCTCTTCTTTGGTAAGAGCGTAGCTGGCAGGACCTTCATACTGCTTTGGAGGCATGCCGTCTTTTTCGTGCAAACGTTGCAGGTCCTCCCGTGCCTCAGCTGTATCTTTTGTCTTCCCATACACGCCCAAGAAGCCTAGCAGGTTCACGCAAAGGTTCTTCGTCATGTGCATCACGTCGATCGAAGAGCGGACCTCTAGGTCTTTCGGTGAGGGTAGGTCCCAAAATATAGATTTCTTCTTCCACATGGGTGCGTGTCCCTCGGCGTCACTCGGAACAGCTAGTCCACGGGACCCTTTCCAAAGATTACGTGTAAATCATTGACCATAGCAAATGCGTGATCACCGATGCGCATGGCGGGCTTCTTCGGTGATCTGCCTCGCCTTTGAAATGCTTGCCTTTCTTTCGACATTGATGGTTGGTCGGAAGAAATCGGCGATGGCCCGGTACACATTCTTCCCGCAGCTTGCGGTATATACTATCGATGTCAAGTAAACAGTGCGTGCATGCATGGTATCCCTTGTTTGTCTGTCACGAAGGTTCTTGAGAGCGGGCCAATCGTTGATGGTCACGAAAAGCAACGCCTTTAGGTTAAATTCCTCCTGTTTGTGCTCATCCCATGTCGTACACGTTTCCATTCCACAGCTGTAAAAGTTCTTCAACTAATGGCCTTAGGTACACATCAATGTCATTGCCGGGTGCTTAGGGCCTTGGATGAGAACGGCATCATAATGAACTTCCGCTTCATGCACATCCAAGGAGGAAGGTTATACATACATAGAGTCACGGGCAGTGCTGTGATTGCTGCTCTGCTCCCGAAAGGATTAATGCCATCCGCGCTTAAAGCAAACCATCGTTCCTTGGCTCACTTGCAAACTCATCCCAAGACTTTCTCTCGATTTTTCTCCGCTGCGACCCGTCGTGGTGCTCTCAACTTCCCGTCTTTCTTACGGTCCTCACTGTGCCATCGCATCAACTTGGCATGCTCTCCGTTTACAAGCAGACGTTTCAACCGTGGTATTATAGGAGCATACCACATCACCTTTTCAGAACCCTCTTCCGGGGCTCGCCGTCAACATCACCGAGGTCATCTCGTCGATCTTATACCGTAATGCACCGCATACCGGGCATGCGTTCAGATCCTTATGCGCACCATGCGTAGAGGATGCAGATCATTAGGGCATGCATGTATCTTCTGCACCTCCAATCCTAGAGGGCATCGACCTTCTTTGCTGCGTATGTCTTGTCGGGCAATTCGTTATCCTTTGGAAGCTTCTTCTTCAATATTTTAAGTAGCTTCTCAAATCCCTTATCGAGCACAGCATTCTCTGCCTTCCACTGCAGCAATTCGATCTGATACCGAGCTTTGTGTTGCCATCTTCGCAATTGGGGTACAACCCTTTTTTGTGGTCCTCTAGCATGCGATCGAACTTCAGCTTCTCTTTTTGACTTCCGCATTGCGTCCTTGCATCGACAATGACCCGGCGGAGATCATCATCATCGGAAACATCGTCTGGTTCCTCTTGATCTTCAGCAGCTTCTCCCGTTGCAGCATCATCGTGCACATCGTCTGGTTCCTCTTGATCTTCTGGAGCATCACCGTATTCAGGGGGCACATAGTTGTCATAGTACTCTTCTTCTTCGCCGTCTTCCATCATAACCCCTATTTCTCCGTGCCTCATCCAAACATTATAGTGTGGCATGAAACCCTTGTAAAGCAGGTGGGTGTGCAGGATTTTCCGGTCGAGTAAGACTTCAGTATTCCCACATATAGGGCATGGACAACACATAAAACCATTCTGCTTGTTTGCCTCAGCCACTTGAGAAAATTATGCACGCCTTAATGTACTCGGAGGTGTGTCTTGAACCGTACATCCATTGCCGGTTCATCTGTGTGCATTATATATAATTAAGTGTGTCAAAAATCATTAGAGAACATCATGAATAGATAATTAATTAAGTGACCAAATTAATAGAAGTTCATCATCACATTAAAACCAAAGTACATACATAGTTCTCATCTAACAACATAAAGCTCTGCAGAGCATCTAAATTAATTAAACCATACACTGAAACTATGTAAAACATTTCAATGCGAAACAAATGCGATCATAATCGCAACCAATGTAACAACCGATCCAACGGCATAATGATACCAAGCCTCGGTATGAATGGCATATTTTCTAATCTTTCTAATCTTCAAGCGCATTGCATCCATCTTGATCTTGTGATCATCGGCGACATCCGCAACATGCAACTCCAATATCATCTTCTCCTCCTCAATTTTTCTAATTTTTCCTTCAACAAATTGTTTTCTTCTTCAACTAAATTTAACCTCTCGACAATAGGGTCGGTTGGAATTTCGGTTCAACAACCTCCTAGATGAATAAAATCTATGTCACGTTGGTCGGCATAATTGTCATAAACAATAAATGAACCAATAGTTATGAAAAGATAATATATACCACATCCGAATCATAGACAAGACGAGGGCCGACGGGGGCGGATACCAAAACCATCGCACTATATAAGATGCAATAATAAAAGTAAGAAAATTATACAAGTATATATCTATCTAAACATACAAATAAGAATATTTTTCCTTTCGGAAAGAAGATAAGAACAAGAGGCTCACCACGGTGGTGCCGCCGATGAGATCGGTGCGGGTGATCGGCGGCGTTGAAGACGGGACGGGCGTGACGGACCGCTAAACCTAGACAAATATGGAGGAAAATGGAGCTTGGCGGTCGAGCTTGGAGAGGAGAAACCTTAAGTAGTGTGGCTCGGGCATTCCATCGAACACCTTGTGTGCATATGAGGTGAGCTAGAGCACCACCAAGCCCACTCCCCCTCGGCCAGAAAAACAGAGCAGTGTGCTCTGCTCTTGCGCGAGGGGGTATATGTAGGCGCCACCATTGGTGCCGGTTGGTCGCATGAACCGGGACTAAAGGTTTGCCTTTTGTCCCGGTTCGAGCCACGAACCGGGACCAATGGTGGTGGGCCAGGAGCGAGGCCCATTGGTCCCGGTTCAGCCCACCAACCGGGACCAAAAGGTCCAGACGAACCGGGACCAATGGCCCACGTGGCCCGGCCGGCCCCCGGGGCTCTTGAACCGGGTCCGATGCCCCCATTGGTCCCGGTTCTGGATTGAACCGGGACTAATGGGCTGGACCGGCCTGGACCATTGCCACCTTTTCTACTAGTGCTCTCTGATAATCATTGAGTTTGAAAAGTTGGATATTATATTGGGTATGAATTGGTTGACCAAATATCAAGTTTGCATAAACTGCGCAACCCGAGAAGTCACTTTGACCAGTCTGAATGGGCAGACTATCAAATTCTACGCTCGCAAGAATATACCCAAGCAAGAATTGGTTCGCACCGCTGTGGCTGAATTGGAATTTATTCCTGTGGTCTGATACGTGTCCAACGTATCTATAATTTTTGATTGCTCCATGCTACTTTATCTACTGTTTTCGACTATATTAGGCTTTATTTTCCACTTTTATATTACTTTTGGGACTAACCTATTAACCGGAGGCCGAGCCCAGAATTGCTGTTTTTTGCCTATTTCAGTGTTTTGAAGAAACGGAATATCAAACGGAGTCCAAACGGAATGAAACCTTCGGGAACGTGAATTTCTCACCGAACGTGATCCAGGAGACTTGGACCCTACTCCAAGACATGCCAGAGGCGGTCACGAGGGTGGAGGGCACCCCCCTGGGCGCGCCCCTGCCTCATGGGCCCCCTGACACTCCACCGACGTACTCCTTCCTCCTATATATACCTACGTATCCTCAAACGTTCAGAGGAGGAGCCAAAAACCTAATTCCACCGCCGTACCTTCCTGTATCCATGAGATCCCATCTTGGGGCCTGTTCTGGAACTCCGCCGGAGGGGGCATCCACCATGGAGGGCTTCTACATCAACACCATAGCCCCTCTGATGAAGTGTGAGTAGTTTACTTCAAACCTTCGGGTCCATAGCTAGTAGCTAGATGGCTTCTTCTCTCTTTTTGGATCTCAATACAATGTTCTCCCCCTCTCTCATGGAGATCTATTCGATGTAATCTTCTTTTTGCGGTGTGTTTGTTGATACCGATGAATTGTTTGTTTATGATCCAGCTTATCTATGAATACTATTTGAATCTTCTCTGAATTCTTTTATGTATGATTGAGTTATCTTTGCAAGTCTCTTCGAATTATCCGTTTGGTTTGGCCAACTAGATTGGTAGTTCTTGCAATGGGAGAAGTGCTTAGCTTTGGGTTCAATCTTGCGGTGTCCTTACCCAGTGACAGAAAGGGTTGCAAGGCACGTATTGTATTGTTGCCATCGAGGATAACAAGATGGGGTATTTATCATATTGCATGAATTTATTCCTCTACATCATGTCATCTTGCTTAAGGTGTTAATCTGTTCTTACCTTAATACTCTAGATGCATGCTGGATAGCGATCAATGAGTGGAGTAATAGTAGTAGATGCAGAATCGTTTCGATCTACTTGTCTCGGACGTGATGCCTATATACATGATCATACCTAGATCACCTCATAACTATGCTCAATTCTGTCAATTGCTCAACAGTAATTTGTTCACCCACCGTAGAATATTTATGCTCTTGAGAGAAGCCACTAGTGAAACCTATGGCCCCTGGGTCTATTCTCATCATATCAATCTCTATCACTTTATTTACTTGCTTTGTTTTTTACTTTGCTTTTAATTTTCACTTTGCATCTTTATACCAAAAATACCAAAAATATTATCTCTATCAGATCTCACTCTCGTAAGTGACCGTGAAGGTATTGACAACCCCTAATCGCGTTGGTTGCGAGTAGCTATCGTTTTGTGCAGGTACGAAGGACTTGCGCGTGGCCTCCTACTGGATAGATACCTTGGTTCTCAAAACTAAGGGAAATACTTACGCTACTGTGCTGCATCATCCTCTCCTCTTCGGGGAAAACCAACGCAAGCTCAAGACGTAGCAAGAAGGATTTCTGGCACTGTTGCCGGGGACGTCTACGCAAAAGTCAACATACCAAGTACCCATCACAATTATTGGGGAACGTAGCAGAAATTCAACATTTTCTACGCATCACCAAGATCAATCTATGGAGTAATCTAGCAACGAGGGGAATGAGAGTGCATCTACATACCCTTGCAGATCGCTAAGCGGAAGCGTTCAAGTGAACGGGGTTGATGGAGTCGTACTCGTCGTGATCCAAATCACCGATGATCCTAGTGCCGGACGGACGGCACCTCCGTGTTCAACACACGTGCAGCCCGGTGACATCTCCCGTGCCTTGATCCAGCAAGGGGAGAGGGAGAGGTTGGGGAAGACTCCGTCCAGCAGCAGCACGACGGCGTGGTGGTGGTGGAGGAGCGCGGTACTCCAGCAGGTCTTCGCCAAGCACTACGAGAGACGAGGAGGGAGAGAGGTAGGGCTGCGCCAAGAGGGAGATGTTCTCGTGTGTTAGGCAGCCCCAAAACCTCCACTATATATAGGGACAAATGGGAGGGGAGGCGCCCTAGGGTTTCCCCTAGGGGGGGCGGCGGCCAGGGCAGATGGGATCTCCCCCTTGGGTGACTTGGCCCCCAAGCCAGGAGGTTGGAACCCTAGATGGGGCGCCCCAAACCCCCTGGTCACGTGGGAATAGGTGAGGGGGGCGCACAACCCCTTAGTGGGATGGTTTGCCCCCTTCCCTTTGACCATGAAGCCCCCAACACTTGCCGGGGCTCCCGAAACACCTTTCGGTCATGCTGGTCATCACCCGGTACCTCCGGAACACTTTCGGACTCCAAAACCCTTCGTCCAATATATCAATATTTACCTCCGGACCATTCCGGAACTCCTCGTGATGTCCGGGATCTCATCCGGGACTCCGAAAAACATTCGGTAACCACGTATATCTATTCCCTATAACCCTAGCGTCATCGAACCTTAAGTGTGTAGACCCTACGGGTTCGGGAACCATGCAGACATGACCGACACGTTCTCCGGTCAATAACCAACAGCGGGATCTGGATACCCATGTTGGCTCCCACATGTTCCACGATGATCTCATCGGATGAACCACGATTTCGAGGATTCAATCAATCCCGTATTCAATTCCCTTTGTCTAGCGGTATAGTACTTGCCCGAGATTCGATCGTCGGTATCCCGATACCTTATTCAATCTCATTACCGGCAAGTCTCTTTACTCGTTCCGTAACACTTCATCCCGTGATCAACCCCTTGGTCACATTGTGCACATTATGATGATGTCCTACTGAGTGGGCCCAGAGATACCTCTCCGTCACACGGAGTGACAAATCCCAGTCTCGATTCGTATAGAGCCTATGACAAAAGCATAGGGGACGACCCTCGTCCTTCCTCTTTCTTCTGCCGTGGTCGAGCTTTAAGTCTTAACTTCATACCTTACAACTCAGGCAAGAACTCCTTCTTTGACTGATCCATCTTGAACACCTTCAAGATCATGTCAAGGTATGTGCTCATTTGAAAGTACTATTAAGCATTTTTGATCTATCTTATAGATCTTGATGCTTATTGTTCAAGTAGCCTGATCTAGGTTTTCCATTGAAAAATACTTTTCAAATAACCCGATATGCTTTCTAGAAATTCTACATCATTTCTGATCCACAATATGTTTACAACATATACTTATCAGAAATGTTGTGGTGCTCCCACTCACTTTATTGTAAATACAAGTTTCTAACAAACTTTGTATAAACCCAAAAACTTTGATCACTCCATCAAAGCATATATTCTGACTTCGAGATGCTTGCTCTAGTCCATGGAAGGATCGCTAGAGCTAGCATACCTTTTAGCATCCTTAGGATCGACAAAACCTTTCTGATTGTATCATATACAACCTTTCCTTATGAAAAACTGGTAAGGAAACTTGTTTTGACATCCATCTGCCAGATTTCAAAAATGCAGCTAATGCTAACATGATTCCGACAGACTTAAGCATCGCTACGGATGAGAAAATCTCATTATAGTCAACTCCTTGAACTTGTGAAAAACTCTTCGCCACAAGTCGAGCTTCATAGACGGTAACATTACCGTCCACGTCTGTCTTCTTCTTAAAGATCCATTTATCTCAATGGCTTGCCGATCATCCGGCAAGTCCACCAATGTCCATGCTTTATTCTGATACATGGATCCTATCTCGTATTTCATGGTTTCTAACCATTTGTCGGAATACGGGACCACCATCGCTTCTCCACAGCTCGTAGGTTCATTGTTGTCTAACAACATGATATCTAAGGCAGGATTATCGTACCACTCCGAAGCAGTGCGCGTCCTTGTCGACCTACGAGGTTTGGTAGTGACTTGATCCGAAGTTTCATGTTCAGCTTCCACTTCAACTAGTGTAGGTGCCACAGGAACGACTTCCTGTGCCATGCTACAGATTGGTTGAAGTGATGGTTCAATAACCTCATCAAGTCTCCACCATCCTCCCACTCAATTCTTTCAAGAGAAACTTTTCCTCGAGAAAGGACCCCATTCTAGAAACGATCCCTTTTGCTTCCAGAACTGAGACAGGAGGTATACCCAACTATTTTTGGGTGTCCTATGAAGATGCATTTATCCGCTTTGGGTTCAAGCTTATCAGTCATAAGCGACGCAGCCCCAAACTTTTAAGAAACGACAACTTAGGTTTCTCTAAACCATAGTTCATTCGGTGTCGTCTTAACAGAATTGCGTGGTGTCCTATTTAAAGTGAATGTGGTTGTCTCTAATGCCTAACCCATAAATGATAGTAGTGATTTGATAAGAGACATCATGGTATGCACCATATTCAAGAGGGTGCAGTTATGACGTTCGGACACACCATCACATTATGGTGTTCCAGGCGGTATTAGTTGTGAAACAATTTCCACAATGTCTTAATTGCGTGCCAAACTCGTAACTCAGATACTCATCCCTATGATCATATCATAGACATTTTATCCTCTTGTCTCGACGATCTTCAACTTCACTCTGAAATTACTTGAACCTTTAAATAATTCAGACTTGTGTTTCATCAAGTAAATATACTTAGAATCTACTCAAATCATATGTGAAGTAAGAGCATAACGATATCCACTACGTGCCTCAGCACTCATTGGACTGCACACATCAAAAGTATTTCTTCCAACAAGTTGCTTTCTTGTTCAATTTTACTGAAAACGAGCCTTTCAGTCATCTTGCCCATGTGGTATGATTTGCATGTCTCAAGTGATTCAAAATCAAGTGAGTCCAAAGATCCATCAACATGGAGCTTCTTCATGCGTTTTATACCATTATGACTCAAATTGCAGTGCCACAAGTATGTGGTACTATCACTATTATCTTATATCTTTTGGCATGAACAAGTGTATCACTACGATCGAGATTCAATAAACCATTTATTTTAGGTGTAAGACCATTGAAGGTATTATTCAAATAAATAGAGTAACTATTATTCTCCTTAAATGAATCACCGTATTGCGATAGACATAATCCAATCATGTCTATGCTCAACGCAAACACCAAATAACAATTATTTAGGTCTAACACCAATCTCGATGGTAGAGGGAGTATGCGATGCTTGATCACATCAAGCTTGGAAACACTTCCAACACATATCGTCATCTCCCCTTTAGCTAGTCTCCATTTGTTCCATAGCTTTTATTTCGAGTTACTAACACTTAGCAACCGAACTGGTATCTAATACCCTGGTGCTACTGGGAGTACTAGTAAAGTACACATTAATATAATATACTTCTATCGACCTTGCCAGCCTTCTCATCTACCAAGTATCTAGGGTAGTTCCGCTTCAGTGACCGTTCCCCTCATTTCAAAAGCACTTAGTCTCGGGTTTGGGTTCAACCTTGGGTTTCTTCGCTAGAGCAGCAACTGATTTGCCATTTCATGAAGTATCCCTTCTTGCCCTTGCCCTTCTTGAAACTAGTGGTTTCACTAACCATCAATGATTGATGCTCCTTCTTGATTTATACTTTCGCGGTGTCAAACATCACGAATATTTCAAGGATCATCATATCTATCCCTGATATGTTATAGTTCATCACGAAGCTCTAGTAGCTTGGTGGCAATGACTTTGGAGAAACATCACTATCTCATCTAGAAGATCAACTCCCACTCGATTCAAGTGATCGTTGTACCCAGACAATCTGAGCACAACCTCAACGATTGAGCTTTTCTCCCTTAGTTTGCAGGCTAAGAAACTCGTCGGAGGTCTTATACCTCTTGACGTGGGCACGAGCCTGAAATCCCAATTTCATCCCTCGAAACATCTCATATGTTCCGCGATGTTTCGAAATCGTCTTCGTGCCTCAACTCTAAACTGTTTAACATTCTTGAACTATCATGTAGTTATCAAAAGCGTGTATGTCGATGTTCGCAACATCCACGCATTTACGCTCGAGGTTCAGCACACCGAGCGGTGCAATAAGGACATAAGCCTTCTACGAAGCAACGAGGACAATCCTCAGTTTACAGACCTAGTCCGCATAATTGCTACTATCAACTTTCAACTAAATTTTTCTCTAGGAACATATCTAAACAGTAGAACTAAAGCGTGAGCATACGACATAATTTGCAAAGATATTTTGACTATGTTCAGGATAATTAAGTTCATCTTATGAACTCCCACTCAGATAGACATCCCTCTAGTTATCTAAGTGATTACATGATCCGAGTCAACTAGGCCGTGTCCGATCATCACATGAGACGGACTAGTCATCATCGGTGAACATCTTCATGCTGATCGTATCTACCATACGACTCATGCTCGACCTTTCGGTCTCTTGTGTTCCGAGGCCATGTCTGTACATGCTAGGCTCGTCAAGTCAACCTAAGTGTTTCACGTGTGTAAATCTGTCTTACACCCGTTGTATGTGAACGTTAGAATCTATCACACCCGATCATCACGTGGTGCTTCGAAACGACGAACTTTCGCAACGGTGCACAGTTAGGGTGAACACTTTCTTGAAATTATTATGATGGATCATCTTATTTACTACCGTCGTTCTAAGCAAATAAGATGCATAAACATGATAAACATCACATGCAATCAAATAGTGACATGATATGGCCAATATCATTTTGCTCCTTTTGATCTCCATCTTCGGGGCTCCATGATCATGATCGTCACCGGCATGACACCATGATCTCCATCATCGTGTCTCCATGAAGTTGTCTCACCAACTATTACTTCTACTACTATGGCTAACGGTTTAGCAATAAAGTAAAGTAATTACATGGCATTGTTAATTGACACGCATGTCATACAATAAATTAAGACAACTCCTATGGCTCATGCCGGTTGTCATACTCATCGACATGCATGTCGTGATTCCTATTACAAGAATATGATCAATCTCATACATCACATATAGCATACCCTGCAAAAACAAGTTAGACGTCCTCTAATTGTTGTTTGCATGTTTAACGTGGCTGCTATGGGTTTCTAGCAAGAATGTTTCTTACCTACGCAAAAACGACAACGTGATATGCCAATTGCTATTTACCCTTCATAAGGACCCTTTTCATCGAATCCGATCCGACTAAAGTGGGAGAGACTGGCACCCACTAGCCACCTTATGCAACAAGTGCATGTCAGTCGGTGGAACCTGTCTGACGTAAGTGTACGTGTAAGGTCCGTCCGGGCCGCTTCATCCCACAATACCGTCGAAACAAGATTGGACTAGTAACGGCAAGGATATTGAACAAAATCAACGCCCACAACAACTTGTGTTCTACTCGTGCATAGAAACTATGCATAGACCTAGCTCATGATGCCACTGTTGGGGAAAGTAGCAGAAATTCAAAATTTTCTACGCATCACCAAGATCAATCTATGGAGTAGTCTAGCAACGAGGGGAAGGAGAGTGCATCTACATACCCTTGTAGATCGCTAAGCGGAAGCATTCAAGTGAACTGGGTTGATGGAGTCGTACTCGTCGTGATCCAAATCATCGATGATCCTAGTGCCAAACGGACGGCACCTCCGTGTTCAACACACGTGCAGCCCGGTGACGTCTCCCGTGCCTTGATCCAGCAAGGGGAGAGGGAGAGGTTGGGGAAGATGATCCAAATCACTGATGATCCTAGTGCCGAACGGACGACACCTCCGTGTTCAACACACGTGCAGCCCGGTTATGTCTCCCGTGCCTTGATCCAGCAAGGGGAGAGGGAGAGGTTGGGGAAGACTCCGTCCAACAGCAGCACGACGGCGTGGTGGTGGTGGAGGAGCGCGGTACTCCAGCAGGGCTTCGCCAACCACTACGAGAGACGAGGAGGGAGAGAGGTAGGGCTGCGCCAAGAGGGAGATGTTCTCGTGTGTTAGGCAGCCCCAAAACCTCCACTATATATAGGGGCAAAGGGGAGGGGAGGTGCCCTAGGGTTTCCCCTAGGGGGGCGGCGGCCAGGGCAGATGGGATCTCCCCCTTGGGTGACTTGGCCCCCAAGCCAGGAGGTGGGAACCCTAGATGGGGCGCCCCAAACCCCCTGGTCACGTGGGAATAGGTGAGGGGGGCGCACAGCCCCTTAGTAGGTTGGTTTTCCCCCTTCCCTTGGCCCATGAAGCGCCCCAACACTTGCCGGCGCTACCGAAGCACCTTTCAGTCATGCTGGTCATCGTCCGGTACCTCCGGAACTCTTCCGGACTCCAAAACCCTTCGTCCAATATATCAATCTTTACCTCCGGACCATTCCGGAACTCCTCGTGACGTCCGGGATATCATCCGGGACTCCGAACAACATTCCTTAACCACGTATATCTATTCCCTATAACCCTAGCATCGAACCTTAAGTGTGTACACCCTACGGGTTCGGGAACCATGCAGACATGACCGAGACGTTCTCCGGTCAATAACCAACAACGGGATCTGGATACCCATGTTGGCTCCCACATGTTCCACGATGATATCATCGGATGAACCACGATGTCGAGGATTCAACCAATCCCGTATTCAATTCCCTTTGTCTAGCGGTATAGTACTTGCCCGAGATTCGATCGTCGGTATCCCGATACCTTGTTCAATCTCATTACCGGCAAGTTTCTTTACTTGTCCCGTAACACATCATGATCAACCCCTTGGTCACATTGTGCACATTATGATGATGTCCTACCGAGTGGGCCCAGAGATACCTCTCCGTCACACGGAGTGACAAATCCCAGTCTCGATTCGTTACAACCCAACAGACACTTTCGGAGATACCCGTAGTGCACCTTTATAGCCACCCAGTTACGTTGTGATGTTTGGTACACCCAAAGCATTCCTACGGTATCCGGAAGTTGCACAATCTCATGGTCTAAGGAAATGATACTTGACATTGGAAAAGCTTTAGCATACGAACTGCACGATCTTTGTGCTAGGCTTAGGATTGGGTCTTGTCCATCATATCATTCTCCTAATGATGTGATCCCATTATCAACAGCATCCAATGTCCATTGTCAAGAAACTGTAACCATCTATTGATCAACAAGCTAGTCAACTAGAGGCTTACTAGGGACATGGTGTTGTCTATGTATCCACACATGTATCAGAGTTTCCTATCAATACAATTATAGCATGGATAATAAACGATTATCATGAACAAGGAAATATAATAATAATAACTAATTTATTATTGCCTCTTCGGGTCCATAGCTAGTAGCTAGATGGATTCTTCTCTCTTTTTGGATCTCAATACAATGTTCTCCCCCTCTCTCGTGGAGATCTATTCGATGTAATCTTCTTTTTGCGGTGTGTTTGTTGAGACCGATGAATTGTGGGTTTATGATCCATCTTATCTATGAATAATATTTGAATCTTCTCTGAATTCTTTTATGTATGATTGAGTTATCTTTGCAAGTCTCTTCGAATTATCCGTTTGGTTTGGCCAACTAGATTGGTAGTTCTTGCAATGGGAGAAGTTCTTAGCTTTGGGTTCAATCTTGCGGTGTCCTTACCCAGTGACAGAAACGGTTGCAAGGCATGTATTGTATTGTTGCCATCGAGGATAACAAGATGGCGTATTTATCATATTGCATGAATTTATTCCTCTACATCATGTCATCTTGCTTAAGGCGTTACTCTGTTTTTAACTTAATACTCTAGATGCATGCTGGATAGCGGTCGATGAGTGGAGTAATAGTAGTAGATGCAGAATCGTTTCGATCTACTTGTCTCAGACGTGATGCCTATAGACATGATCATACCTAGATAACCTCATAACTATTCTCAATTCTGTCAATTGCTCAATAGTAATTTGTTCACCCACCGTAGAATATTTATGCTCTTGAGAGAAGCCACTAGTGAAACCTATGGCCCCGGGTCTATTCTCATCATATCAATCTCTATCACTTTATTTACTTGCTTTGTTTTTACTTTGCTTTTAATTTTCACTTTGCATCTTTATACCAAAAATACCAAAAATATTATCTCTATCAGATCTCACTCTCATAAGTGACCGTGAAGCGATTGACAACCCCTAATTGCGTTGGTTGCGAGTAGCTATCGTTTTGTGCAGGTACGAGGGACTTGCGCGTGGCCTCCTACTGGATTGATACCTTGGTTCTCAAAACTGAGGGAAATACTTACGCTACTGTGCTGCATCATCCTCTCCTCTTCGGGGAAAACCAACGCAAGCTCAAGACATAGCAAGAAGGATTTCTGGCGCCGTTGCCGGGGAGGTCTACGCAAAAGTGAACATACCAAGTACCCATCACAATGCCTATCTCTCGCTTTACATTATTTGCCATTTGCCTCTCGTTTTCCTCTGCCCCACTTCACCCTTGCCATTATATTCGCCCTCTCTTTCCCAATGTCCTCCTCTCTTTCCATTGCCTTTTCCTCGTCCATCTGTTTGCTCGTGTGCTAGTTTGCTTGCTTGTCATCATGACTAGTCCCTTATCTACTCCTATGTCTCCCGAGTTTGAAGTTCTTCGATTCAAGCAAAGGCAAGGAGAAAACTTAAAAGATGCTTGGTATAGGATGATGGAATCTTATCGTAAATGCACCCTAGAGGTGAACTATAGAATCCTTTTTCAGAATTTTTATGTTGGGTTAAATATAACATATAGAAAACTCCTGGATTGCATGGCCAAGGGAAATTTCATTGAAATTGATCCCAGTATTGCGCATGAAATTATAGAGGGAATAGTGGGAACACCACCCCAAAAGGGGAGGATCTCATCCTACCCAGGAACAAACCCAAATGTTTAAAAAGATTTGCGAAGTAACAAAGATTTTACAAAAGTCTCTTGATCCTCTTAAAAATATTAGCGGAAATCTTAACCGTATGAATATGTTGATTACTCTTTGTAATAAACGGTTGGATTCTTTAGATCTAAAAATTTCCAAGTATGACGGGAAGAGGGAAGAACCCCCCGGATTTGAACATGACTCCGCTAAAGAACTGAAAATTAAAGATGGCAATACCTAGATCTATCCTTGCTTTTATACCTAGCTAGGGGCGTTGAACGATAGCGCTTGTTGGGAGGCAACCCAATTTTATTTGTGTTTTTTTGTTTTTGCTTCTGTTTAGGAATAAATAATCCATCTAGCCACTGTTTAGATGTGGTTTTATCTTTTAATTAGTGTTTGTGCCAAGTTAAACCTATTGGATCTTCTTGGGAGATAGTTATTTGATCTTGCTGTAATTTCCATAATCTTTGCGCTCAGTGCCCGAATTGTTAAAAATCACCAGAACGTGAGAAAATAGTGATTCCAGTTGCTGCTAATTAATAAACAAATTTTCCAGGTCTTCTAATTTTGGTAGAATTTTTTGGGTTCCAGAAGTTTGCATTAGTTACAAATTACTACAGACTGTTCTGTTTTTGACAGATTCTGTTTTCCGTGTGTTGTTTGCTTATTTTGATGAATCTATGGCTAGTAAAATAGTTTATAATCCATAGAGATGTTGGAATACAGTAGGTTTAACACCAATATAAATAAAGAATGAGTTCATTACAGTACCTTAAAGTAGTCTTTTATTTTTCTTTCTCTAACGGAGCTCAAGAGATCTCTATTGAGTTTTCTGTTGTAAAGTTTTCAAGTTTTGGGTGAATTCTTTTGATGGATTATGAAACGAGGAGTGGCAAGAGCCTAAGCTTGGGGATGCCCATGGCAGCCCCAAGATAACCCGAGGACACCAAAAAAGTCAAAGCTTGGGGATGCCTGATACGTCTCCAACATATCTATAATTTTTTATTGCTCCATGCTATGTTATCTACTGTTTTAGGCAATATTGGGCATTATTATCCACTTCTATATTGTTTTTGGGACTAACCTATTAACCGGAGGCCCAGCCCAGATTTGCTGTTTTATGCCTATTTCAGTATTTCGAGGAAAAGGAAGACAGACGGAGTCAAAACGGAACGAAATCAACTTGGGAAGTTATTTTTGGAAGTAAACCCACCTGATGGACTTGGACCCCACGTCAGAAGATACGGGAGGTGCTCACGAGGGTGGGGTGCGCGCCCCCCTGCCTCGTGGGGCCCCCGTAGCTCCACCGACGTACTCCTTTCACCCATATATACCGTCATACCCTAAAACATCCAGAACAGAAGATAGATCGGGAGTTCCGCCGCCGCAAGCCTCCAGAACCACCAAAAACCAATCAGGACCCCTTTCCGGTACCCTGCCGGAGGGGGATCCATCTCCGGTGGCCATCTTCATCATCCCGGCACTATCCATGACGAGGAGGGAGTAGTTCACCCTCGGGGCTGAGGGTATGTACCAGTAGCTTTGTGTTTGATCTCTCTCTCTCGTGTTCTCTCTTGTGTTCCTCTATGGCACGATCTTGATGTATCCCGAGCTTTGCTATTGTACTTGGATCTTATGATGTTTCTCCCCCTCTACTCTCTTGTGATGAATTGAATTTTCCCTTTGAAGTTATCTTATCGTATTGAGTCTTTATGAGAACACTTGATGTATGTCTTGCCATGATTATCTGTGGTGACAATGGGATATCATGTGCCACTTGATGTATGTTTTGGTGATCAACTTGCGGGTTCTACCCATGAACCTATGCATAGGGGTTGGCACACGTTCTTGATTCTCCTGTAGAAACTTTGGGGCACTCTTTGAAGTACTTTTATGTTGGTTGGATAAATCTGAGATTGTGTGATGCATATCGTATAATCATGCCCACGGATACTTGAGGTGACAATGGAGTATCTAGGTGACATTATGGTTTTGGTTGATTTGTATCTTAAGGTGTTATTCTAGTAAAAACTCCAGGGTTGTTTGTGACACTTAAAGGAATAGCCCAACGGATTGATTTGAAAGAATAACTTTGAGGTGGTTTCGTACCCTACCATAATCTCTACGTTTGTTCTCCACTATTAGTAGCTTTGGAGTGACTCTTTGTTGCATGTTGAGGGCTTGTCATATTATCTATCTATGTTATTATTGTTGAGAGAACTTACACTAGTGAAAGTATGAACCCTAGGCCTTGTTTCCTATCATTGCAATACCGTTTACGCTCAGTTTTATCACTTGTTACCTTGCTGGTTTTATTATTTCAGATTAGAAAAACCTATATCTACCATCCATATTGCACTTGTATCACCATCTCTTCGCCGAACTAGTGCACCTATAAAATTTACCATTGTATTGGGTGCGTTGGGGACACAAGAGACTCTTTGTTATTTGGTCGCAGGGTTGCTTGAGAGAGACCATCTTCATCCTCACGCCTGCTATGGATTGATAAACCTTAGGTCATCCACTTGAGGGAAATTTGCTACTGTCTTACAAACATGTGCACTTGCAGGCCCAACAACGTCTACAAGAAGAAGGTTGTGTAGTAGACATCAAGCTCTTTTCTGGCGCCGTTGCAGGGGAGGCTAGGTAAGTGAAGGTATATCTTTAGATCTTGCAATGGAATCTTTTTGTTTCTTGTTTTAGCACTAGTCTAGTTTATAAAAGAAATGAAAAAAATGGAATTGAATTTGTCTCATACGCTTGACCTTTTTAATATCTTTCGTGAGTATGATGGAAAAGAAAATTGTGCCAAAGTGTTAGAAGAAGAATTACATAGAATGCTTGGCATGAAATATGTGAATGATGAGAATGATTGCAATGTTGTTAGTATGAACTCCTTGAATATCCATGATGCTAACGATATGCAAAGCCACAAGCTTGGGGAAGCTATGTTTGATGAAGATGATATTTTTTGTCCCCCAAGCTTTGATGAGCAAATTTATTATGATGAAATCATGCCTCCTATTTATGATGATTATTGTGATGACACGTATGCTATAAAGAATAATGATAACCATGAAACTTGTCATCTTGATCTTAATTTTCAATCTCATGATAGCTATTTTGTTCAGTTTGCTCCCACTATTATTCATGACAAGAAATTAGCTTATGTGAAGAGTAGTAAATTTTCTATGCTTGTAGATCATGAAAAGAATGCTTTAGGTGCTGGTTATATTGTTGAATTCATTCATGATGCTACTGAAAATTATTATGAGGGAGGAATATATGCTTGTAGGAATTGCAATAATATCAAGTTTCCTCTCTATGTGCTTAAAGTTTTGAAGTTATGCTTGTTTTACCTTCCCATGCAAGTTGATTATTGTTCCCATAAGTTGTTTTCTCAGAAATTCCCTATGCATAGGAAGTGGGTTAGAGTTAAATGTGCTAGTCATATTCTTCATGATGCTCTTTTTATGTTCAATTCTTATATTTTATGTGAGCATCATTGAAATCATAATGCCTAGCTAGGGGCGTTAAACGATAGCGCTTGTTTGGAGGCAACCCAATTTTGTTTTAGTTTCTTGCTTTTTGTTTCTGTTTAGGAATAAATAATACATCTAGCCTCTGTTTAGATGTGGTTTTATCTTTTAATTAGTGTTTGTGCCAAGTTAAACCTACTAGTCGCCAACCCATGCATTCGCACGGCCTAGTTATTTAATATTACATTATAACCTATATAACATAAAGCCATGTGTTGTGTACATTTACATTGGGACGTGCCATCTACTATTTTTCTTTCTAGTAAGTCGTAAAGGATTTTCAACATGGGGATTCATAGGAGAATGTATTTCCACATAGGAGTTAGTGGGCTGCAAATACAATAGTTTATGTCATTTATATGTTTATATGATTTTATATGTTTGAGGATAATTTGATATTAAATCTTTATATGATTTTATCGTTTATATGTTTGAGGATATTCAAAAGTAATTTTTTATGTCATTTTAAAAGCATGCAGAGTAGCCTAATATATACTTCTTACTTTCTTAGGTCTAATCTGTATATGTATATGGTTGGTACTTTATATGTGTACTATCTGGAAATATTAGCATTTTTACATACTATAGTCATAGATGAAAACATTATATTATATTGAACAAAGGAGTGCGAAGCTAATATGTTTTCCTTATCTATAGAAACTATTTTTCCTGTAAATTAACTCACTACAGTTAAAACAATAAGAGTACTCTCAGATATTTGATATGCTTGAAACCTCGTATGGAATGTTGTGAGTTACAAAATCAAGCAATTCTAGAACCAATAAGTTTGGATTATATAGATAAACCGACAACTTGATAGGGTTGGAATTTGAAGAAAGCCACAACATGGAAAGGGCTTTTGTTGAATAGCAATGAACCATACATATAACTATTTCATGCACATGAATCACATGGGATATCCATAAACTGAAAAGTTGGGTCGTAGATACTATACATGTACAACAACGATCATGGTCTTATGTTACAAATTTACTTCTATCTCCATACGAACTATATGGCAAAATATTTTGTGATTATTGAACAGGGGAACTTTAAGATGGCCCAGTCATTGAATACAAATAAAACTCTTGAATATTGGGTGACTGTTGATAGTTGCAGGCATATAGTGTTAAAAAAACCAATCCAAGAAATTCTTCTACAGACAATTCCTTATTTAATAGTCAAAGCAGACTTACTAAAACACAAAATTTTAATTTGCCTATCTAATATTAAGTACGAACATGCACCATATCAAGAATTGATACTCACCATATTGCGTGTTGATCCTTGTCCATGGGGTAGCCAGAGTAAAAGCTTTGTCCAACCAATCACACATATATGCTGACCTATATTATACAGGATCAGGTATTAATGACGTGCTGGAAAGAGCCAATATAAGAGAATATATGTGAGACTTGAAAAACCTCAGTATGTCCGACCACTCGCCGGTGAAGGATAATGCATCGTATGTGTAGCATTGTCTGGTTTAAAAATGCTAATTACATTTCTTTACACACTTCCAGTTGGTCGCCTTGAGTGTCTTGACCATCACAATGGTTGTTCTGTTCCCACAATACCTAATACACAGCGAGCAGGTCCAAGAATAGATGAAGGAGTGATAGTTAGAACTGCCTAAAGGACCTGAGGATACTGCAAGGACTTATTCCATTTTGCTGGGAGGAGTAACATAGCTGGAGGTTTATTCCGTCCACGTCGGTGCTGTGGATGGCGAAGTTGCTCCATCACATGGCAGTGTTCTGGGGCTGGGAGAAGCTGGACACCTGAATCAACCGTGTAGTTTTTTTTTCCTTTGCAGGTTGAGAGGAAGCTGATCCTAAGGATGAGGCATATAAGTACGGAATAGAAAGGACTTCCAGACGCTACATGCAACGGAGCACTCCATCTGACTTGCCATGAATCTCCAAGGATGGAATTAATCTTGTCATATAAGTAAAGAAACCAAATCATGTCCACTGGGATCACTACTGATATCATCATCCAAATATATTGAGAGATGAAAAAGGAAGATCTAGCCAGTTCAAGCCCGATCACAACCTGGAGACGGATTTGTTTCTAGTACAGACAGCCATGCAACGGATCACTCCATCTGACTTGCCATGCATTTCTGTATAAACATGACTTGTATTTCTGTAGCATTTTGATTATACTCAAAACAAACCATCACATGTCCCGTAATAGATAAAACATATATATGTACACACTTTTTAACTCATCATGTACACTTTGTTAATTTGTCATGAGTCCTTATGCTTGAGGCACATTAACCCATTAACCCCATGCACTGTGTACGGACACGCACTGTCCAACCCAGATGATCTTAGCTCAAATCGAAGAGGACAATACCGTGTGATATTTCTACTATTTATATACTTTCCCTATTTCGTCAACTGTCATGGATGTATTAAGATTAGCAGAGAATGAGCATCCGACTAATCAGAGCTTCAAAAAACCATTCAACTAATGATCACTATAATACAATGTCTGTAGAATTACTAATGATCAGTATAACACAATGTATGTAGAATTACTCATGATCAGTATAATACAATGTAGGAAACATGGAATCCTAGCAACAACTTGATCAGATCAGTAAGCAACATAGATTGACCAGGCAGTGTTAATGTGAAAATAAAATAATTGAGAGAGTGGAAGCTGGGTGCTAGGACCATCAGGAGTCGCTGGAAGTCGCCGTGACGCGAGTGACCAGTCTCTAGTCTTCAGTTACAAAGCATACAACTTCAGTTAGAGCAAGTTTCAACCATGCTTCCTATCATTAACAGAATATCTCGAAAATTAAACATCCTTAATAAATGTACATCAATATACCAGAAATTCACGTTGACGGACAGATTAGAAAACGTAGTACAGACTCCCTTCTCCAATTCATCCTGAAATTAAGATGGTGATAAACAAAGATTGTCAATTTTGTTGTACCAATCACATATAACCATACAATTACTGTTCCTTGAAAGCTATAGAGATGGATGATAATGCGGCAAGAGCTAGCTCTGTGCAACAATAATCCAATGCTTTTTTGTCCATCCACTGTAATTAAGCTGACTTGCCCATCCCTGTTTCTATGTGGCTACAATTTAGCTGTCAGGTGTTACGATACAATGATAATGTTCTGCCATGCATGTTCCAGATGGATTTTCCGAGTATCATTCCCATGGACAGATATACTATGACACAAACATACGAACTCAGGAAAGGAAAACTACATAAGAAAAAATCATTGGCAAACAATATCGTTTATGTACTATAAGAATAATAGTTTACAATCTCGGGTGAAACTGCCTCTATTGCGGCGCTATCACGGATCTGAAATGGATGTGCGCAATCTGCATGGCATGGGAAATCGCTGGAGATCGCGGCGCTATCGCCGGAGAATGCGCCATTCCTTCCTTACTCATCGCGGCTAAAATATCTGCCGCAATTTCTGTTCGCCCACGATTTTATACTATGGTAAGAATTCAACTATTTGTGCTAGAAGGTATCTACCATTATTGCTTGAAGGTCATCCAGGTAGATGAATATCCATAAAAATGTATAGTTATCAGCAACCATCATTCCTTACCCTCTTATTTCTTAATATATCTCACGTATTTCCAGCCCAAAAAAAGCAACAATTTCTGTTAATTTCTTATACTGCAGGTATATTGCAGTATAATGTCAGTGTCAGTGTCAGGTGGCATAAGGCATCTCATATGTCAACCGATTATACTAAATATCTTAGAACCAAAAAAAAGAGATTCCAGATAATTAACATATCCGACTCAACTAAATACACACACCTTGTGTTATATATCACATAATTATAGGCTTATAGACACAAACTGATACTCTCTTCACGTCCGACTTTGTTCCCTCTAATAAGAACTAAAAGGAAAATATATCATACTTCTCAGTAAGATTGAATAGAAACAAACCATATGATTCATGACAAACTGCCCGCTCCAATCTTCCATCAAATAAACAGCTGTCGCAGCACAACTGCGTACAATAGAGGAGTTCATAAGCAGTCAGATTTGACTATGAAGAGGTAGAAAGAAGTACCTGGTCAGATCGGAGAGGGAGAAACTATTGTCTCATAGCGCAGGAAGACACCCCTATTCACTCTCCCGTAACATATCATGGCCATCCTCCTTCAACTGCCTCCTCTGCACCAATCCCCCCTAGCTGCTTACAATAGCATTCGGGTAGGTTGAATTGAACTAAACTGATCTAACGCTGTCCTGTAGCCTCAAAGGTGTGCTCGCCAACATATTTAATAAGCCTCAGACATAAAAATTTATACATCTGCAATTGGTTAGGGATTGAATCGAGCTTTTGCCAGAAGGAACCTGGGATCTCGACTTTGTTGAGATAGGATTGTAAGCCATATTGGAGAATAAACCAGCGGCAACAACATGGCCGATCTTGCACAAATAAGGCAGCGGAGATCTTGGCCAGGAGAGGACATGTCTTGACGCTGGTGATGTACTGGCCGAAGTTGGATTCGATGTGGATATTGAGGAGGCAGTGCTGGGGTGAGGAAGTGGATCATGTTGGAGGTGGCGAAGTCTTCGGGAGAAATCCATGGCAGTGCTTTCCACAAAAAATATTCATCTGATCTCATGTACTTCCTTCACCCTGCAGCATCGCTAACAATGGCGGCAATTTGATCCGACTTAGCACCTTCTTCTCCACTGCATCCCTCATCCTTGATTGTAGTATGATCGGGTTATGGAAGTCTCTAATCCTCTAGTTCATCATGGTTTGGGCATGGATTCAAGATTCAAGGAAGGGGAGAAGAGAGAGGTCGGACGGATCGTTTGTTCGTGAGAGACTCTTCCTCTCGTGAGAGATATTGTTTTTTTTTTTGCATCGTATATGGGAGATCTCTGGTGAGGGATTATTATTTTTGAGTCGAATATGGGAGATCTCATGTGAGAGATTTTTTTCTCATTGAAGAGAGAGATGCGTGAGAGATTTTTTTAGATGTATTTTTTTCCTTACTGGAGAGATAGATTGTGAGGGTTTTTTAAAGAGATACGTGAACTTATCTTTTTTTTAGATGGAGATACGTGAAAGGTGGAGACAGTTGGGTTGTGGGAGATATGTAGGAGTTTTTTTTTCTCTCGTTGGAGAGAGATACGTGAGACTGGATTACGTGCTAGTTTTTGGAGGTATTTTTTTTGTTTTTTCGCAGAATTATAAGGATGAGTCTACACCGTTATAATTCAGTCCCACCAGATTAACGGCTCCTAATTACTGATTAACATGGTAATTTCTGGAGAGTCCCTAATTAGTATAGGTATAGAGAGAGATACGTGAGACTGGATTACGTGCTAGTTTTTGGAGCTATTTTTTTTATTTTTTCCCAGAATTATAAGGATGAATCTACACCGTTATAATTCAGTCCCACTAGATTAACGGCTCCTAATTACTAATTAACGTGGTAATTTCTGCAGAGTCCCTAATTAGTATAGGTATAGATTAGATCTTCTTGGGTGATAGTTATTTGATCTTGCTGTAATTTCCATAATCTTTGCGCTCAGTGCCCGAATTGTTAAAAATCACCAGAACGTGATAAAATACTGATTCCAATTGCTGCTGATCAATAAACAAATTTTCCAGGCCGTCTAATTTTGGTAGAATTTTTTGAGTTCCAGAAGTTTGCGTTAGTTACAGATTATTATAGACTGTTCTATTTTTGACAGATTCTGTTTTTCGTATGTTGTTTGCTTATTTTGATGAATCTATGGCTAGTAAAATAGTTTATAAACCATACAGAAGTTGGAATACAGTAGGTTTAACACAAATATAAATAAAGAATGAGTTCATTACAGTACCTTGAAGTGGTGTTTTGTCTTCTTTCGCTAACGGAGCTCACGAGTTTTCTGTTTAGTTTTGTGTTGTGAAGTTTTCAAGTTTTGGGTAAAGATTCGATGGACTATGGAATAAGGAGTGGCAAGAGCCTAAGATTGGGGATGCCCAATGCACCCAAGGTAATATTCAAGGATAACCAAGATCCTAAGCTTGGGGATGCCAAGGCACCCCAAGGTAATATTCAAGGATAACCAAGAGCCTAAGCTTGGGGATGACCCGGAAGGCATCCCCTCCTTCGTCTTCGTTCATCGGTAACTTTACTTGGAGCTATATTTTTATTCACCACATGATATGTGTTTTGCTTGGAGTGCCATGTCATTTTGTTTTGTTTTGCTTGCTGTTTGGATACAATACCAAGATCTAAAATTCTTAAATGTTAGAGAGTCTTCACGTAGTTGCATAATTATCCGACTACTCATTGATCTTCGCTTATATCTTTCGGAGTAGTTTTTCATTTGCTCTAGTGCTTCACTTATATCTTTTAGAGCACGGTGGTGGATTGTTTTAAATAAACTGGATCTCTCATGCTTCACTTAGATTATTTTGAGAGTCGTTAATAGCATGGTAATTTGCTTAATGTTAATATACTTGGAGTTCAAGATATGTGAAACTTTCTTTTGAGTGCGTTGAATACTAAGATAAGTTTAATGCTTGATAATTGTTTTGAGATATGGAGGTGATAATATCAAAGTCGTGCTAGTTGAGTATTTGTGAATTTGAGAAATACTTGTGTTGAAGATTGCAAATCCCGTAGCATGCACGTATGGTTAAAGTTGTGTAACAAATTTGAAACATGAAGTGCATGTACCTGGCTTGTGCATCCTTATGAGTGGCGGTCGGGGACGAGCGATGGTCTTTTCCTACCAATCTATCCCCCTAGGAGCATGCGCGTAGTACTTGATTTTTTATGGCTTCTAAATTTTTGCAATAAGTATATGAGTTCTTTTGACTAATGTTGAGTCCATGGATTATACGCACTCTCACCTTTCCGCCTTTGCTAGCCTCTTCGGTATCGTGCATTGCCCTTTCTCACCTTGAGAGTTGGTGCAAACTTCGCCGGTGCATCCAAACCCCGTGATATGATACGCTCTATCACACATAAATCTCCTTATATCTTCCTCAAAACAGCCACCATACCTACCTATTATGGCATTTCCATAGCCATTCCGAGATATATTGCCATGCAACTTTCCACCGTTTCGTTCACCATCATCATGACATAGTTTACTTTTGTCATATTGCCATTGCATGATCATGTAGTTGACATCGTATTTGTGGCAAAGCCACCATGCATTATTTTCCATACATGTCACTCTTGATTCATTGCACCATCCTGGTACACCGCCGGAGGCATTCATATAGTGTCATATATTGTTCTAGTTTCGAGTTGTAATCCTTATGTTGTAATCAATAGAAGTGTGATGATCATAATTATTAGAGCATTGCCCAATCAAAAAAAAGGAAAGGCCAAAAAAATAAAGGCCCAAAAAAAGAGAAAGGCTAAAAAAGGCCCAAAAAAAAGAAAATAAATAAAAAGGGCAATGCTACTATCTTTTTTTCCACACTTGTGCTTCAAAGTAGCACCTTGTTCTTCATGTAGTGTGTCTCATATATTGTGCTTCAAAGTAGCACCTTGTTTTTCATATTAGTGAGTCTCATAAGTTGTCTTTTTATACTACTGGGAATTTTTCATTATAGAACTTGGCTTGTATATTCCTACGATGGGCTTCCTCAAAATGCCCTAGGTCTTCATGAGCACGCAAGTTAGATGCACACCCACTATTTTTCTTTTGTTGAGCATTCATATCTCTAGTGCATCCGTTGCATGGCAATCCCTACTCCTCATGTTGACATCAATTGATGGGCACACTAGTAGAAAACCACCAATCAGTCCCGGTTCGTAAGGGCCTTTAGTCCCGGTTCGGGAACCGGGACTAATGGGTCGTTACTAATACCTTAACCCATTAGTCCCGGTTCGATACCTAACCGGGACCAATGAGCCTCCACGTGGCCCTGTGCGCCGAGCCCAGTCAGGGGGCCTTTGGTCCCGGTTGGTGGCTCCAACCGGGACCAAAAGGCGTCCACGTGTCTGCATTCCAGTGGCCTGGTTTTTGTTTTTTTTGATAGGAGGGGGTTGGGGGTTTTGGGGGTTAATTTAGGTGTTTCTGTTAGCTAGTAATAGAGAGAAGTGTCCTCTCTAATTATGTCCGTGCTTGCTCGACGCCACGTAGTAAATATACATAAGTGATCGAGAGAACCATTCAGATGAAGTTCGTCATGCATACCGAGTGATCGATCGACCTCTCCTTCTACGAGAGATTGGTCGAACAACAAGTTTTACTGGCTACATACATGTACAATCTATATAAGATCTCTTAATTACAAACCACTAGCATTTGAATTCAAGTTCCACATGGTATTCTCCGGCTTTACTGATGACGTGATCAAGAAAGAATCCCGCCAATTCCTCTTGAATTGCTTTCATGCGATCCGTGGTAGGAGTTCATCCCGCATCTGCCAAGTCTAATTAATTTGAAGAAGGGGGTTAATTAATACATATATATGAATGAAACTCAACAGAAATGATGGTGTAATAAAATGAAATTGCGAATATTATTGCTTACGCACTTCATATTGTCTTCTAGAGTAGCCCCGCTTGTTTTTCAATGTCGCGTTGTGGATGAACTCGCACACGTAGTATCCACGTAAATCATTCCTTCCTCCTGCCACAAGCACTTTACGAGAAATAGAGGTCAATCAAACTGATAATGAAGCATTATATAAATGGCATTGATGAAAGTATAGCTATAGAATCAACGGAGATGCGCGCCAAGAGTACTTACTTTGGTATGTATATCGCAGCTCCTTCGGCAGTCCCGGAGCTTGTGCGGTGAACTGTTTCCAAACCCTGCAAGACAAAGAAAATATTTGTTATTACTTGAGATATCAGGAAATGAACAAAAAGTTGCCGATATGGTGCGATAATGATCGATTGAACTTACTTGCTGAGCATGTCACCATGTCCGCATAGGTGTTGGGATCTTTCCGTCTCGAGTCTAAGACGGTTACTAGTCCACGCCAAGCTTAATCTCCGGAAGAATATAGTGGAACCTGCACGCATGCATAACTCATCAATTACATTAACCTCGCCGAGTAATAAGGAAAACCGAATATGCACACGACAAGAACACTCACGGGCCGTGGTAAGGAAAGAGTATGGTATCTTTGTTTTGATTTTTGATCAATGATTGTAGCAAGTTGTCCTCGGCCTCTTCGGCGCGCGTTTCAACCAGAAAACATCTATGATATTTGTGTTAATGAACCCAATATCATAGATTTCATTTTTTTGCACTCGACGATCTTCAATCTGCATAATATATTGAGGATAATTAATTATAAATACATGCAATGAAAGAGCCGAGCTATATATGAAGACTAATGACAGAAGTAGTACTTACAGGCAGTAGCAAAAGACCATTAATTTATCGAGGGCCTTTTGATTGAAGAACTCGAAGAACTCCTCAAATGGAATAGACAACACATCATTTGAAACGAGGTCGTGCTCCTCTTTAATTTTCAGATACAAAGTGTTCGTCCCCTCAGACTCTCTGCAGGTTTTCATGTACCAACTGTGGAATCTTCGCATCATTGTTGTCAGAGACTTTTCATCTTTGACGAGAGGCTTCCGTATCAGATTCGAATAAGTCCACCTCCATGAAATCAGGAAGTGCATCGTCAGGCGGGTAATCTTCAAGATTGCCATAACCGCCACCGCCCCGGAGGATTAGACACATTCAGCGGGGGCACGATTGCTGTGCTTGTTCGCCGAGCTGGGCAATTTTTTCCCTTTGACCGTTGTTCTTTTGACCTTTTATCCCCGACAGTAGTTCCCACCGCTTGGCTTGGAGATATGTCTGCTCAGAATGCGCTCATAGTTGGTTCTCGGCGGAGACTTTGGTGGTTTCCTCGGGGCATCGAGTGCGCTTTGCTTTCACCGGATCGACCTTCTCCTCCGGAGGTGGATGTATCTTTGCTTTAACCCTTCAAAGAACTCCTTCACTTGGCTCGCACGATCGTATCGTTTTCCTCCTTGCTCCCCTCATACGGTAACTTCTCTACAGGCTTTAGAGGTGGACCGTATCTGATTGCCTCTCTCTTCTTGTGCTGCTAGACGCCGGAGCGGAGCGGAGCGGCTGCGCGTCTGCCTTCCTTCGTGCTTGCTTACGAGGCGGAGGAGAAGGACTACGACGCGTCCGGAGCAGCCGGGCGGGCGGGTCTCTTCCGCCCTTGCTGGCGAGGCGGAGAAGGAGGAGGCGGAGTGCCGCCACGCCCGGAGAAGGGGCGGAGTGCCGCCACGCGCCCTGATCTTCACTCACGGAGGAGGAGGCGGTGGAGGAGGCGGAGTGCCCCGACTCGCGGATGAGGAGGAGGAGGCGGAGGCGCCCAGTTCGAAGGTCGATGAGCTCCTTCCGCCATAGGCATGGAGTCTTCAGAGCGAACCCAGCCTAGTCTCCCTTCACCGTAGGGTGCTCAGCCGAGGTCCTCAAATCCTCCGTTATTTCATCAACCATCACCTTAGCAAATCCTTCCGAATCGGTGGCAGTGATAAGTTGTGCCGGGTCCACTAGGATAAACTTGGCCAACAGCCGCCTTGACCTTCAAATTCATGCATCGCGCCATAATGTGGCAATTTTGAGACTCGTGATACCATCCACGGATAGCTGGCAGGAGCCGTCAAGACATGCTCCGCTGAAGCAGCTCGGTGGAAGCAACGCTGCTTCTGCCTGAGATGGCGGGTAGCCGGGGAAGCTTCGCATGTCGTTTGTTGCGATCTGCTGCTTCTCGGTCCTCTTCTCGATCCTCTAGCCCCATTACCCTTCCAAGCAGCGCCTGCATTTGGTCATGCTCCACTTTCTTCCTCCTCTCGTGGGTTTTGTAACCCCTGCGTCCGAAAACCAACCTTCCACGGAAGCGAGCCTGGCGTGCCTCGTGTCCGTCCAGGGTGCTCGGGATTCCTAAGGGCCATTGTGAGCTCGCCCTTCTCCCTGCTTGGAAGGAACGTCCCTCCAAGCAGCAGCAATATATTGTCGAAGTTTCTTGACTGGTGTTTGCGCTGCTCGTTCGTCCCATCGACACGCCTCATTATAGGTCCAAGGTTCCGCCAGCCCGAAGAACCAAGTCCGCAACGGTCCGCCAGCGATCGCCTCTCGGTTCGATCCCTTTTCAAGCAGATCCTGCTCAGCCTTGGACCACTTAGGCGGGCTTTGAGGTAGCCACCGACCCGCATGCGATGGTGAAGCGCCTTCTTCGCAGCATTTTTCTTGTTTGTCTCCGACATCTTCTTACTCTTTTCCGATGTCTTGTGGGCCACAAATGCGGGCGATGATCTTTGATCTTCTCATATTTGCCGATGAATTCTGGTGTCTCTTTTTCTCGACAAACTGGTTCAGCTCTTTCCTCCACCTCCTCATTAGGCCAGCCATCTTCTTAAGAGCACAAGACTTGATTAATTGCTCTTTAACTGCTTCTCCGATCCTCCTCTGGCGGTAGGGTGAAATTTGCCTTCAGCTCATTCCAAAGATCTTCTTTCGCATATCATTGACATAAGACACCTCAGCGTCTTCATCCTTAGCAGGCTTATACCATTGCTGGATGCTGATCGATCCTTTCCTAACAAGAACCCCGCGACCGAGCAGAAAATGCCTTCTTTGTCCGGATGGGTTCAATCGGTTCGCCGTCGGGCGCGATTTCTATGATCTCAAACTTTTCATCCGAGCTCAACTTTTCTTCGGCCTCGCCTCCGCATCAAGTTGTGCTCGATCCGGAGGGCTAGAAATTATAAGGAAGAAAGACGACAGTACTTAATATGTGTACATATACCAAAACAATGGATGCATCAATTAACTTGTCAGACGGGCTTAACTAATATATATATACCTGGCGGACTCGGTTCGGTGACTCGGCTCGGCACGGTCTCCTTCGTCTTGTACCTCCATTGTGTCACCGGAGCCATCATGAACATAGTCCTCCTCTTGTACCGCATTAATGCAGGGTCGAAGCCATCATAATCATAGCCCTCTTCTTCATCCATCGACCAACGGTGTCGATGAGAAATGACGCAACATCATCACTTCCATTTGCGATTATTTCCAACATCGCTTCGCTTTCTTCGCCTCGGAGTGCTCCATAGTTTCGCAAATATTGACAACATGTCAATTATTATTCAACATCGCTTTCTCTCTAGGGTTTGGGTGTCCTCGAGAGTTTTGGTCGAGCGAGAGGGCCGAGGGGCTGCTGCAGTTGTATCTAGAGGGGTTAATTATATCGACAACGGCACGACATACATATACATATCGGGGAGGGGTATCGGTACCACCCCTCGTGTTTAAGTTTCTTCTTTCTCCTTTCCTTTCTTTCTTCTTCTCCTCTTCTTTTCTTCTTCTCCCTCGAGAAAGGAAAATAATTAAGAAAAGGAAGAAAAGAGGAAGAAGGAAGAAGGAAGAAGAAGAAGAAGAAGAAAAAAAAAGGAGAAGAAGAAAAAAAATAGAATTTTTTCTTCTATTTTTCTTCTTCTCCTCTATTCCTTTCTTCTTCTCCTCTTCTTTTCTTCTTTTTCCTCTTCTTATTTATTTCTCCTCTTTTCTCCTTTCTTCCTCTTCTTATTTTCCTTCCTCTCATTCTTTTCTTCTTCTTCTTCCTTCTTCCTTCTTCCTCTTTTCTTCCTTTTCATTATTTTACTTTCTCCTCTACACTAACCTAAAATGCACTAACCTAAAATCGATCGATATCTACTAACAACCTAAATATAAAATTAATACATATATGAAAAAACATATATAAACAAAAAAATGCTATATGAACATTATATTCATACATACATATATAGCCACATCCATTCATCACATATATATATAGCTACCACATACATATATACATTATACATATGAAAAAAATGCAATGAACAAAAAAATACACTTATGAAAAAATACTATGAATATGTACACATATATATACATACAAACACATATACACACTTCTTCTCCTCTTTTTTCTTCTTTTCTTCTTCTTCTTCTTCCTTCTTCCTTCTTCCTCTTTTCTTCCTTTTCCTTATTTTACTTTCTCCTCTACACTAACCTAAAATGCACTAACCTAAAATCGATCGATATCTACTAACAACCTAAATATAAAATTAATACATATATGAAAAACATATATAAACAAAAAAATGCTATGAACATTATATTCATACATACATATATAGCCACATCGACCATTCATCATATATATATATAGCTACCACATACATATATACATTATACATATGAAAAAAATGCAATGAACAAAAAATGCAGGGCAGGGCAGGGGCGGAGGGGCGGCAGCGGCGGCAAGCAGCAGGCAGGGCGGCGGCGCGCAAGACCGCCAGAGAGAGAGGGGCGGCGCGCGCGCCCGCAGACAGGCAGGGCGGCGGCGCGCGGCCGTGCTGCAGGGCGGCGGCGGTGGACGCGCAGGGCGCTGGACGGAGGGGCGCGGAGCAGGCTATGCTCACAGGGGGGCGGCGACGGCGAAGGCGAGTAGCAGACGTCGCCGGCGGCGGCGGCGACGCAACAAGGTGGAGTAGGGGCGTCGGGCGGCGGCAATGACGAGGAGGAGCAGCCGGTCGCGGGGAGAAGTGGGCGATTGGCGGAAACGCCAAGTGCTGCTTATATAGCACAACCTTTAGTCCCGGTTGGTGGCTCCAACCGGGACTAATGCCCCCTTTAGTCCCGGTTGGTGCCACCAACCGGGACCAAAGGCCCCTTTTTCGGCAGCCCAAAGGGCGGGAAGCTGCGGCCTTTGGTCCCGGTTGGTGGCTACAACCGGGACTAAAGCCCCCCCTTTAGTCCCGGTTGGTGCCACCAACCGGGACCAAAGGCCCCTGCGCTGCCCGCGTCGGGGCCAAAGTTTAGTCCCACCTCGCTAGTTGAGAGGGGAGCGCAGTGGTTTATAAGCCCCACTGCCGCTCCCCTCTTGAACTCCTTTGAACTGCAGGCTTACGGGCCTATTTGCTCCTTCGTTGCTGTTGGACCTTCTGGCCTTCAAGGGCCTGAATCTGGCCCAAATAGGATACTGGTTGTATTCGGCCGTGGCCCAAGAGGTGGCATTTTTTTCTTGCTTTATTTAATTTATTTTGTTTCTACTTACAACAAAATACTTATTGTTGTTTTTTGTTTTGTTTTCTGCATTATTTATTTTCTTTTGTTTTTGCTCTATTTTTAAATCTTTTTGCTTCTAGTTTTAGGAAAATTATAAACTTTCTGTTTGTGCCATTACTAATTTTCAAATTTGAAAACACTTTTTTTGTTTTCTTTCTTGCTTTATTTAATTTATTTTGTGGTATAAGACTTTTTCTTGCCATAAGACATTTCAAATGAACTCTGAAAAAGTTGAAAGTTGGCATGGTATATCATAAATTGACCCACACATAGCATGTGCATGTACAAAACGAAAAATGGTATCATACTCATCAGCCACAATATAATGGTATCATAAACGAACAATAGTTGCGGAGAAAGTCTTCACTTTTTCTTCGCTTGTGTCATTTGCTTATTGCGCCGTAACCATGGATAATCTTCATCGTTTATCGGGATGTGGGGTCAGCCTTGACTTTAAAGGGAGGAATTTCATGAAACTTTTCATAATCTTCGACATGTCTGCATCTTGTCCTCCACTCCCACGATGTCCCTTTTCCCGAAAGAACTATGTGGCGCTTTGGCTCATCGTATGATGTATTTGCTTCCTTATCTTTTCTCTTTCTCGGTCTCATCGGACATGTCCTTCACATAGATAACCTGTGCCACATCATTGGCTAGGACGAACGGTTCGTCGGTGTACCCAAGATTTTTCAGATCCATTGTTGTCATTCCGCATCGTGGGTCTACACAGCACCCGCCTCTGACAGATTGACCCATTTGCACTTAAACAAAGGGACCTTAAAATCATGTCCGTAGTCAAGTTCCCATATGTCCACTATGTAACCATAATATGTGTCCTTTCCTCTCGGTTGTTGCATCAAAGCGACACCGCTGTTTTGGTTGGTGCTCTTTTGATCTTGGTCAATCGTGTAAAATGTATTCCCATTTATCTCAGTATCCTTTCCAAATCAATACGGTCAAAGATGGTCCCTGGATAACAAGTACAGCTCCTCACAAACAGTGCTGTCACCTCGACACGTGCTTCCAACCAACTGCTGAAAGTCCCGATGTGTTCACATGTAATCCAATCGTCGCACTTCTCCGGTGTTTGAAGCGCAGATCGTTCTTGTGTTCATCGACATACGGGTCACCAAGGTAGAGTTCAGAGAACTGTGTAGTGGGCTTGAGACCAAGAATATCCGTCCTGCATATTATTGAGTCCTTTCCAAGCGTGCCTTTTCGGTCAGTCTCCCCTCATACCGCGATTTAGGGAGACCTATCTTCTTAAGGCCAGGAATGAAGTCAACACAAAACCCGATGACATCCTCTGCTTGATGGCCCATGGAGATGCTTCCTTCGGCCTAGCGATTACGGACATATTTCTTTAGGACTCCCATGAACCTCTCAAAGGGGTACATATTGTGTAGAAATCGGGTCCCGTAATGACAATCTCGTCAACTAGATGAACAAGAACGTGCGTCATGATATTGAAGAAGGATGGTGGGAACACCAGCTCGAAACCGACAAGACATTGCACCACATCACTCCTTAGCCTTGGTATGGTTTCGGATCGATCACCTTCGAGATATTGCATTGAGGAATGCACATAGCTTCACAATGGCTAATCGGACGTTTTCCGTAGAAGCCCCTCAATGCAACCGGAAGCGCTTGCGTCATAATCATGTGGCGATCATGAGACTTTAGGTTCTGAAACTTTTTCTCTGCCATATTTATTATTCCTTTTATATTCGACGAGAAGCCAGTCGGGACCTTCATACTAAGCAGGCATTCAAAGAAGATTTCCTTCTCTTCTTTGGTAAGAGCATAGCTGGCAGGACCTTCATACTGCTTTGGAGGCATGCCGTCTTTTTCGTGCAAACGTTGCAGGTCCTCCCGTGCCTCAGCTGTATCTTTTGTCTTCCCATACACGCCCAAGAAGCCTAGCAGGTTCACGCAAAGGTTCTTCGTCACGTGCATCACGTCGATCAAAGAGCGGACCTCTAGGTCTTTCCAGTAGGGTAGGTCCCAAAATATAGATTTCTTCTTCCACATGGGTGCGTGTCCCTCAGCGTCACTCGGAACAGCTAGTCCGCCGGGACCCTTTCCAAAGATTACGTGTAAATCATTGACCATAGCAAGTACGTGATCACCGATGCGCATGGCGGCTTCTTCCGTGATCTGCCTCGCCTTTGAAATGCTTGCCTTTCTTTCGACATTGATGGTTGGTCGGAAGAAATCGACGATGGCCCATGTACACATTCTTCCCGCAGCTTGCCGGTATATACTATCGTGTCAAGTAAACAGTGCGTGCATGCGTGGTATCCCTTGTTTGTCTGTCCCGAAGGTTACCGAGAGCGGGCCAATCGTTGATGGTCACGAACAGCAACGCCTTTAGGTTAAATTCCTCTGTTTGTGCTCATCCCACGACGTACACCGCTTCCATTCCACAGCTGTAAAAGTTCTTCAACTAATGGCCTTAGGTACACATCAATGTCATTGCCGGGTTGCTTAGGGCCTTGGATGAGAACTGCATCATAATGAACTTCCGCTTCATGCACATCCAAGGAGGAAGGTTATACATACATAGAGTCACGGGCCAGTGCTGTGATTGCTGCTCTGCTCCCGAAAGGATTAATGCCATCCGCGCTTAAAGCAAACCATACGTTCCTTGGCTCACTTGCAAACTCATCCCAACTTTCTCTCGATTTTTCTCCATCATGACCCGTCGTGGGTGCTCTCAACTTCCGTCTTTCTTACGGTCCTCACTGTGCCATCGCATCAACTTGGCATGCTCTCCGTTTCGAACAGACGTTTCAACCGTGGTATTATAGGAGAATACCACATCACCTTCGCAGAACCCTCTTCCGGGGGCTTGCCGTCAACATCACCAGGTCATCTCGTCGATCTTATACCGTAATGCACCGCATACGGGCATGCGTTCAGATCCTTGTACGCACCGCGTAGAGGATGCAGATCATTAGGGCATGCATGTATCTTCGCACCTCCAATCCTAGAGGGCATACGACCTTCTTTGCTGCGTATGTACTTGTCGGGCAATTCGTTATCCTTTGGAAGCTTCTTCTTCAATATTTTAAGTAGCTTCTCAAATCCTTTATCGAGCACAACATTCTCTGCCTTCCACCGCAGCAATTCCAAAGACGGTACCTAGCTTTGTGTTGCCATCTTCGCAATTGGGGTACAACCCTTTTTGTGGTCCTCTAGCATGCGATCGAACTTCATCTTCTCTTTTGACTTTCGCATTGCGTCCTTGCATCGACAATGACCCGGCGGAGATCATCATCATCGGGCACATCATCCGTTCCTCTTGATCTTCAGCAGCTTCTCCGTTGCAGCATCATCGTGCACATCGTCTCGTTCCTCTTGATCTTCGGAGCATCACCGTATTCAGGGGCACATAGTTGTCATCGTACTCTTCTTCTTCGCCGTCTTCCATCATAACCCCTATTTCTCCGTGCCTCGTCCAAACATTATAGTGTGGCATGAAACCCTTGTAAAGCGGTGGGTGTGCAGGATTTTCCGGTCGAGTAAGACTTCAGATTCCCACATATAGGGCATGGACAACACATAAAACCATTCTGCTTGTTTGCCTCAGCCACTTCGAGAAAATTATGCACGCCTTAATGTACTCGGAGGTGTGTCTTGAACCGTACATCCATTGCGGTTCATCTGTGCATTATATATAATTAAGTGTCAAAAATCATTAGAGAGATCATGAATAGATAATTAATTAAGTGACCAAATTAATAGAAGTTCATCATCACATTAAAACCAAAGTACATACATAGTTCTCATCTAACAACATAAAGCTCTGCAGAGCATCTAAATTAATTAAACCATACACTGAAACTATGTAAAACATTTCAATGCGAAAACAAATGCGATCATAATCGCAACCAATGTAACAACTGATCCAACGACATAATGATACCAAGCCTCGGTATGAATGGCATATTTTCTAATCTTTCTAATCTTCAAGCGCATTGCATCCATCTTGATCTTGTGATCATCGACGACATCCGCAACATGCAACTCCAATATCATCTTCTCCTCCTCAATTTTTCTAATTTTTCCTTCAACAAATTGTTTTCTTCTTCAACTAAATTTAACCTCTCGACAATAGGGTCGGTTGGAATTTCGGTTCAACAACCTCGTAGATGAATAAAATCTATGTCACGTTGGTCGGCATAATTGTCATAAACAATAAATGAACCAATAGTTATGAAAAGATAATATATACCACATCCGAATCATAGATGTGACGAGGGCCGACGGGGCGGATACCAAAACCATCGCACTATATAAGATGCAATAATAAAAGTAAGAAAATTATACAAGTATATATCTATCTAAACATACAAATAAAAATATTTTTCCTTTCGGAAAGAAGATAAGAACAAGAGGCTCACCACGGTGGTGCCGCCGATGAGATCGGTGCGGGTGATCGACGACGTTGAAGACGGGGACGGGGCGTGACGGACGGCTAAACCTAGACAAATATGGAGGAAAATGAAGCTTGGCGGTCGAGCTTGGAGAGGAGAAACCCTAAGTAGTGTGGCTCGGGCATTCCATCGAACACCTTGTGTGCATATGAGGTGAGCTAGAGCACCACCAAGCCCTCTCCCCCTCGGCCAGAAAAACAGAGCAGTGTGCTCTGCTCTTGCGCGAGGGGGTATATATAGGCGCTACCATTGGTCCCGGTTGGTGGCATGAACCGGGACTAAAGGTTAGCCTTTGGTCCCGGTTCGTGCCACGAACCGGGACGAATGGTTGTTGGCCAGGAGCGGGGATCATTGGTCCCGGTTCATCCCACCAACCGGGACCAAAAGGTCCAGGTGAACCGGGACCAATGGCCCACGTGGCCCGGCCGGCCCCCGGGGCTCACGAACCGGGTCCGATGCCCCCATTGGTCCCGGTTCTTGATTGAACCGTGACTAATGGGCTGGACCGGCCTGGACCATTGCCCCCTTTTCTACTAGTGGCATCTCCATAGCCCGTTGATTATCCTCGTCAATGTGATACTTTCTCCTTTTTTGTCTTCTCCACACAATCCCCATCATCATATTCTATTCCACCCATAGTGCTATATCCATGGCTCACGCTCATGTATTATGTGAGGGTTGAAAAAGTTTGAGATTATTTAAGTATGAAACAATTTCTTGGCTTGTCATCGGGGGTATAGAAGTTGGGAACATCTTTGTGTGACGAAAATGAAGCATAGCCTAACTATATGATTTTGTAGGGATGAACTTTCTTTGGCCATGTTATTTTGAGAAGACATGATTACTTTTATTAGTATGCTTGAAGTATTACTATTTCTTTTATCGATATGAACTTCTGTCTTGAATCTTTCGGATCTGAATATTCATATCACGAGTGAGAAGAATTACATTGAAATTATGCCAAGTAGCACTCCGCATCAAAAATTATCCTTTTTATCATTTACCTACTCGAGGACGAGCAGGAATTAAGCTTGGGGATGCTTGATACGTCTCCAACGTATCTATAATTTTTATTTGCTCTGTGCTATATTATCTACTATTTTAGGCAATATTAGGCTTTATTATCCACTTTTATATTATTTTTGGGACTAACCTATTAACCGGAGGCCCAGCCCAGATTTGCTGTTTTATGCCTATTTCAGTATTTCGAGGAAAAGGAATATCAGACGGAGTCAAAACGGAACGAAATCAACTGGGGAAGTTATTTTTGGAAGGAAACCCACCTGATGGACTTGGACCCCACGTTAGAAGATGCGGGAGGTGCTCATGAGGGTGGGGGGCGCGCCCACCCCGCCTGGGCGCGCCCCCTACCTCGTGGGGCCCCCCGTAGCTCCACCGACGTACTCCTTTCACCCATATATACCGTCGTACCCTAAAACTTCCAAAACAGAAGATAGATCGGGAGTTCCGCCGCCGCAAGCCTCCAGAACCAGCAAAAACCAATTGGGACCCCTGTCCGGTACCCTTCCGGAGGGGGGATCCATCTCCGGTGCCCATCTTCATCATCCCGCCGCTATCCATGACGAGAAGGGAGTAGTTCACCCTCGGGGCTGAGGGTATGTACGAGTAGCTATGTGTTTGATCCTGAAGGAAATATGCCCTAGAGGCAATAATAAAGTTATTATTTATTTCCTTATTTCATGATAAATGTTTATCATTCATGCTAGAATTGTATTAACCGGAAACATGATACATGTGTGAATGCATAGACAAAACATTATGTCACTAGTATGCCTCTACTAGACTAGCTTGTTAATCAAAGATGGTTATGTTTCCTGACCATGAACAAAGAGTTGTTATTTGATTAACAAGGTCACATCATTAGTAGAATGATCTGATTGACATGACCCATTCCATTAGCTTAGCACACGATCGCTTAGTATGTTGCTACCGCTTTTATCGATGACTTATACATGTTCCTGTAACTATGAGATTATGCAACTCCGCTTTCCGGAGGAACACTTTGGTGCTACCAAACGTCACAACGAATCGGGTGATTATAAAGGAGTACTACAGGTGTCTCCAAAGGCAAATATTGGGTTGGCGTATTTGAGATTAGGTTTTGTCACTCCGATTGTCGGAGAGGTATCTCTCGGCCCTCTCGGTAATGCACATCATCAAGCCTTGCAAGCACTACAACTAATGAGTTAGTTGTGAGATGATGTATTACGGAACGAGTAAAGAGACTTGCGGTAACGAGATTGAACTAGGTATTGGATACCGACGATCGAATCTCGGGCAAGTAACATACCGATGACAAAGGAACAACGTATGTTGTTATGCGGTCTGACCGATAAAGATCTTCGTAGAATATGTAGGAACCAATATGGGCATCCAGGTCCCGCTATTGGTTATTGACCGCAGACGTGTCTCGGTCATGTCTACATTGTTCTCGAACCGTAGGGTCCGCACGCTTAAGGTTTCGATGGCGATGCTATTATGAGTTTATGTATTTTGATGTACCAAGAAGTTCGAGTCCCGGATGTGATCACGGACATGACGAGGAGTCTCGGAATGGTCGAGACATAAAGATTGATATATTGGACGACTATATTGAACACGGAAAGGTTCGGAAGTTTCGGAGAAAACCGGAGTGCCGGAGGGTTACGGAACCCCGGGGAAGTATGGGCCTTAGTGGGCCAAGAGGGAGAGAGAGGGCCGCACCAGAGGTGGCGCGCCCCCAGGGAGTCCGAATAGGACAGGAGGGGGCGCGCCCCTTCCCTCTCCTCTCCTCTCTTTCCTTCCCCTTCTCCTTCCTAGTTGGACTAGGAAAGGGAGTCCTACTCAACTAGGAAGAGGACTCCCCCTCCTTGGCGCGCCTATAGGGGCGGCCGCCTCCCCCTCCCTCCTTTATATCACGGGGCAGGGGGCACCCTAGACACACAAGTTTGATCTACGGATCGTTCCTTAGCCGTGTGCGGTGCCCCCTCCACCATATTCCACCTCGGTCATACCGTCGCAAGCATAGGCGCGGCTCTGCGCCACGGTGAAACATCAAGATCGTCCCACGCCGTCGTGACGGAACTCTCCCTTGACACTCGGCTGGATCGAGTACGAGGGCGCCATCGAGCTGTACGTGTGTCAAGAACTCGGGGGCGCCGGAGTAACGGCGCCGGGATCGGTCGGATCGCGAGGAGAACGTACGACTACTTCCTCTACGTTGTGATCGCTTCCGCTTCGGGTCTACGAGGGTACGTAGACAACACTCTCCCCTCTCGTTGCTTTACATCACCATGATCTTGCGTGTGCGTAGGAAATTTTTTGAAATTACTACGTTCCCCAACAGTGGCATCCGAGCCTAGGTTTTTATGGTTTGATGTTTTGCACGAGTAGAACACAAGTGGGTTGTGGGCGATACAAGTCATACTACCTACCAGCATGTCATACTTTGGTTCAGCGGTATTGTGAGATGAAGTGGCCCAGACCGACATTACGCGTACGCTTACGCGAGACTGGTTTCACCGCCACGAGCACTCGTTGCTTAAAGGTGACTGGTGGGTGTCTGTCTCTCTCACTTTAGTTGAACCGAGTGTGGCTACGCCCGGTCCTTGAGAAGGTTAAAACGGAGTCTATTTGACGAAGTATCGTTGTGGTTTTGATGCGTAGGTGAGACTGGTTCTTGCTTAAGCCCGTAGCAGCCACGTAAAATTTGCAACAACAAAGTAGAGGACGTCTAACTTGTTTTTGCAGGGCATGTTGTGATGTGATATGGTCAAGACGTGATGCTATATTTTATTGTATGAGATGATCATGTTTTGTAACCGGTTATCGGCAATCGGCTGGAGCCATATGGTTGTCGCTTTATTGTATGCAATGCATCGCTTCGTAATGCTTTACTTTATCACTAAGCGGTAGCGATAGTCGAGAAGCATTAGATTGGCGAGACGACAACGATGCTACGATGGAGATCAAGGTGTCGCGCCGGTGGCGATGGTGATCATGGTGGTGCTGCGGAGATGAAGATCACGAAGCACAAGATGATGATGACCATATCATATCACTTATATTGATTTGCATGTGATGTTTATCCTTTATGCATCTTATCTTGCTTTGATTGACGGTAGCATTATAAGATGATCTCTCACTAAATTATCAAGAAGTGTTCTCCCGGTATGCACCGTTGCCAAAGTTCGTCGTGCCCGCACACCACGTGATGATCGGGTGTGATAAGCTCTCGTCCATCTACAACGGGTGCAAGCCAGTTTTGCACACGCAGAATACTCGGGTTATACTTGACGAGCCTAGCATATGCAGATATGGCCTCGGAACACGGAGACCGAAAGGTCGGCGTGAATCATATAGTAGATATGATCAACATAAGATGTTCACCATTGAAAACTACTCCATTTCACGTGATGATCGGTTATGGTTTAGTTGATTTGGATCACGTGATCACTTAGATGACGAGAGAGATGTCTGTCTAAGTGGGAGTTCTTAAGTAATATGATTAATTGAACTTAAATTTATCATGAACTTAGTACCTGATAGTATCTTGCTTGTTTATGTTTGATTGTAGATAGATGGCTCGTCTTTGTTGTTCCGTTGAATTTTAATGCGTTCCTTGAGAAAGCAAAGTTGAAAGATGATGGTAGCAATTACACGGATCGGGTCCGTAACTTGAGGATTATCCTCATTGCTGCACGTAAGAATTACGCCTGGATGCACCGCTGGGTGCCAGCTTCTTCTTTGGAGCAACACCGATGTTATGATCGTCTGGCGAGCAAAGCTGATGACTACTCTATAGTTCAGTGTGCCATGCTTTACGGCTTAGAACCGGGACTTCAACGACGTTTTGAACGTCATGGAGCATATGAGGTGTTCCAGGAGTTGAAGTTGATATTCCAACAGAATGCCCGGATTGAGAGATATGAAGTCTCCAATAAGTTCTATAGCTGCAAGATGGAGGAGAATAGTTCTATCAGTGAGCACATACTCAAAATGTCTGGGTATTACAATCACTTGACACAATTGGGAGTCAATCTTCCAGATGATTGTGTCATTGACAGAATTCTTCAATCACTGCCACCAAGCTACAAAGGCTTCGTGATGAACTATAATATGCAAGGGTTAGTAAAGACTATACCTGAGCTCTTCACAATGCTAAAGGCTGCGGAGGTAGAAATCAAGAAGGAGCATCAAGTGTTGATGGTCAATAAGACCACTAGTTTCAAGAAGAAAGGCAAAGGGAAGAAGAAGGGGAACTTCAAGAAGAACAACAAGCAAGTTGCTGCTCAGGAGAAGAAACCCAAGTCTGGACCTAAGCCTGGCTCGAGTGCTTCTCTTGCAAGCGGACTCGGTCACCGAAGCGGAACTGCCCCAAGTATTTGGCGGATAAGAAGGATGGCAAGGTGAACAAAGGTATATGTGATATACATGTTATTGATGTGTACCTTACTAGAGCTCGCAGAAACACTGGTATTTGATACTGGTTACATTGCTAATATTTGCAACTCAAACAGGGACTACGGATTGCTTAACACCGCAAAGGACGAGGTGACGATGCGCGTGGGAAATGGTTCCAAAGTCGATGTGATCGCGGTCGGCACGCTACCTCTACATCTACCTTCGGGATTAGTTTTAGACCTAAATAATTGTTATTTGGTGCCTGCGTTGAGCATGAACATTATATCTGGATCTTGTTTCATGCGAGACAGTTATTCATTTAAATCAGAGAATAATGGTTGTTCTATTTATATGAGTAATATCTTTTATGGTCATGCACCCTTGAGGAGTGGTCTATTTTTGATGAATCTCGATAGTAGTGATACACATATTCATAATGTTGAAGCCAAAAGATGCAGAGTTGATAATGATAGTGCAACTTATTTGTGGCACTGCCATTTAGGTCATATCGGTGTAAAGCGCATGAAGAAACTCCATACTGATGGGCTTTTGGAGTCACTTGATTATGAATCACTTGGCACTTGCGAACCGTGCCTTATGGGCAAGATGACTAGAACCCCGTTCTCCGGTACTATGGAGAGAGCAACAGATTTGTTGGAAATCATACATACAGATGTATGTGGTCCGATGAATGTTGAGGCTCGTGGCGGATATCGTTATTTTCTCACCTTCACAGATGACTTAAGCAGATATGGGTATATCTACTTAATGAAACATAAGTCTGAAACATTTGAAAAGTTCAAAGAATTTCAGAGTGAAGTTGAAAATCATCGTAACAAGAAAATTAAATTTCTACGATCTGATCGTGGAGGTGAATATTTGAGTTACGAGTTTGGTCTACATTTGAAACAATGCGGAATAGTTTAGCAACTCACGCCACCCGGAACACCACAGCGTAATGGTGTGTCCGAGCGTCATGTCGCACTTTACTAGATATGGTGCGATCTATGATGTCTCTTACAGATTTACCGCTATCGTTTTGGGGTTATGCTCTAGAGACGGCCGCATTCACCTGAATAGAACACCGTCGAAATCCGTCGAGACGACACCTTATGAACTGTGGTTTAGCAAGAAACCAAAGTTGTCGTTTCTTAAAGTTTGGGGATGCGATGCTTATGTGAAAAAGCTTCAACCTGATAAACTCGAACCCAAATCGAGAAATGTGTCTTCATAGGATACCCAAAGGAGACAGTTGGGTACACCTTCTATCACAGATCCGAAGGCAAGACATTCGTTGCTAAGAATGGATCCTTTCTAGAGAAGGAGTTTCTCTCGAAAGAAGTGAGTGGGAGGAAAGTGGAACTTGATGAGGTAATAGTACCTTCTCCCTTACTTGAAAGTAGTTAAATCGCGAAACCGGTTTACGAGACATCTACACCAAGTAGTGAGGAAGTTGATGATGTTGATCATGAAACTTCAGATCAAGTTACTACAGAACCTCGTAGATCGACGAGTAAGATCCGCACTGAGTGGTACGGTAATCCTGTTCGGAAATCATGCTACTAGATCATGATGAACCTACGAACTATGAAGAAGCGATGGTGAGCCCAGATTCCATAAAATGGCTTGAGGCCATGAAATCTGAGATGGGATCCATGTATGAAAACAAAGTATGGACTTTGGTTGACTTGCCCGAGGGTAGGCAAGCAATAGAAAACAAGTGGATCTTCAAGAAGAAGACCGACGCCGACGGTAATGTTATCGTCTACAAAGCTCGACTTGTCGCAAAAGGTTTTCGACAAGTTCAAGGGATTGACTACGATGAGACCTTCTCACCCGTGGCGATGCTTAAGTCTTTCCGAATCATGTTAGCAATTGCCGCATTTTATGATTATGAAATTTGGCAAATGGATGTAAAGACTGCATTCTGAATGGATTTACGGAAGAAGAGTTGTATATGATGCAACCAAAAGGTTTTATCGATCCAAAGGGAGCTAACAAAGTATGCAAGCTCCAGCGATCCATCTATGGACTGGTGCAAGCATCTCGAGTTGGAATAAACGCTTTGATAGTGTGATCAAAGCATTTGGGTTTGTACAGACTTTTGGAGAAGCTTTGTATTTACAAGAAAGTGAGTGGGAGCTCAGTAGCATTTCGATATTATATGTAGATGACATATTGCTGATCGGAAATGATATAGAATTCTGGATAGCATAAAGGGATACTTGAATAAGAGTTTTCAATGAAAGACCTCGGTGAAGCTGCTTACATATTGCGCATTAAGATCTATAGAGATATATCAAGGCGCTTAATTGGACTTTCACAAAGCACATACCTTGACAAAATTTTGAAGAAGTTCAAAATGGATCAAGCAAAGAAAGGGTTCTTGCCTGTGTTACAAGGTGTGAAGTTGAGTAAGACTCAATGCCCGACCACCGCAGAAGATAGAGAGAAATGAAAGATGTTCCTATGCTTCAGCCATAGGCTCTATCATGTATGCAATGCTGTGTACCGACCTGATGTGTGCCTTGCTATAAGCCTAGCAGGAGGTACCAAAGTAATCCAGAGTGGATCATCGGACAGCGGTCAAGAACATCTGAAATACCGAAAAGGACTAAGGATATGTTTCTCGTATATGGAGGTGACAAAGAGCTTATCGTGGCGGTTACATTGATGCAAGCTTTGACACTGATCCGGACGATTCTAAATCGCAGACCGGATACGTATTTACACTAAACGGAGGAGCTGTCAGTTGGTGCAGTTCTAAACAAAGCGTCGTAGCGGGATCTACATGTGAAGCGGAGTACATAGCAGCTTCGAAGCAGCTAATGAAGGAGTCGGATGAAGGAGTTCATATCCGATCTAGGTGTCATACCTAGTGCATCGGGTCCAATGAAAATCTTCTGTGACAATACTGGAGCAATTGCCTTAGCGAAGGAATCCAGATTTCACAAGAGGACCAAGCACATCAAGAGACGCTTCAATTCCATCCGGGACTTAGTCCGTGGGAGACATAGAGATTTGCAAGATACATACGGATCTGAATGTTGCGCACCGTTGACTAAGCCTCTTCCACGAGCAAAACATGATCAGCACCAAGACTCCATGGGTGTTAGGATCATTACTATGTAATCTAGATTATTGACTCTAGTGCAAGTGGGAGATCAAGGAAATATGCCCTAGAGGCAATAATAAAGTTATTATTTATTTCCTTATTTCATGATAAATGTTTATCATTCATGCTAGAATTGTATTAACCGGAAACATGATACATGTGTGAATGCATAGACAAAACATTATGTCACTAGTATGCCTCTACTAGACTAGCTTGTTAATCAAAGATGGTTATGTTTCCTGACCATGAACAAAGAGTTGTTATTTGATTAACAAGGTCACATCATTAGTAGAATGATCTGATTGACATGACCCATTCCATTAGCTTAGCACATGATCGTTTAGTATGTTGCTACTGCTTTTATCCATGACTTATACATGTTCCTGTAACTATGAGATTATGCAACTCCCGTTTTCCGGAGGAACAGTTTGGGTGCTACCAAACGTCACAATGTAACTGGATGATTATAAAGGAGTACTACAGGTGTCTCCAAAGGCAAATATTGGGTTGGCGTATTTCGAGATTAGGTTTTGTCACTCCGATTGTCGGAGAGGTATCTCTGGGCCCTCTCGGTAATGCACATCACTGAAGCCTTGCAAGCACTACAACTAATGAGTTAGTTGTGAGATGATGTATTACGGAACGAGTAAAGAGACTTGCCGGTAACGAGATTGAACTAGGTATTGGATACCGACGATCGAATCTCGGGCAAGTAACATACCGATGACAAAGGAACAACGATGTTGTTATGCGGTCTGACCGATAAAGATCTTCGTAGAATATGTAGGAACCAATATGGGCATCCAGGTCCCGCTATTGGTTATTGACCGGAGACGTGTCTCGGTCATGTCTACATTGTTCTCGAACCGTAGGGTCCGCACGCTTAAGGTTTCAATGACAGTTATTATGAGTTTATGTATTTTGATGTACCGAAGAAGTTCGGAGTCCCGGATGTGATCACGGACATGACGAGGAGTCTCGGAATGGTTGAGACATAAAGATTGATATATTGGACGACTATATTCGAACACCGGAAAGGTTCCGGAAGTTTCCGGAGAAAACCGGAGTGCCGGAGGGGTTACCGGAACCCCCCGGGGGAAGTTTGGGCCTTAGTGGGCCAAGAGGGGAGAGAGAGGGGCCGCACCAGGAGGTGGCGCGCCCCCCCCAAGGGAGTCCGAATAGGACAAGGAGGGGGGGCCCTTTCCCTCTCCCTCTCCCTCTCTTTCCTTCCCCCTTCTCCCTTCCTAGTTGGACTAGGAAAGGGGAGTCCTACTCCAACTAGGAAGAGGACTCCCCCTCCTTGGCGCGCCTATAGGGGCCGGCCGGCCTCCCCCCTCCCTCCTTTATATACGGGGCAGGGGGCACCCTAGACACACAAGTTTGATCTACGGATCGTTCCTTAGCCGTGTCGGTGCCCCCTCCACCATATTCCACCTCGGTCATACCGTCGCTAAGCTTAGGCGAAGCCCTGCGCTGGTGAAACATCAAGATCGTCACCACGCCGTCGTGCTGACGGAACTCTCCCTTGACACTCGGCTGGATCGGAGTACGAGGGACGTCATGGAGCTGTACGTGTGTCAAGAACTCGGGGGCGCCGGAGTACCGGCGCCGGGATCGGTCGGATCGCGAGGAGAACGTACGACTACTTCCTCTACGTTGTGATCGCTTCCGCTTCGGGTCTACGAGGGTACGTAGACAACACTCTCCCCTCTCGTTGCTTTACATCACCATGATCTTGCGTGTGCGTAGGAAATTTTTTGAAATTACTACGTTCCCCAACAGATCCCTCTCTCTCGTGTTCTCTCTCGTGTTCCTCTATGGCACGATCTTGATGTATCCCGAGCTTTGCTATTGTAGTTGGATCTTATGATGTTTCTCCCCCTCTACTCTCTTGTGATGAATTGAGTTTCCCCTTTGAAGTTATCTTATCGGACTGAGTCTTTATGAGAACACTTGATGTATGTCTTGCCGTGATTATCTGTGGTGACAATGGGATATCATGTGCCACTTTATGTATGTTTTGGTGATGAACTTGCGGGTTCTACCCATGAACCTATGCGTAGGGGTTGGCACACGTTCTTGATTCTCCCGTAGAAACTTTGGGGCACTCTTTGAAGTACTTTTATGTTGGTTGGATAAATCTGAGATTGTGTGATGCATATCGTATAATCATGCCCACGGATACTTGAGGTGACAATGTAGTATCTAGGTGAAATTAGTGTTTTGGTTGATTTCTATCTTAAGGTGTTATTCTAGTAAAAACACCAGGGTTGTTTGTGACACTTATAGGAATAGCCAAACAGATTGATTTGAAAGAATAACTTTGAGGTGGTTTCGTACCCTACCATAATCTCTATGTTTGTTCTCCGCTATTAGTAGCTTTGGAGTTACTATTTGTTGCATGTTGAGGGCTTTTCATATTATCTATCTATGTTATTATTGTTGAGAGAACATACACTAGTGAAAGTATGAACCCTAGGCCTTGTTTCCTATCATTGCAATACCGTTTACGCTCAGTTTTATCACTTGTTGCCTTGCTGTTTTTATTATTTCAGATTACAAAAACCTATATTTACCATCCATATTGCACTTGTATCACCATCTCTTTGCCGAACTAGTGCACCTATAAAATTTACCATTTTATTGGGTGTGTTGGGGACACAAGAGACTCTTTGTTATTTGGTTGCAGGGTTGCTTGAGAGAGACCATCTTCATCCTCACGCCTCCTACGGATTGATAAACCTTAGGTCATCCACTTGAGGGAAATTTGCTACTGTCCTACAAACCTGTGCACTTGCAGGCCCAACAACGTCTACAAGAAGAAGGTTGTGTAGTAGACATCAATGCCCCGGAAGGCATCCCCTCTTTCGTCCACTTCCATCGGTAATTTACTAGGAGCTATATTTTTATTCACCAACATGATATGTGTTTTGCTTGGAGCGTCTTGTATTATTTGCATATTTGCTTGTTAGTTTACCACAATCATCCTTGCTGTACACACCTTTTGAGAGAGCCATACAAGATCTGGAATTTGTTAGAATACTCTATGTGCTTCACTTATATCCTTTGAGCTTGATAGTTTTACTCTTAGTGCTTCACTTATATCTTTTGAGCATGATAATTTTTGCTCTAGTGCTTCACTTAGATGTTTTAGATCATGGTGGTGGATTTGTTTTAAAGAAACTTGATCTCTCATGCTTCACTTAGATTATTTTCAGAGTCGTTAATAGCATGGTAATTTGCTTAATGTTAATATACTTGGTATTAAAGATATGTGAAACTTTCTTTTGAGTGAATTGAATACTAAGATAAATTGAATGCTTGATAATTGTTTTGAGATATGGAGGTAATAATATCAAAGTTGTGCTAGTTGATAATTGTGAATTTGAGAAATACTTGTGTTGAAGTTTGCAAGTCCCGTAGCATGCACGTATGGTTAAAGTTGTGTAACAAATTTGAAACATGAAGTGTACCTAGCTTGTGCATCCTTATGAGTGGCGGTCGGGGACGAGCGATGGTCTTTTCCTACCAATCTATCCCCCTAGGAGCATTGCGCGTAGTACTTGATTTTTTATGGCTTCTAAATTTTTGCAATAAGTATATGAGCTCTTTTGACTAATGTTGAGTCTGTGGGTTATACACACTTTTACCTTTCCGCATTTGCTAGCCTCTTCGGTACCGTGCATTGCCCTTTCTCACATTGAGAGTTGGTGCAAACTTCGCCGGTGCATCCAAATCCCGTGATATGATACGCTCTTTCACACATAAACCGCCTTATATCTTCCTCAAAACGGCCACCATACCTACCTATCATGGCATTTCCATAGCCATTCCGAGATATATTGCCATGCAACTTCCATCATCATTATTATGACATACATTACTTTTGTCATATGCCATTGCATGATCATTGAGTTGACATAGTATTTGTGGCAAAGCCACCATGCATTATTTTCCATACATGTCACTCTTGATTCATTGCACCATCCCGGTAAACCACCGGAGGCATTCATATATATTCATATTTTGTTCTAAGTTTCGAGTTGTAATTGTTGAGTTGTAAGAGAAAGAAAAGTGTGATGATCATCATTATTAGAGCATTGTCCCAAGTGAGGAAAGGATGATGGAGACTATGATTCCCCCATAAGTCGGGATGAGACTCTTGACGAAAAAAAGAGCAAGGCCAAAAACAAGAAAGGCCCAAAAAAATGAGAGAAAAAGAGAGAAGGGACAATGCTCTATCCTTTTACCACACTTGTGCTTCAAAGTAGCACCTTGTTCTTCATGTAGTGATTCTCATATATTGTTCTTCAAAGTAGCACTAAGATCTACATGATAGAGAGTCTCTCATTTTGTCACTTTCATATACTAGTGGGAATTTTTCATTATAGAACTTGGCTTGTATATTCCAATGGTGGGCTTCCTCAAAGTGCCCTAGGTCTTTGTGAGCAAGCAAGTTGGATGCACACCCACTTAGTTTCTTTTGTAGAGCTTTCATATACTTATAGCTCTAGCGCATCCGTTGCATGGCAATCCCTACTCCTCATGTTGACATCAATTGATGGGCATCTCCATAGCCCGTTGATTATCCTCGTCGATATGAGACTTTCTCCTTTTTTGTCTTCTCCACACAATCCCATCATCATATTCTATTCCACCCATAGTGCTATACCCATGGCTCGCGCTCATGTATTGCGTAAAGGTTGAAAGAGTTTGAGATTATTTGAGTATGAAACAATTGCTTGGATTGTCATCGGGGGTATAGATGTCGGGAACATCTTTGTGTGACGAAAATGAAGCATAGCCTAACTATATGATTTTGTAGGGATGAACTTTCTTTTGCCATGTTATTTTGAGAAGACCTGATTGCTTTGATTAGTATGCTTGAAGTATTATTATTTTTATGTCAAGATGAACTTTTGTCTTAAATCTTTCGGATCTGAATATTCATATCACAAGTAAGAAGATTTATATTGAAATTATGCCAAAGTATCACTCCGCATCAAAAATTCTCTTTTTATCATTTACCTACTCGAGGACGAGCATGAATTATGCTTGGGGATGCCTGATACGTCTCCGACGTATCTATAATTTTTGATTGCTCCATGCTACTTTATCTACTGTTTTGGACTATATTGGGCTTTATTTTCCACTTCTATATTACTTTTGGGACTAACCTACTAACCGGAGGCCCAGCCCAGAATTGCTGTTTTTTGTCTATATAAGTGTTTCGAAGAAATGAAATATCAAACGGAGTCCAAACGGAATGAAACCTTCGGGAACGTGATTCTCTCACCGAACGTGATCCAGGAGACTTGGACCCTACTCCAAGAAGTGCCAGAGGCGGTCACGAGGGTGGAGGGCGCGCCCCCCTACCTCGTCGGCCCCCTAACGCTCCACCGACGTACTCCTTCCTCCTATATATACCTACGTATCCCCAAACAATCAGAAGAGGAGCCAAAAACCTAATTCCACCGCCGCAACTTCCTATATCCACGAGATCCCATCTTGGGGCCTGTTCCGGAGCTCCGCCGGAGGGGGCATCCACTACGGAGGGCTTCTACATCCACACCATAGCCCCTCCGATGAAGTGTGAGTAGTTTACTTCAGACCTTTGGGTCCATAGCTAGTAGCTAAATGGCTTCTTCTCTCTTTTTGGATCTCAATACAATGTTCTCCCCCTCTCTCGTGGAGATCTATTCGATGTAATCTTCTTTTTGCGGTTTGTTTGTTGAGACCGATGAATTGTGGGTTTATGATCCAGCTTATCTATGAATAATATTTGAATCTTCTCTGAATTCTTTTATGTATGACTGAGTTATCTTTGCAAGTCTCTTCGAATTATCCGTTTGGTTTGGCTAACTAGATTGGTAGTTCTTGCAATGGGAGAAGTGTTTAGCTTTGGGTTCAATCTTGCGGTGTCCTTACCCAGTGACAGAAAGGGTTGCACGGCACGTATTGTATTGTTGCCATCGAGGATAACAAGATGGGGTATTTATCATATTGCATGAATTTATTCCTCTACATCATGTCATCTTGCTTAAGGTGTTACTCTATTTTTAACTTAATACTCTAGATGCATGCTGGATAGCGGTCGATGAGTGGAGTACTAGTAGTTGATGCAGAATCGTTTCGATCTACTTGTTTCGGATGTGATGCCTATATGCATGATCATACCTAGATGCTCAATTCTGTCAATTGCTCAACAGTAATTTGTTCACCCACCATAGAATACTTATGAGAGAAGCCACTAGTGAAACCTATGGCCCCCGGGACTATTCTCATCATATCAATCTCCATCACTTTATTTACTTGCTTTGTTTCTACTTTGCTTTTACTTTTCACTTTGCATATTTATACCAAAAATACCAAAAACATTATCTCTATCAGATCTCACTCTCGTAAGTGACAGTGAAGGGATTGACAACCCCTAATCGCGTTGGTTGCGAGTAGCTATTGTTTTGTGCAGGTACGAGGGACTTGCGCGTGGCCTCCTACAGGATTGATACCTTGGTTCTCAAAAGCTAAGGGAAATACTTACACTACTGTGCTGCATCATCCTCTCCTCTTCAGGGAAAACCAATGCAAGCTCAAGACGTAGCATGGTCAGCGAGTACCCAGATGTATTTCCAGTAGAACTGCCAGGCATGCCACCAGATCGGGAACTGGAATTTGCAATAGATCTTGTGCCCGGAACTGCACCATTATACAAGAAGTATTACCGGATGCCCTCATCAGAATTAGTGGAGCTAAAGAAACAACTTGATGAATTGCTCCAGAAAGGATATATTCGTCCCAGCTCTTCACCATGGGGATCACCAGCTATTTTCATGGACAAAAAGGATGGCAGTCTCCATACGTGCGTTGATTACCGCTAGCTGAATGTGGTCACTATCAAAAATAAATTTCCGCTGCCAAGGATAGATGATCTGTTTGATTAGCTCAGTGGGGCTAAAGTATTCTCTAAGATCGATTTACGGACCGGATATCATCAGCTCAAGATTAAAAAGGAGGATATTCCTACGACCGCATTCACTACTCGGTACGGTCTTTAGGAATATACTGTGATGTCCTTTGGTCTCACCAATGCCCCTGCTTTCTTCATGCTTATGATGAACAAAGTATTCATGGACTTCCTTGACAAATTCATGGTAGTCTTCATCGATGACATTCTCATTTACTCCAAGGGTGAAGAAGAGCACAAGGATCACCTCCGAGCAGTGCTACAACGACTCCGCGACCATCAGCTATACGCCAAATTCAGTAAATGCGAATTTTGGCTCAAGCAAGTTGGGTTTCTCGGACATGTACTATCCGCCGAAGGTATAGCCTTGGACCCGAGCAAAGTAAAGGATGTGCTCGATTGGGTGCCACCCACGACTGTGACGCAGATCCGTAGTTTTCTCAGATTGGCTGGATATTACCGTCGTTTTATTGAAGGGTTTTCCAAAATTGCTAAACCCATGACGGAGCTGCTCAAAAAGGATAAGAAGTTTGAATGGACGAAGGACTATGAGAACAGTTTTAATGAGTTAAAGACACGTTTGACAACCGCACATGTATTGACTGTTCCAGACATTTATCGCTGTTTTGATGTGTATTGTGACGCCTCCAGGCAAGGTATTGGTTGCGTACTTATGCAAGACAACAAGGTAGTAGCATATGCATCACGACCGCTACGACCCCATGAGGGAAATTATCCTACTCATGATTTGGAATTGGCTGCGGTGGTTCATGCATCAAAAATTTGGAGACACTACCTCATTGGAAAATGGTGCCAAATTTTTACCAACCACAAGAGTCTCAAATACATCTTCACTCAGCCAGATTTAAACCTCCGTCAGCGAAGATGGCTAGAGTTGGTCAAGGTTATGACCTAGGAATAAATTACCACCCGGGCAAGGCCAACGTAGTTGCCGATGCACTCAGTCGAAAGCCCGTCAGCTTAAATGTCATATTGAGATCCTTGCCGCCTGAACTCCAAGAGGAGATCGCTCAGCTCAACTTGGTCATCTGGATGCTGGCCTCGCTAATACTTTGGAAGTTACACCCCACTTGAGATAGAGATCCGCAAGGCCCAGCCAGCTGACACCGAGCTGCAAAGACGTGCCCAGGGCCAGATGGCAGAACAGACCCCAGATTTCTTCAAGGACAAATTCGGCACCCTCCGATTCCGTGGACGGATTAGTGTACCCAATCAACCAGACTTAAGGAAGAAAATTCTGTCAGAAGCACATGAATCCTCATTTTCCATTCACCTGGGAGGTATGAAAATGTATGAGGACGTTAGACAAATATTCTGGTGGGATGGAATGAAGACAGACATTGCCTATTTTGTAGCCTGTTGCGACATATGCAACAAGGTGAAGGCAGAGCATCAGAAGCCAGCCGGACTCCTCCAACCGCTGCCGGTTTCACAATGGAAATGGGATGACGTTTGTATGGATTTCATTACGGGATTGCCAAAGACTCAGCGAGGCAATGATGCAATCTGGATTATAGTGGACACCCTAACCAAGGTCGCTGACTTCATTCCAATCAGCACTAGATACAGGGCAGATCAACTTGCACAGCTGTATGTATCTAGAATAGTCAGTCTGCATGGAGTACCCCGAACTATCACTTATGACCGAGGTTCCCTGTTTACCTCCGCTTTTTAGTCATGCCTCCATCAGGCCTTGGGGACAACACGGAAATATAGTACTGCTTATCATCCTCAGACGGATGGACAGACAAAAAGGGTAAATCAAATACTCAAAGATATGTTGCAAGCCTGTGCTTTAGCCCAAGGACCCAAATGGAAAGACTGCCTACCATATGCCGAGTTTTCCTATAACAACAGCTTCCAGACCAGTCTGAAATTGTCACCATATGAAGGTCTGTATGGCCGTAAGTGCCGCACTCCTTTAAATTGGTCTCAAACTGGAGATAGTCGTATGTTCGGAACATATCTCATGATGGAAGCTGAGAAACAAGTTAAGGAAATCAGAGACAGATTGCAATTGGCAAAATCTCGACAGAAAAGTTATTATGATGCAAAGCACCGACAGATAAGTTTTGAACCCAGAGAGCACGTATACCTCCTAGTCACTCCTATGAAAGGAGTCAAGAGATTTCAGACTCGTGGAAAGTTGGGCCCCAGATTTATTGGTCCATTCCCAGTTATGTCTCGAGTAGGTACTGTTGTGTATCAATTAGAACTACCCGCTGAGTTGGCAGACGTGCATAACGTGTTTCATGTTTCACAATTGAGATGATGCATATCCCCGCCTGAGAAAAGGACTGCTATGGCTGAGGTAGAGTTGGCAAATGATTTAACTTATGAAGAGAGACCGTTCAGAATTTTAGATCAGATGGAAAGGGTCACTCGCAGTAAAGTAAGGAAATTTTACAAAGTTCATTGGGAGCATCACACAGAGTCAGAATCAACTTGGGAGCGGGAAGAATTTGTACAGTCACATTATCCAGAGTGGTTTTCCCAAGGAACCGAATCTCGAGGACGAGATTCATTCTAAGTGGGGGAGGTTTGTGACAGCCTCGTTTTTGCCCTCTCTCATTTGCTTTATTTTTATTTGGATTAAATTTGAAACTTGGAGTTTTTGAATCTTTTCATATGGGCTTAAACACTTGGGTACTCTTGGCTTTCACCCCAGTGCTCCATTTCCCTCTCTGATCATCATTCCTCTTCTGATCCATCCCAAAATAATCTTTGGAATATTTTTCTTAAATGAAAAATATTCATTTTCTCTCAAAAACCCTAGCCAGATTAGTATGCTCCAAAGCAACCCTAATTTCTATGGCCCAGAAAAATCTGAGATAATTTACAAATATTCTTTGAACCCTAAGGCACCTTCCTGAGCAAAAATATTTCATCACTTTTTGGAATATTTTTTCTACAGAAAATATTTTCTGTTCTGGAAAGAAATGATGGTTTCTACAGCAATTACCATTTTACTTGCTCCATTGTGCCTGGGTTTTCTTGTGCATTTTCACCTTAGTAACTCTTGGCTAACCTCCAAAGCACAGCCTCTAAGTCCCAGCCATTTGACCATAGTAACCTCTCAAAGTTACTGACCAGAAATTTACCTGGCGTGTAAAAAATTCTCTACTGCACCTGGATCCAAACCAATGCGTGGTAACATCTCAAACTACCACGAACAACACGCCAGACATGAAGTTTAGGCTTGGCTCGGCCTGATGTCATAGTCCACGCGGTGACCGCGTTCGTCCAGGGGTGCTGGCATGCGTGTCGACGCGCTCTGAGTGCCGCCGAGCGCTCTATTTCGCGCGTGCTCGCTTCCCCGACTGTCGTAGCACGCCAAACTTCGCCACCATCTTCATATCAACTCCCTTAACTCCCCTCTGGCACTCGCCGACGCTGGAGCTCGCCGCAGCGAGCACGGGCACTGTCCGGCCAACCCAACAGTGCGGTGCGCACTGTGCTCGTCGCCTTCTCCTCGTTCCTGTGCTCGTCTCCGTCCGCCAACAGTTGCCGCGTGAGCTGCGTCGCCTTCTTCCCCTCTCACTGACGCCGCTCGTCGCCGGGTGCCATGGACAGGTGTCCACGCACTACACCATAACACCTAATTGGGGGCAATTAACTACCAGGAGAAATAGTAGAATAAGGGCAAACCATATGCCGGCAATTTTAGTACGTCCGGTAGAAGTATTTAAGGGCAAAGTAACTGCCGGGAGAAGATGAGCAACGAGGGCACCAAAAGGGCAGACAAACTGCCGGGAACTGTTTATCTGCCGGGAGAAGTAATCCCCAGCAGCCATTCTCGTGGCAGTTCTATCTGCTGGGAGAACCACTGTCCCGGCAGTTTGTCTGCCCTTTAAAGAGCCTTCTCCCGGCAGTTTTAGTGTCCTTACATCAGTGTTGTGGTTTAGTGACCAGCGGAGCCCGAAACCCCCTCACCGCTCGCCTATAAATGGAGCCGCCCCCATCCTCCTCGAGCACCATCTAGCACTCCCACACACCCCACAAGCGAGTAGGAAGCCGTAGCCCGGCCGGGCAGGCCTCGGGCCGCCGTCCCCGCACTCGAGCTCACCGGCGATCCCCTCTGGTCGCCGCGGTAGCTCCAGCCCCTCCCCGGGGCAGGGCGACCATTCCAGGGCCTCCGCCCCTCTCCGTTGAAGCCGTTCCTCCCCTATGGAGCCCCTGGAGTTGCCTCTGCTCGCCGTCTTCTTCATCTCCGGCGACCACCGTGTTCTGCCTCCGCTTGCGAGGTTGATTCCGACGCCGTCCGACCGCCCCTAGCTACGCTACGGGTACGGGCAGGTGCGCCTCAACCCCCTCTTGCCATCCCTCCCTCTTGTTTTGGCCAAGGAGTCCTCGTCGCCGGCGAGAGCTCTGGCGGAGCGGCGACTCCATCTGTTTCCTTCTCCCCTCCTCCTAACCTGACTAGCAGGGCCCGCTAGTCAGCCATTCTGTACGCTCGTGAAGCGGTACGAGTGGTGGCGCCCCTGGGCTTTACGCCTTCAACGTCACCCCCAGCCTGTTTATCTTTATTCAAATTCATTTGAATTTACAGAACACTTGAAACAGCCATAACTCCTCAACCATAAGTCCAAATGAATTGATTCTTTTTGCATCTTGTTTTTTTGCAAAGAAATCTAGCAGCTCACAAAAGATGAGATTTTTCTGAGCTGCTTAGAATTTCTGGTGATTTTCAGAAGTGTTCTTGATATTTTCTTTTTGTGTTTAAAATTATTTTCAGAGGGTGAGGCTTGTCTTGAGGATCGCCAGAAGGCTTGTGAACCTCATCTGCACTAACACTACTAGGAAAAGGGCTATAGATATGACTGATTCTAATGGCGCACCAGGTAAGTAGTGCGCCACTACTATATACTAATGGCGCACCGGTTGCCCGTGCGCCATTAGTGTGGAAGACACTAATGGCGCACCTTGCTCACGGTGCGCCACTACTATTGATTTTTTTCCCATTTTTTCATACAAACTAATGGCGCAGGCATGGCAAAGTGCGCCATTACTAGTTAGAACTAGTAATGGCGCACGGCCAAGACAGTGCGCCATTAGTATATATATTTTTTTATTAGCTAGCTGAGATCGATTGTATTTAAATTGTAGTCTTCATTTCTCGATTGTATTTCATGAGCACTTTTTGATATCATGAATATTTTTAAATTTCATGGGCACTTTTTGAATTCATGAGGACACTTGATCTCGATCCCCCTCCATCTCGATCTCGATTCCTACTCCATCTCAATCTCGATCCCCGCACCCTCCCCCGCTCCACCGCCGCCGCCGATGATATTTTCAAGTAAGAAATTTGAACATATTTTTTCAAAAATTACTAGTGTTTTTATAAAAAATATTACTGTTATGATTTAAACAAGTTTGAACATATTTAAACACAAATAAATATAAAAAACAACATTTAAAATGCATAAAAAAAATATTTGGGAGCCTGGGAATCGAACCCAGGACATCTTGGTGTGCGTGCTGCGTGCTGACCAGTCAGGCTAGTGGGTGGGTTCTGTTGTAGGTAGGGTTAGGTTGTAGATATGGTTAGTGGGCTAGATTAAAACAAAATTCTAATGGCGCACCGAGGGGTGGTGCGCCATTAGAATAGTCAGATCCCCTTCGACACTCTCTCCCTCCCTCTCGCCAGATCCCCTTCGACACTCTCTCCCTCGCCACCAGATGCACCCGAGTGCTGCCCCGACCCACGCCGCCTCCGTCTCCGTCGCCGCCCCTGCCCACCCCCTCCCTCGCCTTCACCGCACCCACCCACCCCCTCCCTCGCCTTCCCAGCCCTTGAGCTCCACCGTGCGAGGCGACAGGCAAGGCGGCGGGCAGAATCTGCTTCAACACCGGGCCGGCGAGCTGTGGCACCAGGGCGCGACGGCGCTCGACCCCTCCACCCCCCTCCACCTCTTCTTCCTCGGGTCGCCGCTGTCTTCCTCAACTTTGGCCACCTCTGTTGCTACTAAGCTGTCGCAGGGCCTCCTTGCGCCTCTCGGTGAGCTCCGCCTCCTCTCCCCTCTTCCTTCTCGCAAACACTCTGTAAACGAAGAGAATTAGTTTGTAAATACCACTGACAAATGGAACACGCCGATCAGTTATCACTGCAATTTCTAACATATATATGACATTTGTTGTTTGAGTTGTTAGTTTTTCCCATTTCTCGTTCAGTCAATTCAGCCAAATGCTAAACCTTTATACAGAGAGATGGAAACAGATGCTTCCTGTGTTGTATATTTTTTTACTAGGTTGCCAGAAGAGGCAGGCAATGCCTCTATATGCTCTGTTTTACTGCCTAGCTAGAGCACAAGTGTTGTCAGCTTTTGTTTGAACTTCAAAGAGTGTTGTGACTTGGCTCTTAATCAAAAGACTGTTGTCAGTTTTTGTTTGAACTTTGTTTGACTGGAGGAAATTACTCTTAAATGCTAGTCCTATTCTGGTGGAGATTTTTCTTGTCCTGAGTTACACTAAAGATATTTTTCTGATAATATTATAAAAACTACCTGGTGTGTGTTCAACTTGTATCTTCTAGCTTAAGTTTAACTTGTCCCGAGTTACACTCAAGCTATAATGTGTTTAACTAGTAAAATTCAGTTAACAATAACATCAGTAAAATTATTTGCTTCACTTAGTCATTGATGGTCATTCAGTATGAAATTACAACCTGCAGGTATTGGTTGGAATGTGTAACTACAATTTACAGGGGAAATGTTTGCAGTTAAGTTATGTGGTTGGAAAGATCATGTGTCATTAGAAACTTGGAAGCTAAAAACATTGCGATCCTCACCATAAGGATGATTATATCTTCCATGCCTGAATAGCTCTTCCTAAATAATAAATAGATAAAGGTAAAACTAAACAATGCTCAGCGATGAGTGATGTCAACTGACAACCAAAGCAAACTTGTTCATCATTACAAAAGCAAACTTGTTCAACAAAAGGAAAGCAAACTTGTTCAACATAACAAAAGCAAACTTGTTCAACCACATAACTACAAACTGAGAGACAGTAGTAGGGGTCATCCCAATACCACAAACAACTCAATATCCCCAGTAGTAGGGGCACCCAATGATCCTCCGCCTCTTGCCAGAGCTCCAAACCTCTTTTGGTGACAGTAGTAGGTGACGTACGCATCTTTCGCGGCGTACTCGATGAGCTTGTTTGGCAGTGGGCTGTCCCCCCATAGTAGGTGGTCCGAATTCCTGTCGATCTTCTGCTTCATTTCCTTGTAGGATGGGTGGATGAGGCTGGCTGCAAACTCAGCCAAAGACTGCCACTTCTTTCCATTGTTTGGAACTCTCCATTTGCGCTGCAAGTCGACGTACTTGTCGGGGTTGATCTCCAAACCAGACAACTTAAGCTTCGCCTTGCCGCCTCCAATGTTAAAGCCAACAAAGGTGTACAGATTCTTATCCTGCAGGAGCTGGCGGAGTTCCTTGGGCCTGCATCAAATTAATCTGGTGCATCAAATTCATCTACTTCAAAAACTTCAGAAACTACAGAATTAAAATTGGTTCAGTTGAAGCAAAATTCAGTTAAAATAGCATCTTCAGTTCTGACCAAAATTCAGTTAAAACAGTATGATCACAACAACTACTAAATGATCACAACAACTACAAGACAACATTCTGTATGATCAAAACAGCAAGCATAACATCTCAATGATGTATTTTTTTGCAATCTTTTGCATTACAAGACAACATTCATAACAGCTACTAAATGATCACAAAAACTTGTAGACAACATTCTGTATGATCACCAAAAAACTACTAATTAGACAGAAACTGGATGTTTTTACCATTTGGTTGCCGCGGTGATGTGGTATACCAGGACGAGATCCTCCACGCATAACTGCAGAACTGCAGCAATTTGCGGAGGTTTGTCTTCCCTGGTATACTCGACATCAACGCCGATATTCCGATGAAGCATGCTGCCGAGCCTCCTCCTTATCTTGAGGATCATCTTGTCGGCTTCGTCTGGATTGCTAGTGCATACGACATCCAGCGGCTCCTTCAGGTGGATATCAACCTTGAGCGGCACGGTGTAGTCCCGCTTCTGCCCGGGGACCGGAACATCGTCGTCAACGACCAGCGGCTCCTTGCCAGACGCCTCACCACGGTGATGCTTGGAAAATGGAGGGGAGTTGCTCCACGATGCCTCTGCCATTCTCTTGGCAGACGGAGGGGAGTTGCTCCACGATTCCTCTGCCATTGCCCTCCTGGCCAGTGATGGTGGAGGCAGAGGGGAGTTGCTTGATGCTGGAGGCAGAGGGAGGCAGAGGGAGGAAGATGGAGCGGCAATGGAATGAGGAGGGAGGCAGAGGGAGGAAGATGGAGCGGCAATGGAATAGGAGGGGAGTTACCTGGACGTGGGAAGAAAACCCCCTCTGCATCGTGGGGAGTTGCTAGTGGAGGGGAGACGTGGGGAGTTGCCTCGAAAACTCAAACGTCCTGCCCTTTGGAGGGGATATGTGGGCCCTCAAAAACTCTAGAGGGGAGACGTGGGACCTCCTGTTTCTGAAACGTCCAGGAGGGGAGACGTGGTTTCTCCTGTTTCTGAAACAAAACAAAAAACTAACAGCCATATTTTGCTCTAAAATTAATGATCACTGCAACTATATTAAGAGATGAAAACAGCCCCTTCTCTGACAAAACTGACAGAGACTGACAACTACACCTATATCTGACGAAACTGAAGGTGTTCTTCAGCAGCTGATTCAAATTCAGTTAACAACAACATCAGTAAAATTCAGTTAATTAACTGAAGAATAGAAGAGAGAAAGTAGAGAGCAAGAGGAGTACTTACATTAACTGAAACGTTTTACTTTAAACTTTCATGCATTCTTTGCTTGTTTATATTCATTCTTGTAAACTGAACATGCTCATCTATCTATCTATCTATCTATCTATCTACCTGCTTAAGTATGTATGTATGCATTGTATTTTTATTTCCTGAAGAAAAACTTTATATATATTCATACTGATGTTGACTCTATAAATCATACTTATTGGACATGTTTTATGTGTTGATCCATCAATTGATCACATTGAGAAAGACCATCGTGTCTCCGACCATTTTGCAAAGGTCATGTCTCCGACCATCGTGTCGTGATGAATTTGCAGGTACCCCGAGAGGCCCTTGAGTTTGTCGGAATGTTGATTAACTTCCGTTCCGGCAAATTCGGGTACTCCATATGTCCTATTTTCAGCAAAGGTCATGCTGAAATTTTCCGTGAATTTTAGCATGACTTTGCTAAAAATAGGACATATGGGGTACTTGCGACTAATGCATGGGCCAGGGTATCTTAGTACTTAGTTAAGTAGGATCAACTGCCCCGCCAGTCTTGCTGCATTAAACTATAGGTGGCAATAGAGCCAAGTGATTAGGCCCAACATAGAATTCTCCTTAGCATCGATAAACCCTAGATGATAAACCCAACATAGGTGGCAATAGAGCCAAGTGATTAGTGCCAAGTGATTAGGCCCAACCTAGGGTGCCTCGGCATCGATAAACCCTAAATGATGAAAACTTAACTTGTTTGTGCCCTGGATGCCTCGGTGTCGATGAGAACCTAAATGATGTACGCTTAGGCTTTTAGGGTGCCTCGGCGTCGACAAACCCTAAATGATGAAAGCTCAGGCTTTTAGGGTGCCTCGGTGTCGACAAACCCTAAATGATGAGACCATGATCTTGTTCCTTGACAATAACCAAATTTTTGACCAAACTTTTTTCCTATTTAGAGCAAAACATGGCCCACAACGATGAGGCCGGTGGTTCGGGCGGCAAGCAATTCTGGGAGCTGTCCCAGGAGATGGAGGAACAACCTCACTGCTATGAGGACGCCGCGGAAGACACCGATCCTGATTACACAACCCCTAGTGGCATCGGGGATGACACCACTGATGGTGCCGCCGAGGATGCCACCACTGATGATGGCGGCGCACACACAGATGGCAGCCAATCGAAGAAGCAAAGGAAGGACCGGCGTCAACTTGTAATGTGATGGTAGTTTAGATGATCGATATCGACTTGTAATGCGAAGACAAACTCGATACTCGCGGTCTTGAGACTTGTAATGTTTTATCTTTGTTCGGTCTTTTGAATTCGGAGACTAATATGATGAATTGTATTCGGAGACTAATCTTCTATTGTATTCGATGAATCTGATGTTGCTGTGTGCTGCTGTCTATATTCTGTCCAATAATATATTTTGTAAACTGTGCAAAAATCAGAAAAGCAAAAAAAAAACAAATATTCATACTAATGGCGAATCAAGGCAGAGTGCGCCATTAGTATGCCAAAGGATACTAATGGCACATCAGGACAGAGTGCGCCATAGCACATGGTTACATATGGCATCCCGGGAGGCATACTAATGGCGCATGGTGTTACATACTAATGGCGCACTGCCTGATGCGCCATTAGTATACCAGATACTAATGGCGCACCTAGTAAAAAATTCTAATGGCGTGCTACTAATGGCGCACCGGTAGTGCGCCATTAGTAGGCAAAACCGGTGCGCCATTAGCAGGCTTTTCCTAGTAGTGTAAGGCAAGCCACAGCAACATTTTCATGGTGTCATTTCAATATTTATGATTTTCTTACTTGAATGAAATGATTAATCCATGCATTTAAATAACTATTGTGTTATTTATATTCTGTTAAGTGTTTGCTAGTTAATATGCTTGATTTACAGAATGTGGAAACTAGCTTAGATGGTGAAGCAAAGCTAGGACCTATTTGTGGTGATGATAGAAATAATTTTTGCTATGCATGTTATTAATTATTTATGGTTATGTTCTTGCATAAATAAAATGATAAAAATTTGCTAGAAAATATTCTGTTAGGTACTTGTTTAGTCATTTTACTTGACTTACAGAATGTTTGAACCTCACTTGGTTGGTAAAGAAATTAGGATTTGTTTGTGGTAAAATCTTTGTTATTCATATGAGAAATTAATCGGAGTTACGTTCTTGCATGAGAAAATAATAAAAACTTGCTACAAAATTTTTTGGTTATTATGTGAGTTATCTGATCAGCAAAGTAATATGAGTTGTTGTTGTTTATGCTTAGTGTGAATATGGATGACATCGGTCATTTTCATTAATAAGTGATGCATGTGTAGTTTTGCATTTTATGGCATACTATGACACCGGTCGTTTTCATTTTAAGTTTAACCTGAATATAACTCAACTTGAATACACCGTTGACTGGGTCATGGTGCCGCTGAATCGAGTTTTTCCCAGTGCAACCACATCTTACATTCTTAAGAAGTTGCTCCCCACTACAGGGTATTCTGTTGACATGCAGATGGTCCAACTCAGCATGCCATGTCATCAGATACCAGCCAATCACAAGTTCACAACTATTTCTGTCTCTGATGTTTAGTATGCTTACTTTAATTTTTTTTCTCCTCAGTTTTTTTTCTTCCTAGTGCCGCTACGCTCTCCCCACGTTCGCCTTGTTTTTTCACAAGCGCACGGTCGCCTCTACTCCTCCCGAAGCTGGCCCGCTACACCGTTGCTCTTCCAGCCCGAAAGGCCCATCACACACACTCTCTCCCTTCTGTCCACACAAGCGTCTTCGATTAGTCTCGGAAAAAAAACTAGCGTCTTCGATTCCTTGCCGCGGCGGCGCTGCTTCATCAACCCTTCTCATGGCAGTCGGCAGTGCCCTTTACTCTCCCAAAGGATTTCCCGTGGTAGTTTGCTGCCTTCTGTCTTCTCCACAGCAGCCTCTCTCCCTCTTCACCTTCCCCAGCCTCAGTTCAATCCCACTAATCTTCTCCTACAGAAACAGATGGATTTAATTCTCCCTTCCTAGGTAACCGATGCAATTCCTCTTCTCATTAAGCAGTGGATCTGCTCGAGAGTCGCCGGGCACATCTGCACCCTCGACGCCTTACCCTCATCGTTCCTACAGGTCATACAATAAGTTACTTACTCACTGTTCAAAATTGTTTGCAACACTATGTTGAATTCGAATTATATGTATGTCTTCTTTTTCTGCAGTTTGCTCTTGCAATCATTAGCCAAAGGTTGGAAACATCATATGCTTGCGCCCCCAACGCCACCTGCAACCTATTTCAATCCCATCTTTGTACGAGGTTCTCCCTGATTCCTCCACTCCCAATCTCCCTGTACCATGTTGTTTCTTTGATGATAGATCACTACCATGTACTTGACATGTTGGTCGTTTTCGCCCTGCTTTCCTGCAGTATATTCATACAAAGTCAATGATATGTGTAGGTGAGAGTCCAAAACTTAGCAATAGTACCAGGTTTAGAAATGCAGATGCAGATGGCTAATGATCTCAAACGTGTTTGTGCTGTAGCAGCATGTATAAAGTTCTGGTCATTCACTAACAAATTGGCAGAAATACAAATCAGTACGATCATTCTGAAAAACCGCGTTACTAGCTAAATTATTGTATATGCTACTTTGTTATAACATTTTGAATGTTGATTAGTACGCAGAACACCAAAAAAAGGTACCATTATTCCCTTAGATGATCACAGGTTTCTAAAAAATAATTTTTATTGAGCCCTTGCGTTCATAAGATTGGGCGAAATGGATGTACCAGAAAGTTCTTCACAGGTCGCTCTGTTGGAGTAGGTTGTGGGCGCACACGCGGACCATGCCGCCGGTCATCAGCACCTATTCTAATCCCTCGACCAACCCATCTAATTATTCTACTGACTACTGAGACACTCCTCCGGTGCAGTAGCTGGAGTTCACGATTTGTCTATTTTTTACTTCAATTTTCCAGGCGAGGAAACCTATTAGATCATATGCTTGTTTTTTTGAAATGAACCTTTTTTGTGCTGATAGTCATGCCGCTTGCTTCTTATTGTCATACATGGTAGCCAAGGGCATGTTTTTTTCTTCTATAAAATCATTAAATTTATGTCATTTTCTGAGTGTTTTCTTATCAATATTTAATCAGTATAGATATTGAAACTAACCAGTACACAAGACGCATACTGTCTTTGAATTAAATACCGTAAGTGACACTTGATACAGAGATACGTACCATAGCACTTTCATGTTGTTTTGAGGGGAAAACTACTATATCAGCAATGTACCACAATTTTCCATGGCACTCACTTTACGTCTTTATGCAGCACTACAAACAACAAGAACACATGAAAATTTTCAGGACAGGTAGAGTAATGCCGCTAGGAAAAAAATATCAAGGTATTATGCAGCACATAGATCTAGCAGATTGAACCAGTTCTTTAGGATGAATAAATTCGCCATTCTATCCACCTAATACCTTCCTAACAAGCTATAGATTGTACACCATGCAGGGCAACAACAGGCTTTGCTACAATAAAGATACATGCTTCAGTGCCTTCCATACCAATTACCTCTATAGTACTTCCAAAATATAGGTCGTTTTAGCAAGTTGTTTTAGCCTTCTAAAATGACTTATATTATGAAACGGAGGGGGTATAGAATTATCCTAGCGGCCTTACTCTCCCTGTCCTGAATATTTTCCTATTGTGACTTAGAAAAATTCTCATACTTACACATATTTTTTTAGCGCTACAAAACTAAAAAATATATTATGATGTGGAACTAAATGTGTCCGCCACAACTCTCGACATCACCTACACATTTTCTTTTGAAAACTTACACTTTGATTCATTGTTCCGCATCTTGAACTACCTTATTGTAGATTTCCAGCTCTAGAATGTGATGTTAGCCGCCCAGTTTTGCCACTTTACTTTGCATCCTAACCTTTCTCAGAAAATTTGTAAAAAAAATCCCGCAGCAACGCGCGGGGCATTATCTAGTTTGCCTTTGTGGGAAGGCCTTGATTCGGTCCATTGAAATTTCCTCTGGTCGGTCCCTCCAACTAGGGAAGGTTACGTCGTGCTTACCCTGGCCCGGTAAGCAGGCATAACCTTGTGTGCCCGTTGTTGAGATTATGGTACCGGGTCCCCGAGTGGGATTGTTTTGGCCACGACGGTGGTCGGTGTGTCTTTGGTAGACACAGGGCCACCCAGGACTAGCCCGTTGGGGACTGGGTCGGAGTGGCCGGGAGAGTGTCATGGCAATGGAAGGGTTTCGTCGGAATGCCGTTGGTCCACCCGAATGGGAGTGCAAGGCCATGGGTTCCGTGGTATGGGTACAGTGTGCTACCTCTGCAGAGTGTATAATCTATCGATAGCCGAGTCCACGGTCACGGACACCTCGTAGTAGGTCCCACCATGAGTCAACATTTAACAAAATTTGCACACTAAGCTATGAACTTTGCATTGTTGAGGATGGCAAGAAGGCCATTGAGATATTTTGGACCAGATATTGGTCGTGGTTGTGATCGCTGTAAGGATCACGAGTTACTCTTGTTAAGATCATGTTGGCGGCTTGTTTGTGATTCGAGAATGATCACGGTTGGTAAGTTGTCCCGAGCGACGTTCGAGCATGATCACAGCATGTTTGACATATAGTGTTGCATTATTAATAATTGGTTAAGTATCATGATATTGTTTGCCATTATGATTATGCCTGTTTTGAGCGTGCAAGTGCATTCAATGTATTGAACTAGCGTGTCATGCCAGATTTCAGGAAAGTCTCATTGGAGAGGAGCGCTGCTCGGGTCTAAATCGTATCCACATCGGTGTCCCTGTGATATGGAGCTTCCGCTACGACGTTATTCCGCTGCCACGTAGTTGTTCTAATCGAGGCCCCTTTATGTTCACTAAATAATGTACATATAGTTTAGTCGCACCGGGTGTGCCGCTTGGCCTCGACAGCTGTTGTAATATAAACTCTGTTCCGCTAGCATCAATAAAGCAGTTGTTTTCTGTACCAAGATGTTGTGTGTTGCCAGAAGACATGGTCTCTGGGCTGGCAATGCATGGTAAACCGGTCGTTCTGAGCCGGGGTGCCACAAAAGCGCTCCCAAGGACACATGGGATTTATCGTCAAGCTAGTTTTCATCACGTTCATATGATTCGCGTTCGGTACTTTGATAATTTGATATGTGGGTGGACCGGTGCTTGGGTGCTGTCCTTACTTGGAAAAGCATCCCACTTATGATTAACACCTATTGCAAGCATCCGCAACAACAAAAGAAGTATTAAAGTAAACCTAACCATAGCATGAAACATGTGGATCCAAATCAGCCCCTTACGAAGCAACGCATAATATAGGGTTTAAGCTTCTGTCACTCTAGCAACCCATCATCTACTTATTACCTCCCAATGCCTTCCTCTAGGCCCAAATAATGGTGAAGTGTCATGTAGTCGACGTTCACATATAACACCACTAGAGGAGAGATAACATACATCTCATCTAAAGATCGAACGAATACCAAATTCACATGACTACTAATAGGAAGACTTCTCCCATGTCCTCAGGAACAAACGTAACTACTCACAAAGCATATTCATGTTCATAATCAGAGGAGTATTAATATGCATAAAGGATCTGAACATATGATCTTCTACCAAATAAAACAACTAGCATCAACTACAAGGAGTAATCAACACTACTAGCAACCTACAAGTGCCAATCCCAAACTTTGAGACAAGAATTGGATACAAGATATGAACTTTGGTTTGAGATGAGATGGTGCTGGTGAAGATGTTGATGGAGATTGCCCCCTCCCGATGAGAGGAGCGTTGTTGATGACGATGGCGATGATTTCCCCCTCCCGGAGGGAAGTGTCCCCGGCAGAACAGCTCTGTCAGAGCCTGATAACCCACAAGTGTAGGGGATCGCAACAACTTTCGAGGGTAGAGTATTCAACCCAAATTTATTGATTCGACACAAGGGGAGCCAAAGAATATTCTAAAGTATTAGCAACTGAGTTGTCAATTCAGCCACACCTTGATAACTTAATATCAGCAGCAAGGTATTTAGTAGCACAGTAATATCAGCAGCAAGGTATTCAGTAACAAAAGTAATGGAAGCAAAATTAATATTTTTGGTATTTTGTAGTGATTGTAACAGTAGCAACGGAAAAGTAAATAACCGAGAACCAATATGGGAAAAGCTCGTAGGCATTGGATCAGTGATGGATAATTATGCCGGATGCGGTTCATCATGTAACAGTCACAACATAGGGTGACACAGAACTAGCTCCAATTCATCAATGTAATGTAGGCATGTATTCCGAATATAGTCATACGTGCTTATGGAAAAGAACTTGCATGACATCTTTTGTCCTACCCACCCGTGGCAGTGGGGTCCTAATGGAAACTAAGGGGTATTAAGGCCTCCTTTTAATAGAGTACCGGAACAAAGCATTAGCACATAGTGAATACATGAACTCCTCAAACTATGGTCATCACCGGGAGTGGTCCCGATTATTGTCACTTCGGGGTTGCCGGATCATAACACATAGTAGGTGACTATAGACTTGCAAGATAGGATCAAGAACACACATATATTCATGAAAACATAATAGGTTCAGATCTGAAATCATGGCACTCAGGCCCTAGTGACAAGCATTAAGCATATTAAAGTCATAGCAACATCAATTTCAGAACATAGTGGATACTAGGGATCAAACCCTAACAAAACTAACTCGATTACATGATAGATCCATCACCGTCCAGCAAGCCTACGATGGAATTACTCACGCACGGCGGTGAGCATCATGAAATTGGTGATGGAGGATGGTTCATGATGACGACGGTGACGAATCCCCCTCTCCGGAGCCCCGAACGGACTCTAGATCAGCCCTCCTGAGAGGCTTTAGGGCTTGGCAGCGGCTCCGTATCATAAAACGCGATGATTTCTTCTCCTTTATTTTTTTCCCGAAAGCAAATATATAGAGTTGGAGTTGGCGTCGGAGCAGCTCTAGTGGGCCCACGAGGTAGGGGGCGCGACCCCCACCCTCGTGGACAGGGTGTGGGCCCCCTGGTCTTCATCTTTGGCAAGGATTTTTTATTATTTCCGAAAAGTTGTTCCGTGGAGTTTCAGGTCATTCCGAGAACTTTTGTTTCTGCACATAAATAACACCATGGCAATTCTGCTAAAAACAACGTCAGTCCGGGTTAGTTCCATTCAAATCATGCAAGTTAGAGTCCTAAACAAGGGCAAAAGTGTTTGGAAAAGTAGATACGACGGAGACGTATCAACTCCCCCAAGCTTAAACCTTTGCTTGTCCTCAAGCAATTCAGTTGATAAACTGAAAGTGATATAAAGAAAAACTTTTACAAACTTTGTTTGCTCTTGTTGTTGTAAATATGTAAAGCCAGCATTCAAGTTTTCAGCAAAGATTATGACTAACCACATTCACAATAACTCTTAGGTCTCATGTTTACTCATATCAATGGCATAATCAACTAGCGAGCCATAATAATAAATCTCGGATGACAACACTTTATCAAAATAATCATGATATGATATAACAGGATGGTATCTCGCTAGCCCTTTCTGAGACCGCAAAACATAAATGCAGAGCACCTTTAAAGATCAAGGACTGACTAGACATTGTAATTCATGGTAAAATAGATCCAATCATAGTCATACCCAATATAAATTAATAGTAATGAATGCAAATGACACATGTGCTCTCCAGCTAGTGCTTTTTAATAAGAGGGTGATAACTCAACATAAAAGTAAATAGATAGGCCCTTCGCAGAGGGAAGCAGGGATTTGTAGAGGTTCCAGAGCTCGGTTTTGAAATAGAGATAAATAATATTTTGAGCGGTATACTTTCATTGTCAACATAACAACTAGGAGATGACGATATCTTCCATGCTACACACATTATAGGCAGTTCCCAAATAGAATGGTATAGTTTATGCTCCCCCTCCATCAACAAGCATCAATCCATGACTTGCTCGAAACAACGAGTGTCTCCAACTAGCAACAGTCCCAGGGGGAGTTTTGTTTGCACTTATTTTGATTTAGTTTGCATAAAGCATGGGACTGGGCATCCCGGAGACCAGCCATTTTCTCGTGAATGAGGAGCGGAGTCCACTCCTCGTGAGAATAACCCGCCTAACATGGAAGATAAGGGCAGCCCTAGTTGATACATGAGCTATTCGAGCATACAAAACAGAATGTTTATTTGAAGGTTTAGAGTTTGGCACATACAAATTTACTTGGAACGGCAGGTAGATACCGCATATAGGAAGGTATGGTGGACTCATATGGAATAACTTTGGGTTTTAAGGGATTGGATGCACAAGCAGTATTCCCGCTTAGTACAAGTGAAGGCTAGCAAAAGACTAGGAAGCGACCAATTAGAGAGCGACAACAGCCATGAACATGCATTAAAATTAATAAACATTGGATGCAAGCATGAGTAGGATATAATCCACCATGAACATAAATATCGTGAAGGCTATGTTGATTTGTTTCAACTACATGTGTGAACATGTGCCAAGTCGAGTCACTTTAATCATTCAAAGGAGGATACCACCCCATCATACCACATCATAAACATTTTAATAGCATGTTGGCACGCAAGGTAAACCATTATAACTCATAGCTAATCAAGCATGGCACGAGCAACTATGATCTCTAATTGTCATTGCAAACATGTTTATTCATAATACGCTGAATCGGACTAGTTCATACCAGTTTACAAAAACGATGAACTCATCAATTTACAAAAACAATAGAGGTCGAGTTCATACCAGTTTTTCTCATCTCAGTCAGTCCATCATATATCATCATACTTGCATTTCACTTGCATGACTGAACGATGTGAAAAATAATAAGAGTGCATGTGCATTGGACTAAGCTAGAATCTGCAAGCATTCAATAAACATGAGAAGACAAGGCAATATGGGCTCTTGGTTAAATCAACAATAATGCATATAAGAGCCACTTCAACAATTTAATCATGGTCTTCTCCTATCGGCCCCCAAAGAAAAGAAATAAAACTATTTACACAGGAAAGCTCCCAGCAAGCAAAAGAAGTACGGGAAATATTTTTGGGTTTTCTCTTAATTATTACTACTACAGCAAGAAAAGTAAACTAACTAAAAGTTACTACTAATTTTTTTGGTTTTTCTTAAGGTTTATTAAACACAGAAGAAGAAATCAAGAAAAAGAAAATAAACTAGCATGGATATTACAGTGAAAGAGTATGAGCACCGACATCTAGAAATGAGTGTGTGTGAACATATATGTAATGTCGGTGAGAAATACGTACTCCCTCAAGCTTAGGCTTTTGGCCTAAGTTTGTTCATTGCGAGGGATAGCCTGGCGGATACTCATAGGTGTAGATGGGGTTGTATGGCGATGCAGCGTCTATCGCCTCGTGGGCTGCGGCGTGGCGTCGAGCTACCTCCGCTCTCCTCTTGTACTAATCTGCCTCCTCTCTGGTAATAACATATCTTCCTTTTGCCTGATAATCAATGAAGGCAGGAGCAGGGAGAGTAATACGGACAACACGCCGTTTGTCAAAGATTAGTCGATACTGGAGAGGTGATTCATTCCTCTCAATTAACTGATGGTGGACCATAGAATTATAATCTAAATAAGTAGGAGGCAACTCCATATCATCCTCACGAATGTCCACATCAAGATAATCCGCTAAGCGGGTTGCATAAATTCCCCCAAAGAAATCTCCATTAAATCTATTATGATGCAACCTACGTGCAACAATGGCTCCCATATTATAAGATTGGTCACCCAACATAGCACTCCTAAGAACACGGAGATCAGGGACACACATGTGGCATGCTTCATCTTTACCATTTATGCATCTACCTATGAAGAGAGGAAAATAATGTATAGCAGGAAAGTGAATGCTCCCTATGGTAGCTTGTGCTATATCTCTAGTTTCCCCTACGGTTATACCAGCAAGAAAGTTTCTAAATTCAGATTTACGGGGATCACTAATACTACCCCATTATGGAAGTTTGCAAGAAGAAGTAAAATCCTCTAAGTACATGGTATAAGATTTCTCATAAAGATCAAACAGGAGAGTTGGAGAATTACGTGAAGATGAAAATTCAAACCTCCTCACAAATGGGCTAGTGAGATGATGGTACTAGGGGCATTTGTCTGCCTTAAAGCTCATGAGATCGGCGTTACGCAAATATGCATTAAATTCTTCCTTGATTCCCGCTCGATCCAAAAAAAATCAGAAGGCCATTCACAAGGATGCACTGGAGCATCCCTGGGTGGCTCCACATCAGCATCACGCATTGCAAGCCTGGGTCATTGCTTCCTTGAAGAACCCCCTTGTAACATTTTCCTAAACATATTTCTCCCTCTGAAAAATTTCTGAAATTTTTAGTAGCTTCAAACAAAAGTGAACCAAGCTCAACAAAATTGATAGCAACTACTCCTATAAGTGCCTTGAGGATATATCAAGCATTAGAACTACTTGGAACCATATAAATTTGACATGCAAGCTCAAGAACATGGTCGCCTAGGCAGCACAAATTTGCAATGAATAAAGCACTAGAACAAAAACTAATTGGACCAATGGAGGAGTCACATAGCTAGGAACAATCTCCCCAAGCAGTTTTGCGAGAGGTGCTTTGAGCAAGGAGATTAAAAATCACAGAAAAGTGATTTAGAACTCGTGCTTAAGCTAGATATTCATATTTGTGGGAGGAAGAAGAACTGTATGAGTGCAGGAATAAGTGGAGGAGGGCCACCATGGGCCCACGAGGCAGGGGGCGCGCCCAGGGGGTAGGGCGCGCCCTCCACCCTCGTGGCCAGGTGGCAGCTCCCCCCGCTGTGGTTTCAGTTCCATAAATCCTCAAATATTCTAGAAAAAAAATCATATTTCATTTTCAGGGCATTTGGAGCACTTTTATTTCCGGGGTATTTTTATATTGCACTGATAAATCAGGAAAATGACAGAAAAATACTATTCTATTATAAAGAAAACAAGCACATGTAATCGTATGCTGCCATTGCATGTTACGGCTGCCAACTATAGAAAGAGTCCCCGTCAAAAAAATACTATAGAAAGAGTCCGGCCACACCAAATAATGAACAGTCTCGTGCATAGGAAAGTGAAAACGCATTACGTGTTGGACAAGGATGAATGATCAACGATCCGGACTATCTAATCCTACTGGTGTGTGAGCGACGGCGACGGCGACAACGACTGCAAAGGAGCCTGCTGTGGGATGGGCCCGCAAGAACGTGGCGAGTGGTCGCTCGACTTGTGGTTGTGGGCTGTGGCATCACGATCAATTCAACTGAAGGAGTGAAGGCAATCATAGGTTTTGGCAGAGCACAACACAGACACACACATGCACGTATGCATGCATCTGCGTGTGAACAGGTGTCCTGAGTGACCACTTGCCAATATAAGTACGTTAATTGATTCTTCATGGTTCCTCAAAATACAATCAGGATTCTTGAAGTTAGTCAATGTGGCTGTATAGGGACGTATCAAATCCCACTGAGACTATACATGCATAGATGGATTGATACTCGGCAAGAACGTGTTTGTGCAAAGCACACGGGCACATACCTGTATATTCTCTACACGAACTATTACAAAACGTTCTCCAGTAGCACTCGGATGCCCAGTGGGAGTATGGTAGGCACTTCCCCAATAATAAGAATATCATATTTCTTCTTAACAGTAGGAAGAGGAAATTCAAAACCTCCATATATAATTGATGGAATTTTTCCAATAGAGTTGCGGTTGTTTCCTCGAAAAGTGTACCGTATGCTCATTACCATTAACATGAAAAGTGACATTGCCTTTGTTGCAATCAATAACAGCCCATACAGTATTCAAAAAAGGTCTTCCAAGAATAATAGACATGCTATCGTCCTCGGGAATATCAAGAATAACAAAGTCCGTTAAAATAATAACGTTTTGCAACCACAACAGGCACATCCTCACAAATACCGACATGTATAGCAGTTGATTTATCAGCCATTTGCAAAGATATTTCAGTAGGTGTCAACTTATTCAAGTCAAGTCTACGATATAAAGAAAGAGGCATAACACTAACACCGGCTCCAAGATCACATAAAGCAGTTTTAACACAATTTCTTTTAATGGAGCATGGTATAGTAGGTACTCCTGGATCTCCAAGTTTCTTTGGTATTCCACCCTTAAAAGTATAATTAGCAAGCATGGTGGTTATTTTAGCTTCCGGTATATTTCTCTTATTAGTGACAATATCTTTTATATACTTAGCATAAGGATTCATTTTGAGCATATCAGTTAATCGCATACGCAAAAAGATAGGTCTAATCATTTGAGAAAAGTGCTCAAAATCCTCATCATCGTTTTTCTTGGATGGTTTGGGAGGAAAAGGCATGGGTTTCTGAACCCATGGTTCTCTTTCTTTACCATATTTCCTAGCAACAATGTCTCTCTTATCATAACGTTAATCTTTGATTGTGGGTTATCAAGATCAATAGCAGGTTCAACTTCTATATCATTATCATTACTAGGTTGAGAATCATCATGAACATCACCATTAACATTTACACTAGGTTCATGTTCATTACCAGATTGTGTTTCAGCATCAGAAAGAGATATATCATTTGGATTCTTAGGTATTTCAGCAATAGGTTCGCTAGAAGTTTGCAAAGTCCTATCATTTTTCTTTTTCTTCCTTTTAGAAGAACTAGGTACATCAATATTAGTTCTATGAGAATCTTGCTCAATTCTCTTAGGGTGGCCTTGAGGATACAAAGGTTCCTGAGTCATTCTACCAGTTCTAGTAGCCACACTAATAGCATAATCATTTTTCTTACTATTCATTTCATCAAGCACTTCTTTCTAAGCTTTAAGTACTTGTTCTACTTGAGTGGTAACCATAGAGGCATGTTTGCTAACAAGTTTAATTTCACCTCTAACATTAGCCATATAATCACCCAAGTGTTTAATCAATATCGGAATTGTATTTCAATTGTCTACCGAAATAAGCATTAAAATTTTCTTGTTTGACAATAAAATTATCAAACTCTTCTAAGCATTGTCTAGCAGACTTATAGTGAGGAATATCACCTTCATCAAATCTATAGCGAGAATTTACCTTTACTACCTGTGTCGGGTTATCAAGACCATGAGGTTCTTCAATAGGTAATGGATTACGATCATATGTTTCTTGAACAGGCGGTAGATTAAGACCATGTATTTCTTCAATAGGAGGTAAATTCTTAACATCTTTAGCTTTAATACCTTTTTCTTTCATAGATTTCTTTGCCTCTTGCATATCTTCAGGATTGAGAAATAGAACACCTCTCTTCTTCGGAGTTGGTTTAGGAATAGGCTCAGTAATTGGCTCAGGAGCTGGCTCAGGAAGTGCCCAATTATTTTCATTTGGCAACATATTAATAAATAGAATTTCATCTTCATCTGGTCTTCTTTCCCTGAAAACAGAACTAGCACAACTATCCAGGTAATCTCTGGGAGCATCGGTTAGTCCATTATAAAAGATATCAAGTATTTCATTTTTCTTAAGAGGATAATCAGGCAAAGCATTAAGTAACTTGAGAAGCCTCCCCCAAGCTTGCGGGAGACTCTCTTCTTCAATTTGCACGAAGTTGTATATTTCCCTCAAAGTAGCTTGTTTCTTATGAGCAGGGAAATATTTAGCAGAGAACTAGTAAATCATATCCTGGGGACTACACACACAACCAGGATCAAGAGAATTAAACCATATCTTAGCATCACCCTTTAATGAGAACGAAAATATTTTAAGGATATAAAAGTAGCGAGATCTCTCATCATTATTGAACAGGGTGGCTATATCATTTAATTTAGTAAGATGTGCCAAAATAGTTTGAGATTCATAACCATGAAAAGGATCAGATTCAACCAAAGTAATTATATCAGGATCAATAGAGAATTCATAATCCTTATGGGCAACACAGATAGGTGAAGTAGCAAAAGCAGGGTCAGGTTTCATTCTATCTTTAAGGGATTACTTATTCCATTGAACTAATAACCTCTTGAGCTCAGATCTATCTTTGCAAGCTAAAATAGCTGCAGAAGCTTCCATATCAAAAACATAACCCTCAGGAATAACAGGCCTATCTTCATCATCACTTTCATCAATATAATCAGTTGCAATAATTTCTTTCTCTCTAGCCCTAGCAATTTGTTCATCAAGGAATTCACTAAGGGGCATAATAGTATCAAGCATAGAAGTAGTTTCATCATAAGTATCATGCATAGCAGAAGTGGCATCATCAATAACATGCGACATATCAGAACGAATAGCAGAGGCAGGTTTAGGTGTCGCAAGCTTACTCAAAACAGAAGGTGAATCAAGTGCAGAGCTAGATGGCAGTTCCTTACCTCCCCTCGTAGTTGAGGGATAAATTGTTTTCTTAGCGTCTTTAAAGTTCTTCATGGCACTACTAGGAAAAGGCATGCTAGTGGCGCACCAGTTTTTCCTTCTAATGGTGCACTACTTGCGCCACTAGCATCACGCCATTAGAATTTTTTTCTAATGGCGCACCTGTGGTGCGCCATTAGAATCTAGTATTCTAATGGCGCATCGCTGGTGCGCCATTAGTACAGCCCACAGTGCGCCATTAGTATCTGGTATAATAATGGCGCACCACATAGAAGTGTGCCATTAGTAACAATTTTTTTTTCAAATTTTTTTTAAATTTTTTTAAATTTTTTTTCTTTTTTTCTTACTCTCATGTCACTATGGCTTAATCTCGGGTCAATATTCTTAATCTCAGGTCAAATCGCACTCCGTGGTCAAACTTTCCGAAAGGTCACCCATCCTCACACTACTCAAGCCCAAGCACGCTTAACTTCAGAGTTCTATCCAACCCCAGCAACAGCTCACTTCACAGGCACTTGTTGATATATCTAGCATATCAATCCTATTATACCTTGTTGATGTCCAGGACTTTGTTCATGTTCATGACTATGATGAAATTTTGAAAAATATTTCAAACTTCCCGGTCATATATTACGTATCATTCTTTGAAAAAAATTCAAAAAAAATTCAAAACCAATTTATTTTGAATTTTTTTGCCTCTAGATCTTGAAAGCCCCGTAACTTTTTTCTGTTAGGTTTTTGGGGACTTTGAAAATGTTTAACGGGGTTCCGTAAACTTTTTTGCCTCTAGTTCTTGAAAGCCCCGTAACTTCTCGAGTAGATGTTTTTTCATACAAAAGTTTTTTAATCCGAGTTCGTATGCAAAAGTTATGCCCATTTTACAAATTTCCAGAGAGATTTTGCAAATAAAGTTGAAATTCATATTTGTAAATTTTCCCAACAACTAGACCACATATCACATGGGAAGCTTATTTTCTTTTATTTTTTTGACATTTCCATCATTTTCTTTTATTTTTTTTAAAACTGAAAAGGCGGTCCACTAGGGGCGGTGTGCATTCGGTGTTGGGACAAGTTAGTAATGGCGCACCGTGGGGTGGTGCGCCATTACTAGTTAAACTAGTAATGGCGCACCACCCCACGGTGCGCCATTACTAGTTTTGAAAAAAAACTTTTGAAATTTCTTTTGAATTTTTTTTTAAAAAAACTTAGTAATGGCGCACCAGTGGATAGTGCGCCATTACTAGTTAAAACTAGTAACGGCGCACTGTCCACAGGTGCGCCATTACTAACATTTTTTTTTACTTTTTTTTCAAAACTACTAATGGCGCACCGTGGGGTGGTGCGCCATTACTAGTTAAACTAGTTATGGTGCACCACCCCACGGTGCGCCATTACTAGTTTTGAAAAAAAAATTGAATTTTTTTTGAATTTTTTTTTTAAAAAACTTAGTAATGGTGCACCAAAGGGCGGTCTTGCAGATTACTAGTGGAAACTAGTAACGGCGCACCGCCCACAAAGCGCCATTACTAACAATTTTTTTAGTTTTTTTACTTTTTTTTAAAACTACTAATGGCGATTGTGGGTGTGGTGCGCCATTACTAGTTTAACTAGTAACGGCGCACCACCCCACGATGCCCCATTAGTAACAAATTTTTTTATTGTTTTTTCCAAAACTTATAATGGCGCACCACACACCAGGTGCGCCATTAGTAATATATTACTAATGGCGCACCTGTATGTGGTGCACCATTGCTATATACTAATGGTGCACCACACATGTAGTCCGCCATTAGTGTCCATTTCATCTATAGCCGTTTTCCTAGTAGTGTAGTGTCCAGCAGATATAAATCCCAAGTGACTCAAAGAATAGATCTATGCTCCTCGGTAACGGCGCCAGAAATTAGTCTTGATAACCCAAAAGTGTAGGGGATCGCAACAGCTTTCGAGGGTAGAGTATTCAACCCAAACTTACTAATTCAACACAAGGGGAGCCAAATAATATTATCAAGTATTAGCAACTGAGTTGTCAATTCAGCCACACCTGGATAACTTACTATCTGCAGCGAGGTATTTAGTAGCACAGTAATATGATAGTAGTGGTAACGGTAACAAAAGTAACGGAAGCAAAAGTAATATTTTTGGCATTTTGTAGTGATTGTAACAGTAGCAACGGAAAAGTAAATAAGCGAGAACCAATATGGGAAAAGCTCGTAGGCATTGGATCGGTGATGGATAATTATGCCGGATGCGGTTCATCATGTAACAGTCATAACATAGGGTGACATAGACTAGCTCCAATTCATCAATGTAATATAGGCATGTATTCGGAATATAGTCATATGTGCTTATGGAAAAGAACTTGCATGACATCTTTTGTCCTACCCTCCCGTGGTAGCGGGGTCCTAATGGAAACTAAGGGATATTAAGGCCTCCTTTTAAGAGAGTACCGGAACAAAGCATTAGCACATAGTGAATACATGAACTCCTCAAACTATGGTCATCACCGGGAGTCGTCCCGATTATTATCACTTCGGGGTTGCCGGATCATAACACATAGTAGGTGACTATAGACTTGCAAGATAGGATCATGAACACACATATATTCATGAAAACATAATAGGTTCAGATCTGAAATCATGGCACTCGGGCCCTAGTGACAAGCATTAAGCATAGCAAAGTCATAGCAACATCAATCTCAGAACATAGTGGATACTAGGGATCAAACCCTAACAAAACTAACTCGATTACATGATAGATCTCATCCAACCCATCACCGTCCAGCAAGCCTACGATGGAATTACTCACGCACGGCGGTGAGCATCATGAAATTGGTGATGGAGGATGGTTTATGATGACGACGGTGACGAATCCCCCTCTCCAGAGCCCCGAGCGGACTCCAGATCAGCCCTCCCGAGAGGTTTGAGGGCTTGGCGGCGGCTCCATATCGTAAAACGCAATGATTTCTTCTCCTTGATTTTTTCTCCCCGAAAGCAAATATATAGAGTTGGAGTTGGCGTCGGAGGAGCTCTAGGGGGCCCATGAGGTAGGGGGCGCGCCCTAGGGGGGGCGCCCCCCACCCTCGTGGATAGGGTGTGGCCCCCCTGGTCTTATCTTTGGCAAGGATTTTTTATTATTTCCGAAAAGTTGTTCCGTGGAGTTTCAGGTCATTCCGAGAACTTTTGTATTTGCACATAAATAACACCATGGCAATTCTGCTGAAAACAGCGTCAGTCCGGGTTAGTTCCATTCAAATCATGCAAGTTAGAGTCCAAAACAAGGGCAAAAGTGTATGGAAAAGTAGATACAATGGAGACGTATTAGACCCCTAGATTGGTTCTGCCTCATGGCGGCGGAGTCTTGTCCTGAAAGCTTGCTTATTTTTTTTTCTTCGGACGAAAGACTTCGTATAGCAGAAGATTGGCACCGGAGGGCCAACAGGGGGCCCACGAGGCAGGGGGCGCGCCCCCACCCTCGTGGACAGGGTGTGGGCCCCCTATATTATTTCGCCCAATATTTTTTATTATTTCCAAAAATGACTTTCGTGGTGTTTCAGCACTTTTGGAGTTGTGCAGAATAAGTCACTAATATTTGCTCCTTTTCCAGCCCAGAATTCCAGCTGCCAGCATTCTCCCTCTTGATGTAAACCTTGTAAAATAAAAGAGAATAGGCATAAGTATTGTGACATAATGTGTAATAACAGCCCGTAATGCAATAAATATCAATATAAAAGCATGTTGCAAAATGGACGTATCAACTCCCCCAAGCTTAGACCTCGCTTGTCCTCAAGCGGAAGCCGATAACGATAAATATGTCCACATGTTTAGAGGTAGAGGTGTCGATAAAATAAAATACGGACATGAGGGCATCATGATCATTCTTATAACAGCAACATATATGGATATTTTCATATGATTTCTTATGCTCAAGTAACAATCTATTCACAATACAAAGTATGAATCAGAAACTCTATTGAGAACTAACAAACTATAATCTTAGTCATTGAAGCAATTGCCATTTATCATAACTATCATTTAGTCTTTCATAATTGCTAACACTCACGCAATACTTGTGGTTACGGAGTTTTAATCAGACACAGAGAAAGATAGGGGCTTATAGTTTCGCCTCCCAACCTTTTACCTCAAGGGTGATGTCAACAATAATAGCTCATGCTAACTTACATCTAATTAGATATATCTATCAGGATCTTTCCAACACACTGTGCTTGCCAAATGATAAAAGTAAAAAGAAAAGGTGAAGATCACCATGACTCTTGCATAAGGTAGAAGATAATAATAAAAGATAGGCTCTTCGCAGAGGGAAGCAGAGGTTGCCATGCGCTTTTATGGTTGGATGCACAAAATCTCAATGCGAAAGAACGTCACTTTATATTGCCACTTGTGATATGAACCTTTATTATGCAGTCCGTCGCTTTTATTTCTTCCACACCACAAGATTGTATAAATCTTATTTCCTCCACACCAATCAATCATACATATTTAGAGAGCAATTTTTATTGCTTGCACCGATGACAACTTACTTGAAGGACTGCTACGTCTTGAGCTTGCGTTGGTTTTCCCCGAAGAGGAGAGGATGATGCAGCACAGTAGCGTAAGTATTTCCCTTAGTTTTTGAGAACCAAGGTATCAATCGAGTAGGAGACCACGCGCAAGTCCCTCGTACCTGCACAAAACGATAGCTACTCGCAACCCACACGATTAGGGGTTGTCAATCCCTTCACGGTCACTTACGAGAGTGAGATCTGATAGAGATAATATTTTTGGTGTTTTTGGTATAAAGATGCAAAGTGAAAAGTAAAAAGCAAAGTAAAACAAAGTAAGTATAAAAGTGATGGAGATTGATATGATGAGAATATACCCGGGGGCCATAGGTTTCCCTAGTGGCTTCTCTCAAGAGCATAAGTATTCTACGGTGGGTCAACAAATTACTGTTGAGCAACTGACAGAATTTAGCATAATTATGAGGTTACCTATGTATGATCATGTATATAGGCATCACGTCCGTGAAAAGTAGATCGAAACGATTCTGCATTAACTACTATTACTCCACTCATCGACCGCTATCCAGCATGCATCTAGAGTATTAAGTTAAAAACAGAGTAACGCCTTAAGCAAGATGACATGATGTAGAGGAATAAATTCATGCAATATGATAAATACCCCATCTTGTTATCCTCGATGGCAACAATATAATACGTGCCTTGCAACCCTTTCTGTCACTGCGTAAGGACACCGCAAGATTGAAGCCAAAGCAATGCACTTCTCCCATTGCAAGAACTACCAATCTAGTTGGCCAAACCAAACGGATAATTCGAAGAGAATTCCAAAGATAACTCAATCATACATAAAAGAATTCAGAGAAGATTCAAATATTATTCATAGATAAGCTGGATCATAAACCCGCAATTCATCAGTCTCAACAAACACACCGCAAAAAGAAGATTACATCGAATAGATCTCCACGAGAGAGGGGGAGAACATTGTATTGAGATCCAAAAAGAGAGAAGAAGCCATCTAGCTACTAGCTATGGACCTGAAGGTCCGTAGTAAACTACTCACACCTCATCGGAGGGGCTATGGTGTTGATGTACAAGCCCTCCGTGGTGGATGCCCCCTCCGGCAGAGCTCCGGAACAAGCCCCAAGATGGGATCTCGTGGATACAGGAAGGTACGGCGGTGGAATTAGGTTTTTGGCTTCTGTTCTGATCATTTGGTGGTACGTAGGTATATATAGGAGGAAGGAGTACGTTGGTGGAGCTTCGAGGGGCCCACGAGGCAGGGGGCGCGCCCTCCACCCTCGTGATCGCCTCGTGGCTTTCTTGACGGAGGGTCCAAGTCTCCTGGGTCTTATCTGATGAGAAAATCACATTCCCGAAGGTTTTGTTCCGTTTGGACTCCGTTTGATATTCTGTTTCTTCAAAATACTGAAAAAGGCAAAAAACAGGAATTCTGGGCTGGACCTCCGGCTAATAGGTTAGTCCCAAAAATAATATAAAAGTGGAAAATAAAGCCCATTATAGTCCAAAACAATAGATAAAGTAGCATGGAGCAATCAAAAATTATAGATACGTTGGAGACGTATCAAGGACCTTACTCAATCCGTAGGTAGATATGGTGGACTCTCATGGCAAAACTGGTTTAAGGGTATTTGGAAGCACAAGTAGTATCTCTACTTGGTGCAAAGAATTTCCCTAGCATGAGGGGGAATGGCAAGCTCAACATGTTGGATGATCGATGACAATATACTTTATCTTAGATATAAGAAAACATAACCCATTACGTTGTCTTCCTTGTCCAACATCAACTCTTTAGCATGTCATATTTTAATGAGTGCCCCCAATCATAAAAGATGTCCAAGATAGTATATTTATATACGAAACCTCTCTTTCTTTATTACTTCCTATTAATTGCAGCGATGACCAAAGCTATGTTTGTCAACTCCCAACAATTTTTAATCATCATACTCTTTCTATGTGAAGTCATTACTCTCCATAAGATCAATATGATCTCTTTGTTTCTTTTTATTCTTTTCTCTTTTCTTTTATTCATTCAAGATTGTGGCAAAATAATCAAGCCCTTGACTCAACACTAATCATTATTATATAGCTCATGGACTCGATTACATAGAGGAATCATATAGCAAAACTCAAAACTAGATCATACCAAAAGCTTTTATTCTACTAGATCAAGATACTACTAATAGGATCGAACTAAGAAAAACGGTAAAGATAGAGATGTGATGGTGGTACGATACCGGGGCACCTCCCCCAAGCTTGGCAGTTGCCAAGGGGAGTGTCCGTACCCATGTGATTATGTCTCCTTCGGAGGTGCTGATGTGATGTTCTTGGCGATGATGACCCTTAGGATACGATTTTCTTCCTCTAGCTTGTTGAGTTGCTGCTTGAGATCCATTATATCCTTATGAAGATTCCCTATAACGGCTAAAGCTCCTTGCACCCATGGGTGTTGCATAGCTGCGGGAGAACAAGTGACACTCTTCTTCATATTTTCATAAGAAAGGAATCTAACATTGGAAGGGATAACCGAGTTTGGAATAGCCGAGCTCTGTAGTTCTCCCATCGTGAGTCCAGCTCAGAAGCGAGAAGTGGCTTCTTGATCCTCCTCCATGGCATCTATCCTCATTAAATCAGTCTGACACTCCAAAAAAATTCATTAGGTTTTCAGCAAATTTTTATTTGATTTGAAGGAGACTATTCAAAATCTTTGAAAAAGACTCTCCACCTCAAATATTTTCTCTTATGTTAAAATCTTTATTTTGGGTTATCCTCAAACCCTGGTGTTTGGTTTTGAAGGCTTTTCATTGGTATGGACTCATCACAATTTATTTTGAACGTTTTTCATTTAAAAAGAAATTCTTAGGGTTTTGGATTTATTCCTTTTATACCAACCATCCTCTTTCACCATGCCTCATGTTAAAATTTTCTTCCAAAAAACCTCCCTCCACCTTGGGTCAAGTCAAGTAGCCAATCCTAGCTAGTCCAACCCATTTTGGATTTTTCTTCCATTTATTTTAACCCTAAAACTATTCCGGTCCTTATTTTTGGACATAGGTAATTTACAAAGGAAGTACCAAGTTTCTTGTGAGGTTTGATCTCAAACCAACTCCTCTGATTAGTCCTTAGCACCCCCAGCCTAAATCCATCAAGATCCACTCTTCCACAATTCAAATTTTTCAAGTTTTGCTCACTGCAAGTTTGGACCAGATTCGTCTTTTTTGGTGAAATTCATATTTTTTTTCTTCTCCAAAAATTCTATCAAAAATCAGGCAGCCCCCAGGTGCACTGAGAGGCCATCTCACCAAAGATCAGCTCTAGATAAATTCTCCACATGGCAGAATAATTTCATTGAACACCTGGCAGGCACTGTTGCTGTTCAGTTTCAGTAAAATTCAGAGGTTCAGTGTTCAGTCGGCCGTCAGTGTTGTTTTCTTCAGAAACTTGGCGTCGATCTCACCAGTGCTCGCGCTAGCACCTTGTGCACTGCTCCTCCCCCTTATCCAGAGCACCGCACGCTCTCTTGGACGGGCGCAGGTGTCGGTGGCGGCGTGCCTCGCCGACGCTGGCAAATTCTGCGGTAGCAGAGCCACCCGTGGCGGCCAGCAGGGTGCAGCTGCAGCTTTCGGCGCCGTCCAGCACCGCCCAAGCCACCCAAGGCCTCCACGTGGCCGTCTGCTTGCCTGTGCACGCTGCGGCACCGTCGCCGTGGCCTGGCGAGCACAGGACGCGCTCTCTGCCGCCGACGGGCCCGCGATGCGCCGTTCCGTCAAAACCACAGGGCAGGCCTAATCCAGCCGAGGTTAGCATTTGAACGTATCCAGTGCACCCCCTCGTTGATGCCCAGCCTCCTAAACTAACCGTCCGGCCACCGCCTCGCGATAATCGTCGCCGGCGTTATCCTGTCCGAGGGAACCGCCTCGGGCCGGCTATAAATAGCCACCCCGAGCTCGCCTTCGACCAGCACCACACACTCCACCTCACCAGAGCCTCGCCAAGCGACCATAAGGACCCCGAGGAGGTCTCCTTCTCCGTCTCCGGCCGCCCCGATCCGCCTCGGGCTCCAGCTCGATCCACTCAGGTGAGGCCATCCACGCCTCCCAAACCACGCCAGTAGCTCTCTAGTGCACCCAGTGCTCTAACCCAAGCCCCGATTCCACCGTTGCAGCCCTCCCCGAAGAGATCCAACAACGACCGAACCGCCGTCCGCCGGAGTTGAGGCCGCCATCGACGTGGACCTCGCCATCGACCGACTCCACCACCCATAGGTGCGGAAGAGCCCCATGATCTCGTAGGTACCTTCCACCCCTCCTACGTCGCCGTGGATCACCGCCGGCGACCACCGCAAGCTTCGGGCACCGGCGCGCTCTGTTTTTCTCCCTCCAAATTTCAAACCTGACGAGTGGGACCCCCTCGTCAGCTTTTTCCCTTTTAACGAACCTTTTTCGGAAAACGCCTTCGGGTAGAATATGCTCTCCCTTAGAGCAAACGGATTTTTAATCGAATAGTTTTTTGTTTTCATAAGCTAGCCCCTGGAAACTTTCTGTTTCATTACAGACAAGCCCCTGGGCCAAATCTTTAATAACTTTTAAACAGAAAATGAATTTTGATTGATCCTTTTTTGGTCATCTTTTTTTCTGTCTAGTTTTTTATCATATTTATTTGAAAAATATTTGGAACACTTTTTGTACACACATGGTATTTACGTTAGTACGTATTTTCTTTATACCGTAGATACCGGAGGAGGTGACGGATCCACGAACTTCACCGAGCTAGACTCCGACTACTCTGAACCAAGCAAGCATGTTTTAACCTTTGATATGATGAGTGTTTTGAATGTTTGCATTGGGTAGTTAGTTCATGGCATGTTTATAAGTATTGCAGTAAGTGTTATATTGCATGCAAAGTTGAGGCAAGTGAGCTTCGAAACTCCGTATGTTATTTTATGTGATTTTATATGATCATGTGGTGACATGAGAGGTGGTAAGATGGCAATGTTGAAGCATTCCAGTCTTATGCCCAACCGTTTAACTCCAGTGTTAACGTGGATCAAGTCACGTTACCATCCGTTTCTTTCCCTGTACTACCACATGTTTTCCGCATGGAATATGGCTTAGTAAGTTACAAACTGAAGGAAATATGCCCTAGAGGCAATAATAAAGTTATTATTTATTTCCTTATATCATGATAAATGTTTATTATTCATGCTAGAATTGTATTAACCGGAAACATAATACATGTGTGAATATATAGACAAACAGAGTGTCACTAGTATGCCTCTACTTGACTAGCTTGTTAATCAAAGATGGTTATGTTTCCTAACCATGAACAAAGAGTTGTTATTTGATTAACAAGGTCACATCATTAGTTGAATGATCTGATTGACATGACCCATTCCATTAGCTTAGCACACAATCGTTTAGTATGTTGCTACTGCTTTTATCCATGACTTATACATGTTCCTATAACTATGAGATTATGCAACTCCCGTTTACCGGAGGAACACTTTGGGTACTACCAAACGTCACAACGTAACTGGGTGATTATAAAGGAGTACTACAGGTGTCTCCAAAGGCAGATGTTGGGTTGGCGTATTTCGAGATTAGGATTTGTCACTCCAATTGTCGGAGAAGTATCTCTGGGCCCTCTCGGTAATACACATCACTTAAGCCTTGCAAGCATTACAACTAATGAGTTAGCTGTGAGATGATGTATTACGGAACGAGTAAAGAGACTTGCCGGTAACGAGATTGAACTAGGTATTGGATACCGACGATCGAATCTCGGGCAAATAATATACCGATGACAAAGGGAACAACGTATGTTGTTATGCGGTCTGACCGATAAAGATCTTCGTAGAATATGTAGGAGCCAATATGGGCATCCAGGTCCCGCTATTGGTTATTGACCGGAGACGTGTCTCGGTCATGTCTATATTGTTCTCGAACCGTAGGGTCCGCACGCTTAAGGTTTCGATGACGGTTATATTATGAGTTTGTGTATTTTGATGTACCGAGGGAGTTCGGAGTCCCGGATGAGATCGGGGACATGACGAGGAGTCTCGAAATGGTCGAGACGTAAAGATCGATATATTGGACGACTATATTCGGAGTTCGGAAAGGTTCCGAGTGATTCGGGTATTTTTCGGAGTACTGGGGAGTTCCGGGAGAAGTAATGGGCCTTGATGGGCTTTATTGGGAAGAGGAAAAGGCTGCTGCGCCCCCCCTCTCCTCTAGTCCGAATTGGACTAGGGAAAAGGGGGCCGGCCACCTTTCCTTCTCCTCCTATTCCTTCTCCCTTCCTCCCCTCTTGATGGACTCCTACTAGGACTTGGAATCCTAGTAGGACTCCACACCCTGGCGCGCCAAACCCTTGGCCGGCCTCCTCCTCCTCCCTCCTTTATATACGGGGGCAGGGGCACCCCATAGACACACAAGTTGATCCTTGAGATCGTTCCTTAGCCGTGTGCGGTGCCCCCCTCCACCATAATCCACCTCGGTCATATCGTAGCGGTGCTTAGGCGAAGCCCTGCGTCGGTAGAACATCAAGATCGTCACCACACCGTCGTGCTGACGGAACTCTTTCTCCCCGGAGCTTTGCTGGATCGGAGACCGAGGAGCGTCACCGAGCTGTACGCGTGTCAAGAACTCAGAGGCGCCGGAGTAACGGCGCTGGGATCGGTTGGATCGCGAGGAGAACGTACGACTACTTCCTCTACGTTGTGATCACTTCCGCTTCGGTCTACGAGGGTACGTAGACAACACTCTCCCCTCTCGTTGCTATGCATCACCATGATCTTGCGTGTGCGTAGGAATTTTTTTGAAATTACTATGTTCCCCAACAGTGGTATCAAAGCCTAGGTTTTTATGGTTTGATGTTTTGCACGAGTAGAACACAAGTGAGTTGTGGGCGATACAAGTCATACTACCTACCAGCATGTCATATTTTGGTTCATCGGTATTGTGAGATGAAGCGGCCCGGACCGACATTACGCGTACGCTTACGCGAGACTGGTTTCACCGCTACAGGCACTCGTTGCTTAAAGGTGACTGGCGGGTGTCTGTCTCTCTCACTTTAGTTGAACCGAGTGTGGCTACGCCCGGTCCTTGTGAAGGTTAAAACGGAGTCTATTTGACGAAATATCGTTGTGGTTTTGATGCGTAGGTGAGATTGGTTCTTGCTTAAAGCCCGTAGCAGCCACGTAAAATTTGCAACAACAAAGTAGAGGACGTCTAACTTGTTTTTGCAGGGCATGTTGTGATGTGATATGGTCAAGACGTGATGCTATATTTTATTGTATGAGATGATCATGTTTTGTAACCGAAGTTATCGGCAACTGGCAGGAGCCATATGGTTGTCGCTTTATTGTATGAAATGCAATCGCCCTGTAATGCTTTACTTTATCACTAAGCGGTAGCGATAGTCGTAGAAGCATAAGATTGGCGAGACGACAATGATGCTACGATGGAGATCAAGGTGTCGCGCCGGTGACGATGGTGATCATGATGGTGCTGCAGAGATGGAGATCACGAAGCACAAGATGATGATGACCATATCATATCACTTATATTGATTTGCATGTGATGTTTATCTTTTATGCATCTTATCTTGCTTTGATTGACGGTAGCATTATAAGATGATCTCTCACTAAATTATCAAGAAGTGTTCTCCCTGAGTATGCACCGTTGCCAAAGTTCGTCGTGCCCAGACACCACGTGATGATCGGGTGTGATAAGCTCTACGTCCATCTACAACGGGTGCAAGCCAGTTTTGCACACGCAGAATACTCAGGTTATACTTGACGAGCCTAGCATATGCAGATATGGCCTCGGAACACAGAGATCGAAAGGTCGAGCGTGAATCATATAGTAGATATGATCAGCATAATGATGTTCACCATTGAAAGCTACTCCATTTCACGTGATGATCGGTTATGGTTTAGTTAGTTTGGATCACGTGATCACTTAGATGACTAGAGAGATGTCTGTCTAAGTGGGAGTTCTTAAGTAATATGATTAATTGAACTTAAATTTATAATGAACTTAGTCCTGGTAGTATTTTGCAAATTATGTTGTAGATCAATAGCTCGCGTTGTTGCTTTCATATGTTTGTTTTTTGATATGTTCCTAGAGAAAATTGTGTTGAAAAATGTTAGTAGCAATGATGCGGATTCGATCCGTGATCGGAGGTTTATCCTCATTGCTGCATAGAAGAATTATGTCCTTAATGCACCGCTAGGTGACAGACCTATTGCAGAAGCAGATGCAGACGTTATGAACGTTTGGCTAGCTCAATATGATGACTACTTGATAGTTTAAGTGCACCATGCTTAACAGCTTAGAATCGGGACTTCAAAGGCGTTTTGAACGTCATGGACCATATGAGATGTTCCAGAGCTGAAGTTAATATTTCAAGCAAATACCGAGTTGAGAGATATGAAGTCTTCAACAAGTTCTATAGCTAAAAGATGGAGGAGAATCGCTCAACTAGTGAGCATGTGCTCAAATTGTGCAGGTACTTCAATTGCTTGAATCAAGTGGGAGTTAATCTTCCAGATAAGATAGTGATTGACAGAATTCTCTAGTCACCATCACCAAGTTAGTAGAACTTCGTGATGAACAATAGTATGCAAGGGATGATGAAAATGATTCCCGAGTTCTTCGTGATGTTGAAATCGATTTAATGTAGAAATCAAGAAAGAGCATCAAGTGTTGATGATTGACAAGACCACTAGTTTCAAGAAAAGGGCAAAGGAAAGAAAGGAACTTCAAGTGGAAAGACAAGCAAGTTGTCACTCCCGCCAAGAAGCTCCAAAGCCTGAAACCGAGTGCTTACACTTGCAAAGGAAATGGTCCTTTGAAGCGGAACTGCCCCAAGTATTTGGTGGATAAGCAGGATGGCAAAGTGAACAAAGGTATATTTGATATACATGTTATTGATGTGTACTTTACTAGTGTTTATAGCAACCCTTGGGTATTTGGTACTAGTTCAGTTGCTAAGAGTAGTAACTCAAACGGAGTTGCGAATAAATGAAACTAGTTAAGGGTGAAGTGACGATGTGTGTTGAAAGTAGTTTCAAGATTGATATGATCATCATCGCACACTCCCTATACTTTCGGGATTAGTGTTGAACCTAAATAAATGTTATTTGGTGTTTGCATTGAGCATGAATATGATTTGATCGTGTTTATTGCAATACGGTTATTCATTTAAGTAAGAGAATAAACTGTTGTTCTGTTTACATGAATAAAACCTTATATGGTTACACACCCAATGAAAATAGTTCATTGGATCTCGATCGTAGTGATACACATATTCATAATATTGAAACCAAAAGATGCAAAGTTAATAATGATAGTGCAACTTATTTGTGGCACTGCCGTTTATGTCATATTGGTGCAAAGCGCATGAAGAAACTCCATACTGATGGGATTTTGGAATCACTTGATTATGAATCACTTGATGCTTGCGAACCATGCTTCATGGGCAAGATGACTAAGACTCCGTTCTCCGAACAAAGGAGCAAGCAACTGACTTATTGGAAATAATACATCTTGATGTATGCGATCCAATGAGTGTTAAGGCTCATGGCGGGTATCGTTATTTTCGACCTTCACAGATGATTTGAGCAGATATGGGTATATCTACTTGATGAAACATAAGTCTGAAATAGTTGAAAGGATTCAAAGAATTTCAGAGTGAAGTGGAAAAATCATCGTGACAAGAAAATAAGGTTTCTACGATTTGATCGTGGGGACAAATATTTAAGTTCTGAGTTTGGTCTTCAATTAAAACAATGTGGAATAGTTTCACAAATTCATGCCACCTGGAACACCAGATCATAATGGTGTGTCCGAACGTCATAACCGTACTTTATTGGATATAGTACAATCTATGATGTTTCTTACCGATTTACCAATGTCGTTTTGGGATCATGCATTAGAGACAACTGCATTCACATTAAATAAGGGCACCATCTAAATCCGTTGAGACAACACTATATGAACTGTGGTTTAGCAAGAAACCAAAGTTGTCGTTTCTTAAAGTTTGGGGCTACGATGCTTATGTGAAAAAGTTTCATCTTGATAAGCTCAAACCCAAATCGGAGAAATGTGTCTTCATAGGATACCCAAAGGAGACAGTTGGGTACACCTTCTATCACAGATCCGAAGGCAAGACATTCGTTGCTAAGAATGGATCCTTTCTAGAGAAGGAGGTTCTCTCGAAAGAAGTGAGTGGGAGGAAAGTAGAACTTGATGAGGTAACAGTACTAGCTCCCTTATTGGAAAGTAGTTCATCACAGAAATTGGTTCCTGTGACACCTATACCAATTAGTGAGGAAGTTAATGATGATGATGATCATGTAACTTCAGATCAAGTTACTACCGAACCTCGTAGGTAAAACAGAGTGAGATTCGCACAAGAGTGGTACGGTAATCCTGTTCTGGAGGTCGTGTTACTTGACCATGACAAACCTACGAACTATGAGGAAGCAATGATGAGCCCAGATTCCGCAAAATGGTTTGAGGCCATGAAATCTGAGATATGATCCATGTATGAGAACAAAGTATGGACTTTGATGGATTTGCCCGATGATCGGCAAACCATAGAAAATAAATGGATCTTCAAGAGGAAGACGGACGTTGATAGTAGTGTTACTATCTACAAAGCTCGACTTGTTGCAAAAAAGTTTTTCGACAAAGTTCAAGATGTTGACTACAATGAGATTTTCTCAAGCTGTAGCGATGCTTAAGTCTGTCCGAATCATGTTAGCAATTGCCACAATTTATGAAATTTGACAAATGGATGTAAAACTGCATTCTGAATGGTTTTCGGAGGAAGAGTTGTATATGATGCAACCAAAAGGTTTTTTCGATCCAAAGGAGCTAACAAAGTGTGCAAGCTCCAGCGATCCATCTATGGACTGGTGCAAGCATCTCGGAGTTGGAATATACGCTTTGATGAGTTGATCAAAGCATATAGTTTTGCATGACTTATGGTGAAGCCTGTATTTACTAGAAAGTGAGTGGGAGCACTACAGCATTTCGATAAGTATATGTGAATGACATATTGTAGATCGGAAATAATGTAGAATTATTCTCAAAGCATAAAGGAGTGTTTGAAAGAAGTTTTTCAAAGAAAGACCTCGGTGAAGCTGCTTACATATTGAGCATCAAGATCTATAGAGATAGATCAAGATGCTTGATAAGTTTTTCAATGAGTACATACCTTGACAAAATTTTGAAGTAGTTCAAAATGGAACAGTCAAAGAAAGAGTTCTTGCCTGTGTTACAAGGTGTGAAATTGAGTAAGACTCAAAACCCGACCACGGCAGAAGATAGAAAGAGAATGAAAGTCATCCCTATGCCTTGACCATAGGTTCTATAAAGTATGCCATGCTGTGTACCAGATCTATTGTTTACCCTGCACTGAGTTTGGCAAGGGAGTACAATAGTGATCTAGGAGTAGATCACTGGACAGCGGTCAAAATTATCCTTAGTGGAATAAGGATATGTTTCTCGATTATGGAAGTGACAAAAGGTTCGTCATAAAGGGTTACATCGATGCAAGTTTTGACACTGATCTGGATGACTCTAAGTCTCGATCTAGATACATATTGAAAGTGGGAGCAATTAGCTAGAGTAGCTTCGCGAGCATTGTAGACATACAAAATTGCAAAATACATAACGGATCTGAACGTGAAAGACCCGTTGACTAAGACTCTCTCACAAGCAAAACATGATCACACCTTAGTACTCTTTGGGTGTTAATCACATAGCGATGTGAACTAGATTACTGAATCTAGTAAACCCTTTTGGGTGTTGGTCACATGGCGATGTGAACTATGGGTGTTAATCACATGATGATGTGAACTATCGATGTTAATCACATGGTGATGTGATCTAGATTATTGACTCTAGTGCAAGTGGGAGACTGAAGGAAATATGCCCTAGAGGCAATAATAAAGTTATTATTTATTTCCTTATATCATGATAAATGTTTATTATTCATGCTAGAATTGTATTAACCGGAAACATAATACATGTGTGAATATATAGACAAACAGAGTGTCACTAGTATGCCTCTACTTGACTAGCTTGTTAATCAAAGATGGTTATGTTTCCTAACCATGAACAAAGAGTTGTTATTTGATTAACAAGGTCACATCATTAGTTGAATGATCTGATTGACATGACCCATTCCATTAGCTTAGCACACGATCATTTAGTATGTTGCTACTGCTTTTATCCATGACTTATACATGTTCCTATAACTATGAGATTATGCAACTCCCGTTTACCGGAGGAACACTTTGGTACTACCAAACGTCACAACGTAATCGGGTGATTATAAAGGAGTACTACAGGTGTCTCCAAAGGCAGATGTTGGGTTGGCGTATTTCGAGATTAGGATTTGTCACTCCAATTGTCGGAGAAGTATCTCTGGGCCCTCTCGGTAATACACATCACTTAAGCCTTGCAAGCATTACAACTAATGAGTTAGCTGTGAGATGATGTATTACGGAACGAGTAAAGAGACTTGCCGGTAACGAGATTGAACTAGGTATTGGATACCGACGATCGAATCTCGGGCAAATAATATACCGATGACAAAGGGAACAACGTATGTTGTTATGCGGTCTGACCGATAAAGATCTTCGTAGAATATGTAGGAGCCAATATGGGCATCCAGGTCCCGCTATTGGTTATTGACCGGTGACGTGTCTCGGTCATGTCTACACTGTTCTCGAACCGTAGGGTCCGCACGCTTAAGGTTTCGATGACGGTTATATTATGAGTTTGTGTATTTTGATGTACCGAAGGAGTTCGGAGTCCCGGATGAGATCGGGGACATGACGAGGAGTCTCGAAATGGTCGAGACGTAAAGATCGATATATTGGACGACTATATTCGAGTTCGGAAAGGTTCCGAGTGATTCGGTATTTTTGAGTACCGGGAGTTACGGGAGAAGTAATGGGCCTTGATGGGCTTTAGTGGGAAGAGGAAAGGCTGCTGCCCCCTCTCCTCTAGTCCGAATTGGACTAGGAAAAGGGGCCGCCACCTTCCTTCTCCTCCTATTCCTTCTCCTTCCTCCCTCTTGATGGACTCCTACTAGGACTTGGAATCCTAGTAGCACTCCACACCCCGCGCGCCAAACCCTTGGCCGGCCTCCTCCTCCTCCCTCCTTTATATACGGGGGCAGGGGCACCCCATAGACACACAAGTTGATCCTTGAGATTGTTCCTTAGCCGTGTGCGGTGCCCCCCTCCAACCATAATCCACCTCGATCATATCGTAGCGGTGCTTAGGCGAAGCCCTGCGTCGGTAGAACATCAAGATCGTCCTGCCACGTCGTCTTGTGGAACTCTTTCTCCCCGGAGCTTTGCTGGATCGGAGCCCGAGGAGCGCCACCGAGCTGTACGTGTGTCAAGAACTCGGGGCGCCGGAGCAACGGCGCTGGGATCGGTTGGATCGCGAGGAGAACGTCGACTACTTCCTCTACGTTGTGATCGCTTCGCTTCGGTCTCACGAGGCGTAGACAACACTCTCCCTCTCGTTGCTATGCATCACCATGATCTTGCGTGTGCGTAGGAAAATTTTTGAAATTACTACGTTCCCCAACACAAACCTCTTTCCTGGTACACACCAAATAGAGAGGCCGTGATGAGGGTTCCATGGCCCTGGATTAAAGCCAGTCATCCGGTCAGGGGGCATAGGTGTTTCCGGTTGGGACCGAGAGGGGGGCACCCCTTAGAGCGCGCGGTATAAATTTCATCCCATGCTATTCGAGGTTGTGACCTCCCGTCTTAGGGTTTTTGTTGAACGTTGCCTAGGGTGATTCCTGGCAGCGGAATGTGGAAATGGTGTGTACTGGTTAGATGTGTTTCTTCTAAAAATCCGTAAACAGAACTAGTCCTTCGTGACTACGGAAATCCGTTGGCTGTGGTTAATTAGTACAAACTCTGCAGAGTCAAAATCCTTCGAATAATCCTATTCATGGTCAAGTACTGTGTTCGACTTGTCTTTGTCAGTCTCAGTGACAAAACTCCGGTGAACAAACATGAGTGTTAAGTCCGGCCAAATGATTACTCCTGTGGATGGACTAACCCCTTTATCATTATGTGCTGAGTATTTCCTATGAGTGATATGTCTTCATGAATTTATTGGATATGAATGATGATATATAAGCCCTTTCCGTGATGTCGCTCAGACGTCCGACTGTGGCACTCTTGTTATTTACTTTCAAAATAAGCCCTTTCTGTGATGTCGCTCAGACGTCCAACTGTGGCACTCTTGCTATTTACTTTCAATATAAGCCCTTTACGTGATGTCGCTCAGACCTCCGACTGTGGCATCCCTGTTATTTATTTTCATTATAAGCCCTTTACGTGGTGTCGCTTAGACGTCCGACTTGGCACGCACTGTCATTTACTTTTCGATATAAGCCCTTTACGTGGTGTCGCCCAGGCGCCTGACTGTGTTATGTTAATTTATTTATCCTTTCGAGAAGTCGCTTCAGACACTCGATCGGTTTCAGTTATTTTGTTGGGATTTCGGGAGGACTACCGCCTGACTTCCTTTTTATTTTTGCATGCCGTGCAAATTTATTACTTGAGTGCGCATTGCTAACTGCTCATGGTGCATCGTGTTTGCATTTGTTATATCTTAAGTCCGAACTGTCTTGCGAGTACATTCAAAGCACTCACCTGGCTTGTTGATTTGGCCAGATGTTGACGAAGGCGATCTCATGGATGAAGAGTTCGATAGCGAGTCCGACGCCTAGAGGAGTCCCAGTCAGTCCCGTGCGAATCCTGGAAATTTGGTCACTTGTATTATATCCGCTTCCGCTACCCAAATAAATTCATTGAGCCTCACTTCGACGCTCGAAGAGCTGCAAGATTAGGAGTCATGTCATCCACTCCACTGTGACATATTCACCACCACTTTTATTACGAGTCAGTAGTATGCCACCACACCCCTGTGTCATATCCACCCTTATGTATAATTATGGGCATACTTGTAATAAATTGATGAGTAACCTCAACTCAACCTTGTAATATATTTAGTACCTCTGGACTTCTATATCAAGATTTTGTCTACCAGTAAGGAGGATTTTTCCTCATACTGTAAATAAAATGGTCGGTTTCTCAATAAGCATTTTATTGAAAAAAACCGGTCGTGACAATCAGCCTCCATCTCTTCCTCCATTGCTGGCCCAAAGTGGTCAGCTTATTGTTTGTCCTTGGTCTCGTTGCGGATGAGACACCCGGCTCTCGCCGACTGACTCTTGAGAAGACATCTTGCTCTACGGCAACAACTCGAAACAAGAATAGAGGATAATTGCATGATACGGGAGTCGAAACCTTTGGGAGATTATATAATGAATTTTTACCGACCAAAATACGAATCGTGCAAGAAAACAGAGTCCAGAGAGCACACGAGGTGCCCACGAGGCAGGGGGCATGCCCAGGGGGTAGGGCATGCCCTCCACCCTCGTGGAGCCCTCATGTCCTTCCCGGACTGCTCTTATCTTTCTTTTTTTCTAAATAATCCAAAACGGATAAAAATTGCCTTTAGAACTGCTTTGGAGTCGGTTTACTTACCGTACCACATACCTATTCCTTTTCGGAGTCTGAAACGTTCCGGAAAGTGTCTCTTATGTACTCCTCCGAGGTCACGGTTTCAAAAACATTGGTTTCAACATTTATGGGATTACCTGAGATATAATGTTTGATTCTTTGGCCATTCACCACTTTCGGATTTGTGCCTTCAAAGTTGTTGATTTTTATGGCACCGGAACGATAGACCTCCTCGATAACGTAAGGACCTTCCCATTTAGAGAGAAGTTCTCCTGCAAAAAATATCAAACGAGAGTTGTATAGCAATACATAATCACCTACATTAAACTCACGCTTTTGTATTCTTTTGTCATGCCATCTTTTAACTTTTTCTTTAAACAACTTGGCATTCTCATAGGCTTGGGTTCTCCATTCATCAAGTGAGCTAATGTCAAATAACCTCTTTTCACCGGCAAGTTTGAAATCATAATTGAGTTCTTTAATAGCCCAATAAGCCTTATGTTCTAGTTCGAGAGGTAAATGACATGCTTTTCCATAAACCATTTTATACGGAGACATTCCCATAGGATTTTTATATGCAGTTCTATAAGCCCATATTGCATCATCAAGTTTCTTGGACCAATTCTTCCTGGATCTATTAACAGTATTTTGCAAAATTAATTTGAGCTCTCTATTACTCAATTCTACTTGGCCACTAGACTGTGGGTGATACGGGATGCAATTCTATGATTAACATCATACTTAGCAAGCATTTTACGGAAGCACCATGAATAAAACGTGAACCACCATCACCATTAAATATCTAGGGACTCCAAACCGTGGAAAGATAACTTCTTTAAGCATCTTAATATAGGTGTTATGACCAGCACTACTAGTTGTAATAGCTTCTAGCCACTTAGTAACGTAATCAACAGCAACTAGAATATGTGTGTATCCATTAGAGGCAGGAAACGGTCCCATATAATCAAAGCCCCAAACATCGAATGGTTCAATAACAAGTGAATAATTCATAGGCATTTCTTGATGTCAACTAATATTACCTATTCTTTGACATTCATCACAAGACAAGACAAACTTACGGGCATCCATGAAGAGAGTAGGCCAATAAAAACCGGATTGTAATACCTTATGTGAAGTTCTATCTCCAGCGTGGTGTCCTCCGTAAGCTTCGGAATGACACTTGCGTAGGATCTGTTCCTGTTCATGCTCGGTACACAACGCCTAATAACACCATCTACTCCTTCTTTATAGAGATGTGGGTCATCCCAGAAGTAATGTCTTAAATCATAGAAAAACTTTTTCTTTTGCTGGTATGTGAAACTAGGTGGTATAAATTTAGCAACAATGTAATTAGCATAATTAGCATACCATGGAGTAGTATGAACAGCATTTATGACATTCAATTGTTCATCTGGAAAGCTATCATTAATAGGTAGTGGGTCATCAAGCACATTTTCTAACCTAGACAAGTTGTCTGCAATGGGGTTCTCAGCTCCCTTTCTATCAATAATATGCAAATCAAATTCTTGTAGCAAGAGAACCCATCTAATAAGTCTAGGTTTCGGCGTAAGCCTCCCTGGCAACGGTGCCAGAAAACCTTCTTGCTACGTCTCGAGCTTGCGTTGGTTTTCCCTGAAGAGGAGGGGGTGATGCAGCACAGTAGCGTAAGTATTTCCCTCAGTTTTTTAGAACCAAGGTATCAATCCAGAAGGAGGTCACGCGCAAGTCCCTCGTACCTGCAGAACACGATAGCAACTCGCAACCAACCCTTAGGGGTTGTCAATCCGTTCACGGTCATTTACGAGAGTGAGATCTGATAGAGATAATATTTTTGGTATTTTTGGTATAAAGATGCAAAGTAAAAAAGTAAAAGCAAAGCAAGTAAATAAAGTGATGGAGATTGATATGATGAGAATAGACCCGGGGGCCATAGGTTTCACTAGTGGCTTCTCTCAAGAGCATAAGTATTCTACGGTGGGTGAACAAATTACTGTTGAGCAATTGATAGAATTGAGCATAGTTATGAGGTTATCTAGGTATGATCATGTATATAGGCATCACGTCCGAGACAAGTAGATCGAAACGATTCTGCATCTACTACTATTACTCCACTCATCGACCGCTATCCAGCATGCATCTAGAGTATTATGTTAAAAAGAGTAATGCCTTAAGCAAGATGACATGATGTAGAGGAATAAATTCATGCAATATGATAAATACCCCATCTTGTTATCCTCGATGGCAACAATACAATACGTGCCTTGCAACCCTTTACATCCTTTGGGTAAGGACACCGCAAGATTGAACCAAAAGCCATGCACTTCTCCCATTGCAAGAACTACCAATCTAGTTGGCCAAACCAAGCGGATAATTCAAGAGACTTGCAAAGATTACTCAATCATACATAAAATAATTCAGAAAAGATTCAAATATTATTCATAGATAAGCTAGATCATAAACCCACAATTCATCGGTCTCAACAAACACACCGCAAAAAGAAGATTACATCGAATAGATCTCCACGAGAGAGGGGGAGAACATTGTATTGAGATCCAAAAAGAGAGAAGAAGCCATCTAGCTACTAGCTATGGACCCGAAGGTCTGAAGTAAACTACTCACACTTCATCGGAGAGGCTATGGTGTTGATGTAGAAGGCCTCCGTGGTGGATCCCTCTCCGGTGGAGCTCCGGAACAGGCCCCAAGATGGGATCTCGTGGATACAGAAGGTTGCGGCAGTGGAATTAGGTTTTTGGCTCCGTATCTGGTCTATTGGGGATATGTAGGTATATATAGGAGGAAGGAGTACGTCAGTGGAGTTCCGAGGGGCCGACGAGGCAGGGGGCGCGCCCAGGGGGCGCCCTCCACCCTCGTGACTTCCTCGGAAGCTTCTTGGATTAGGGTCCAAGTCTCCTGGATCACGTTCGGTGAGAAGATCCCGTTCCCGGAGGTTTCATTCCGTTTGGACTCCGTTTGATATTCTGTTTCTTCGAAATACTGAAATAGGCAAAAAAACAACAATTCGGGGCTGGGCCTCCGGTTAGTTGGTTAGTCCCAAAAATAATATAAAAGTGGAAAATAAAGCCCATTATAATCCAAAACAGTAGATAAAGTAGCATGGAGCAATCAAAAATTATAGATACGTTGGAGACGTATCAACCTTCTTAGGGGTAACGCTCTGTAAGCTAGATGTAATTTCTATCGGTTTTCAACCGGATATTCTACTAGCCGGTCGATTCTCTTTACATAATGAAGATGCAGAGCTACTACCGGTTGTTGAAAGACCTACCTCGTGGTACTATATATGTATCCATTGCACAGTAACCCTGCTATCCATATATTTTGCTAACGCCATAGAAACTAGCATCATGCGTCGGTTGAAAGAAATTTCACCTTTGATGAGAGTCGAACAGATGATATGTCACAAGTTGCGATAGAAGAGAACAACATCCGCGTAACTCCTTTCTCTCAATACGAGGTGAGAGTTACGGTGCTCCAAATGGAGCATAATAAAGATGCAGGCCCTGATGGCTTCCCCGCATAATTCTATCACAATTTCTCATATGTCATCGAGTCTGACGTATTGGCGTTGCTCAATTGTCTTCATGCCGACCAACTTGACCTATCTAGCCTTAACTTTGGTAAAATTGTTTTGTTGCAATATAGAATCACATGTTTCCTAAATGTCCAGTTCAAAATTTTCATGAAAGTGGCTACTAATATGCTCAATATGATTAGTGGCCATGTCGTCCGGTCATCTCAAACGGCTTTTATGCAAAGAATGAATATGCGCGATGAAGTAGTAATCATAAATGATACCATTCATGAGATGCACTAAAAAACATGAGTGGAGTAGTTTTCAAGATTGATTTTGAGAAGGCCTATGAGAGCAACTACAGCCGAGCACCCCAAACCGGCCTCAAACGCGCGGGTGGCCCGTCCGGTCACTGACCGGTCACAATAACATGACCCAGACCGGTGCCTCAAACAGGCCTCAAACGCCCATGCTGATCGGCACCCCTCATATCCAGCCCAAATATCGGGTGGATATGGGGGCGACCAGACATGTCCGCCACGTCGGACCCAGCCCATGCTGGCCCACCCGACCCAATATATACTCCTCCCCATTCGCTCGCCACACGAAACCCTAGCTAGTTCACTCCACGCCCCCCACTCCCCTCCGTCACCCAACCTCACCTCCAGCGTTCTTCGGCTGTCTCCCGCATGGCGGGTAGCGGATTCCAGCCCTTCACCTCCAGATCCCGTCGACCCCGAGATCATCCCACGCGGCCCTGAGGAGGAGATGGCCATCCGGCTTGCGCTCCACCGCTCCTAGGAGGAGGCCCGTGCACGGCAGCGCTCGGCCTCCTTCCGGCGGGAATCAATTGCCCCCCCCCCCAAATGGCGCATGGATCAGGCGCTAGGTGTGCTGTGTCTGCCTCACCGGAGGCGGTGCTGTCCGTCTGGCGTCCGAACACGGTGGTGGACACGCAACCCCTCCGTTGGCGCTTGAAGACCATCGGCGCACTATGGGCATCGTTTGACGCAAACATGGCGTGACGTGCCCGCCGTGCGAAGCAGCGGGCATGGAGGCGGCGGAAGCCCTCGCGGCCGCAAAGGTCGGCGAGGCGGAGGCACATTCTCCGGTGTACCGTATGGTGCACGAGTCCGGCCACTGTAACCGTGTCGTGGTGGATGTGGCCGGCTCGTCCAAGGACAGATCCATCATTGATCTGATGCCCAGTGACACCCAACGGGTTCCGGATTCCGACCAGGAAGAGTATGGCATGGGAGATGGTGGTGCCTTCAGTCCAGTGAGCCAACACATGTCCCATGCCCAATTCTACCTTGCCGGAGACTGGACCAACACTCTGGGGAGCGCAGGCGGCCACCGGATATGGCCACGGCTGAACTGGGCGAGCTCGGCTTAAGATCGGTTGACGTTGCATGTAATAATATGGATCTGAGGTTTCTAATTTGAGGTATCCAGATGTGGCATGCATTATTTGAGGTGTGACCCGTCTGTGTCTGCAGAAGCACCCGGGCGTGTCCACGGGTGTTTGAGGGGTTAGATTTGCCAAGTCAGGCTGTAGATGCTCTGACAAGGTCAAATGGTCGTTCCTTCAACACTCCCTGAGAATGAAAGAATTCAATGATAAATGAAGCCAGTGAATCCAAAATTTTGTTACTAGAGGCAGTATGGTTGTCAAAGTCAATGATGATGCAGGCAATTAATTTCAAACAAAAAAGGACCATGTGAGTGTGACCCCATGTCTCCAATGCTATTTAACATTGTCGCCGACATGTTACTATTGTGATTGATCGTGTCAAGCATGACGTTCAAATTGCAAATGTAATACCAGACATTGTGGATGGTGGCCTTTCTATTCTACAACATGGCGATGATACGATTCTGTCTATGCAACATGACGTGCAACTTGCTAACACCATGTTATTTTAGTATCAGGTTCCAGGATTATATATACTAGTCATCAACCCGTGCACCTGCACGGGCTAGCTATTTTAAGGAAATTAAATAACTCATTATGTTAGCATATCTTCACACTTGGAGTGTAGAAAATCCTTTGCATGCACTTTTGGGTGATTTGTATCAATTTAGTTGGCACTACCAATAAGAGATCAGAAATGCTTGTGTTTCCTACTTATTTTTATTAGAATTTTTGTTGGGCTCTGCAATTGTTTCAGCTACATTTATGATTTCAATTGTCTTACTACAGGGAAACTTTGAACTTTTTTATTTAGCATTGTCTTGCTATGGTTATTTTTTTCAAGAGAAACTTATGTGTGTAACACAAAAGTCGCAAGTAGGTAGTAAATAGGCCATAGTTGACATATTGTTAAGCTTTGAGGGAGCGTGAACATGGTTACTCAGTCTAATAACTCCACAGTGTCAAATTGGAAGGTTAAATAAATGCACAAAACAATTCTAAGACGATTGCAACTGATCTTAGAAGTAGAGCATCCACTCAACTCGTTATGTGGGGAACACATGTAAACACAGCATGCCGGCCATCAAATGTCTTGTACATTCAGGAAGAACGTGGCCTGAGCGACTAAATTTGAGAAGAATAAATAGATTTGTTTCCCTTTCTTACTACATCTACTGACATCTCTTAATAAACAAATATTAACCTATTTATAACTTCAAAACTGTTTGCTCAGGTAATCAGTCCCAGATGTAAATCTGTTTCTCAACTTCCCATGATATCCTTTACACCTAACAGTAGCTCTGGCCACAACTTGTCATCAAGTTGATAAAAATCATCAATCACATTAAACTCATGCCACGGATTAACAGGAGAAAGGTCAGCAAATTAACTTACACGTACTGCCGACTATGATCTACATCTCATCTACTCGCCTGTGCAACTTCGTGTGAAATTGTAAGTCTAGGACACATCTCTGAAAGACATCTTCGAGACATCTCCGAAAGATGATATTTCATGCGAACATGCTGCCAGTGTCCAAAGAGGTAGCGTGATGTCTGCTGGAAGCAATTCACCAACAGATCAAGGGTGATATTTACCTCAACTAATGGACTGAACTGATGGCAGCAATATGGAGCGTCTCAAGGTTTCCTATCTAGCGGCTGCTGGCAGTGGAGCTATGATTTGAGTAGACATGGGGCCTGGTGTGAATACTGATTCAGATGAGCATGGTCGAATTGTGTCCAGTTTCATATGGGAGCGTCAGTGGGGAGATGATGAGAACGGGGATGAACTTGAGGCACAAGAGGTATGTTTCAGATTGTCTACTACGCTGACCGCTGCATCATCTCTCGAGGCCTCCACATCGATCTTGACGCCTGAGCCTACATTGTGCACACCTACCCCATCACTGTCGCACACTTTTACCCTGACGGCGAGTGGGTCACGTCCGCCGACACCTCTTGCTGCATCTGCGTCCGCTACGCCGAGGACGACCTATCACTGCTGATCCTCGATGGCCTCCTCTCGTCCTCGATGGCCTCTGCATCATTGTCTCCATGGATGGCAAGGAAAGTCCTCGGTCTGTGCGTTCATCGGAATCCACACGCCTCCTATCTCTGCCCTTCTAATGATTTGGTAGAGTACGTGTGCAGGACTACTCCTAGTTTTTTAATCTGCAGATTTTTCTATCCGCAATCTAGTTGGGGAGAACGTATCTGCCCTCTAGATGGCCGTGGAATATTTTTCTGCACCTTGATTTTTTTTCATTTTTTATCTATCGTGGAGTTTTCACTTGTGGAAGTTTCCTTTTTTATTACCGGTGGACATCGTGGACTTTCCATCCGTGGAGGTCTCTATTCGTGGATTCCTTTTTCCTTTTCCATCTATCCTGGAGTTTTCATGCGGGGAGGTTCCTTTTTTTTTCCACGGACGGTGGACATCGTGGGGTTTTCATGCGTGTAGGCTTCTAATTTTTTTTCACTACCCATGGACGTGGCAGATCCTATTTTACTGCACCATCTATATTACGCAACTTTTCTTTCTATCCTGGCCGTAAATTCTACGATCCAACGCTACAATTAATATTGATGATGTGGGTTAATTAAACAGCTTGAAAGGTGCCTCCAATTAGTAAATATAAGATTTTTAGAAGGGGCAATTACCCACTTGACTTTGTAGTTATTAAACCTCGGCCAGATATATTGTTTAAAAATGGTTCTGCCAATAATATCAATTGCAGGATATGACAAATGACACATGGGACGAGTTAAAGCTTCCAGCATTTCAATCGTCAAAACTGAACATCCTAAAGTACTTGTTGACATTGTACATGTACATATAGACACAACATACAAGACTTGAATAATTCGGAGTTTTTCTGGGGATTTTACAATTTTTTTAGTTCCCTGTTTTTTCCATGATGTCACCTTTTCTTTTCCTTTTTTTTGTGTTTGTGTATTTTTTTTTCTTTTTGTGTGTATCTGTAGTTTTTTCCTTTAAGTGCGCACATGTTTTTTGTTTGTTTGTTTGTTTGTGTGTGTGTGTGTGTGTGTGTGTGTGTGTGTGTGTGTCGGGCAGTGTGGGGGGTGAAGACTATCAGGGGGAGGACCCGGGACTCTCGACAGTATCAGGATAGTAGCAGGACAACAAAAGTAGAGATCTGGAACGTCTCGTTCAGCGTTGTTCCCTGTCCAAGCCCACGTCAAGCGGCTCACAGCTTAACAACACCCCTGACAAATATAGCGGAAGGGTTCCTACAGCGACGAGGCAGCTCAGGGGGCTTCTCTGGTGTGCGATCGGGCTGCAGATGCAGAGAACATGTGCATGCTCTGGTATGGCCATGGAATGAGTGGAAATTTTCCGTAGACGCCGGTAATCAGAGGAGACTCCCTGCCTGGGCCAAGGTAGTCGGCAACGGGTGCTTGGTCTCGGCACATACACCAGTCGCGTGAGGCGGCATCGGGGGAGCTTGACGCATTCCTGGAGATGGACCACTTGTTTCAACCGTGGTTCAGAACGACTGGTGCACGTCCTTCTTGATATTTGTTAGTAGTAACGGACTGCTTCCTTTCTAAAGTTTACTATGTACGTTGGTGGAAGAAGTTGAACCGTGTGCCGAAGCACTAAACAAAAAGGTACTGGACAAGGGTGGCTCTATGTTTTCCATTTTGTGTGCGGACCCTACTAATAACACCAAATAACCTATCGATATTGGAGTGACAATAGTACATGATGGCTTGTTCTTCACACTTATGTGGGGTTAAAGGTTGCCTTTTGCGAAGCATAGAGGTTTACCAACAAGCGTGTTAATGTTCTCCTCTAATGAATAGTCTACCAACCAATTGCACACTTGTACTAATGTGAGCAATGCTCTCCCCTCTCCGACTCCCCACTATACATACACCACTCCATCTTCACGGAAGTGGAAAACAAGCCAGATTGTTTGTTCATAGACAAGGCATCACATAGACAGAGGGGATGATTAGAAGGAACACGCGATGACATGTAAAGAAATGTGTTATGGGAATCAGAGACATCAGAACGACAACAAATAGTGCATAGACCCAATGAGGTAGCTAGCCGTTTAGTCTATTTCGGTTCTTCATGCCATGTACCATGGAGACATCACCTAGTGATGGTCTCAAGTGGCACGCCAGCTCAAGAAATTTCCATCCAATGTAGGTGATGTCATCGTGGCAGCATCGATGTACCCACATCTGCTCAAACAGGAGTACGTAAAAGAAATTTGGGCACTTGCACTTTCTTTCTATCCCGTTCTTTTCTTACGAGCACCACACTTTTTCTATGAAGTGGCCGGTTTCTCAGCATGATGCACCTTGCTTCTGCAAGCAGCTGCCTTTTTGCCCAAACATGTCCACGGAGGCTTGTATCGACGTTGGCGGTGAGGCAGCTGTCCAGGGTGGACCATTGGCCATGCCCTCATAGGCTGTAACGACACAAGCCTCCTAGTGCTACACTGTCCATCTTGACCCATCTTCACATAACATCAGTTAGTTAGATTGTGAGAATGCACAAAGGGTGTCACAACCTTTTGACAATAGGAGACACCACCAACTTGTCCTGCATCACCACCAACGTCCTGGTAGCCCCGCCACATGATGCGGCTTTTAAATGACATATAGAGTAGAGAATGCAATCACGATCTCCATCCGATCAGTGGGTTTCTTTAATTCGTGAAGTTCAACACATTCAAAGAAAAATTAGGACGAAAATATAATGGAATTCTTAATTTTATGGGTGGTACTTAGAAAGACACCTGATCAACATTTTAACCAAACGACACACGGGACAAATTAAACCTCCCATTACAGCAAGCCTCGAAAGTCAACAACACTTAAGGGAGGGTGTTAAACCAGCCATACGTGTCAACCCTCATGGGCGCTACATGTAACGTACTTTGGCAGGATCCGTACATCTCTTGGTAGTTAGGATAGGAGGTTTATCTCTTTCCCATGATTCTATCTCTAGCTATCTTGATCTCCAAGTTGTAATCCTTCAGACGAGATCCCAACTGCTGTACGTTACTTAGGGTCTCGCACCCTGCATATAATGTACGACGCCCCTCTCGATGAGGTAAGACGTTTTCCGCTTCGTCAGGTGAGCCATAGGAGATTATGAGGTCTAGACCTCTGTTACTTGCACCACGACGACGGCCTTCGTAAATACATGAGTGTCCTGCTATTTTCTTGCAAGGGCTTATCCCACTACAAGCGGCATCCCACCACATATACGGTGCGAGGTGATCCATCATCCGCTTCTAGAGGAAATATTACCTTTATTTTTTAAAGATTAATCATGAGTTTGACTGGCTCCAATCGCCAGAACCATCGTCGGGTGCTTGAAGCCCAGCTAAGTAGCGGGTTTACGATTTATCCCTTGAAAATGGGAAATGGTTCTATTTCACCATTGACCACTAGAAAACATTGATCGCTAGCCTATTAAAATTGTCCATACCGCAATCCTCAGCATGCACATCGCCAAGCTCTTGTACTCCACGCTTGTTCACACGCTTCTCATCTCCGTCCGTTCTCGCTTCTCTTTCACCACATGCAACGTAGGCCCTCCGTTGGGCGTGTGCTTCATGATGCAATCCTTTCATGATTTTCTTCTTGAGTTTGCTGTGGCGGGGGGATTTACTGCATACACATAAATATGTGTTCCGTCGATGTTCTTAAATGATGAGTCTTATTGGCAGTTGACTGTTGGCTAGCGGCTGATCTCTCCTCCTCTTCCATGCGAGTAGCCGACTGACACCTTAGCTTACGCGAGACTGGTTTCACCGCTACAGGCACTCGTTGCTTAAAGGTGACTGGCGGGTGTCTGTCTCTCTCACTTTAGTTGAACCGAGTGTGGCTACGCCCGGTCCTTGTGAAGGTTAAAACGGAGTCTATTTGACGAAATATCGTTGTGGTTTTGATGCGTAGGTGAGATTGGTTCTTGCTTAAAGCCCGTAGCAGCCACGTAAAATTTGCAACAACAAAGTAGAGGACGTCTAACTTGTTTTTGCAGGGCATGTTGTGATGTGATATGGTCAAGACGTGATGCTATATTTTATTGTATGAGATGATCATGTTTTGTAACCGGTTATCGGCAATCGGCAGGAGCCATATGGTTGTCGCTTATTGTATGAAATGCAATCGCTTCAGTAATGCTTTACTTTATCACTAAGCGGTAGCGATAGTCGAGAAGCATAAGATTGGCGAGACGACAACGATGCTACGATGGAGATCAAGGTGTCGCGCCGGTGACGATGGTGATCATGATGGTGCTGCGAGATGGAGATCACGAAGCACAAGATGATGATGACCATATCATATCACTTATATTGATTTGCATGTGATGTTTATCTTTTATGCATCTTATCTTGCTTTGATTGACGGTAGCATTATAAGATGATCTCTCACTAAATTATCAAGAAGTGTTCTCCCTGAGTATGCACCGTTGCCAAAGTTCGTCGTGCCCAGACACCACGTGATGATCGGGTGTGATAAGCTCTACGTCCATCTACAACGGGTGCAAGCCAGTTTTGCACACGCAGAATACTCAAGTTATACTTGACGAGCCTAGCATATGCAGATATGGCCTCGGAACACAGAGATCGAAAGGTCGAGCGTGAATCATATAGTAGATACGATCAGCATAATGATGTTCACCATTGAAAGCTACTCCATTTCACGTGATGATCGGTTATGGTTTAGTTAGTTTGGATCACGTGATCACTTAGATGACTAGAGAGATGTCTGTCTAAGTGGGAGTTCTTAAGTAATATGATTAATTGAACTTAAATTTATAATGAACTTAGTCCTGGTAGTATTTTGCAAATTATGTTGTAGATCAATAGCTCGCGTTGTTGCTTTCATATGTTTGTTTTTGATATGTTCCTAGAGAAAATTGTGTTGAAAAATGTTAGTAGCAATGATGCGGATTCGATCCGTGATCGGAGGTTTATCCTCATTGCTGCATAGAAGAATTATGTCCTTAATGCACCGCTAGGTGACAGACCTATTGCAGGAGCAGATGCAAACGTTATGAACGTTTGGCTAGCTCAATATGATGACTACTTGATAGTTTAAGTGCACCATGCTTAACAGCTTAGAATCGGGACTTCAAAGACGTTTTGAACGTCATGGACCATATGAGATGTTCCAGGAGCTGAAGTTAATATTTCAAGCAAATACCCGAGTTGAGAGATATGAAGTCTTCAACAAGTTCTATAGCTAAAAGATGGAGGAGAATCGCTCAACTAGTGAGCATGTGCTCAAATTGTCTGGGTACTTCAATTGCTTGAATCAAGTGGGAGTTAATCTTCCAGATAAGATAGTGATTGACAGAATTCTCTAGTCACCATCACCAAGTTAGTAGAACTTCGTGATGAACAATAGTATGCAAGGGATGATGAAAATGATTCCCGAGTTCTTCGTGATGTTGAAATCGACGAATGTAGAAATCAAGAAAGAGCATCAAGTGTTGATGATTGACAAGACCACTAGTTTCAAGAAAAGGGCAAAGGGAAAGAAAGGGAACTTCAAGTGGAAAGACAAGCAAGTTGTCACTCCCGCGAAGAAGCTCCAAAGCCTGAAACTGAGTGCTTACACTGCAAAGGAAATGGTCACTGGAAGCGGAACTGCCCCAAGTATTTGGTGGATAAGCAGGATGGCAAAGTGAACAAAGGTATATTTGATATACATGTTATTGATGTGTACTTTACTAGTGTTTATAGCAACCCTTGGGTATTTGGTACTGGTTCAGTTGCTAAGAGTAGTAACTCGAAACGGGAGTTGCAGAATAAACAGAAACTAGTTAAGGGTGAAGTGACGATGTGTGTTGAAAGTAGTTTCAAGATTGATATGATCATCATCGCACACTCCCTATACTTTCGGGATTAGTGTTGAACCTAAATAAATGTTATTTGGTGTTTGCATTGAGCATGAATATGATTTGATCGTGTTTATTGCAATACGGTTATTCATTTAAGTAAGAGAATAAACTGTTGTTCTGTTTACATGAATAAAACCTTATATGGTTACACACCCAATGAAAATAGTTCATTGGATCTCGATCGTAGTGATACACATATTCATAATATTGAAACCAAAAGATGCAAAGTTAATAATGATAGTGCAACTTATTTGTGGCGCTGCCGTTTATGTCATATTGGTGCAAAGCGCATGAAGAAACTCCATACTGATGGGATTTTGGAATCACTTGATTATGAATCACTTGATGCTTGCGAACCATGCTTCATGGGCAAGATGACTAAGACTCCGTTCTCCGGAACAGTGGAGCAAGCAACTGACTTATTGGAAATAATACATACTGATGTATGCGATCCAATGAGTGTTAAGGCTCGCGGCGGGTATCATTATTTTCTGACCTTCACAGATGATTTGAGCAGATATGGGTATATCTACTTGATGAAACATAAGTCTGAAATAGTTGAAAGGATTCAAAGAATTTCAGAGTGAAGTGGAAAAATCATCGTGACAAGAAAATAAGGTTTCTACGATTTGATCGTGGGGACAAATATTTAAGTTACGAGTTTGGTCTTCAATTAAAACAATGTGGAATAGTTTCACAAATTCATGCCACCTGGAACACCAGATCATAATGGTGTGTCCGAACGTCATAACCGTACTTTATTGGATATAGTACAATCTATGATGTTTCTTACCGATTTACCAATGTCGTTTTGGGATCATGCATTAGAGACAACTGCATTCACGTTAAATAAGGGCACCATCTAAATCCGTTGAGACAACACTATATGAACTGTGGTTTAGCAAGAAACCAAAGTTTTCGTTTCTTAAAGTTTGGGGCTACGATGCTTATGTGAAAAAGTTTCATCTTGATAAGCTCAAACCCAAATCGGAGAAATGTGTCTTCATAGGATACCCAAAGGAGACAGTTGGGTACACCTTCTATCACAGATCCGAAGGCAAGACATTCGTTGCTAAGAATGGATCCTTTCTAGAGAAGGAGGTTCTCTCGAAAGAAGTGAGTGGGAGGAAAGTAGAACTTGATGAGGTAACAGTACTAGCTCCCTTATTGGAAAGTAGTTCATCACAGAAATTGGTTCCTGTGACACCTATACCAATTAGTGAGGAAGTTAATGATGATGATGATCATGTAACTTCAGATCAAGTTACTACCGAACCTCGTAGGTAAAACAGAGTGAGATTCGCACCAGAGTGGTACGGTAATCCTGTTCTGGAGGTCGTGTTACTTGACCATGACAAACCTACGAACTATGAGGAAGCAATGATGAGCCCAGATTCCGCAAAATGGTTTGAGGCCATGAAATCTGAGATATGATCCATGTATGAGAACAAAGTATGGACTTTGATGGATTTGCCCGATGATCGGCAAACCATAGAAAATAAATGGATCTTCAAGAGGAAGACGGACGTTGATAGTAGTGTTACTATCTACAAAGCTCGACTTGTTGCAAAAAGTTTTTCGACAAAGTTCAAGATGTTGACTACAATGAGATTTTCTCAACTGTAGCGATGCTTAAGTCTGTCCGAATCATGTTAGCAATTGCCACAATTTATGAAATTTGACAAATGGATGTAAAAACTGCATTCCTGAATGGTTTTCTGGAGGAAGAGTTGTATATGATGCAACCAAAAGGTTTTTTCGATCCAAAGGGAGCTAACAAAGTGTGCAAGCTCCAGCGATCCATCTATGGACTGGTGCAAGCATCTCGGAGTTGGAATATACGCTTTGATGAGTTGATCAAAGCATATAGTTTTGTACAGACTTATGGTGAAGCCTGTATTTACTAGAAAGTGAGTGGGAGCACTACAGCATTTCTGATAAGTATATGTGAATGACATATTGTAGATCGGAAATAATGTAGAATTATTCTGCAAAGCATAAAGGAGTGTTTGAAAGAAGTTTTTCAAAGAAAGACCTCGGTGAAGCTGCTTACATATTGAGCATCAAGATCTATAGAGATAGATCAAGATGCTTGATAAGTTTTTCAATGAGTACATACCTTGACAAAATTTTGAAGTAGTTCAAAATGGAACAGTCAAAGAAAGAGTTCTTGCCTGTGTTACAAGGTGTGAAATTGAGTAAGACTCAAAACCCGACCACGGCAGAAGATAGAAAGAGAATGAAAGTCATCCCTATGCCTTGACCATAGGTTCTATAAAGTATGCCATGCTGTGTACCAGATCTATTGTTTACCCTGCACTGAGTTTGGCAAGGGAGTACAATAGTGATCTAGGAGTAGATCACTGGACAGCGGTCAAAATTATCCTTAGTGGAATAAGGATATGTTTCTCGATTATGGAAGTGACAAAAGGTTCGTCATAAAGGGTTACATCGATGCAAGTTTTGACACTGATCTGGATGACTCTAAGTCTCGATCTAGATACATATTGAAAGTGGGAGCAATTAGCTAGAGTAGCTTCGTGCAGAGCATTGTAGACATACAAAAATTGCAAAATACATAACGGATCTGAACGTGAAAGACCCGTTGACTAAGACTCTCTCACAAGCAAAACATGATCAGACCTTAGTACTCTTTGGGTGTTAATCACATAGCGATGTGAACTAGATTACTGAATCTAGTAAACCCTTTTGGGTGTTGGTCACATGGCGATGTGAACTATGGGTGTTAATCATATGATGATGTGAACTATCGATGTTAATCACATGGTGATGTGATCTAGATTATTGACTCTAGTGCAAGTGGGAGACTAAAGGAAATATGCCCTAGAGGCAATAATAAAGTTATTATTTATTTCCTTATATCATGATAAATGTTTATTATTCATGCTAGAATTGTATTAACCGGAAACATAATACATGTGTGAATATATAGACAAACAGAGTGTCACTAGTATGCCTCTACTTGACTAGCTTGTTAATCAAAGATGGTTATGTTTCCTAACCATGAACAAAGAGTTGTTATTTGATTAACAAGGTCACATCATTAGTTGAATGATCTGATTGACATGACCCATTCCATTAGCTTAGCACACGATCGTTTAGTATGTTGCTACTGCTTTTATCCATGACTTATACATGTTCCTATAACTATGAGATTATGCAACTCCGCTTACGGAGGAACACTTTGGGTACTACCAAACGTCACAACGTAATCGGGTGATTATAAAGGAGTACTACAGGTGTCTCCAAAGGCGATGCTGGGTTGGCGATTTCGAGATTAGGATTTGTCACTCCAATTGTCGGAGAAGTATCTCTGGCCCTCTCGGTAATACACATCACTTAAGCCTTGCAAGCATTACAACTAATGAGTTAGCTGTGAGATGATGTATTATGGAACAAGTAAAGAGACTTGCCGTAACGAGATTGAACTAGGTATTGGATACCGACGATCGAATCTCGGCAAATAATATACCGATGACAAAGGAACAACGTATGTTGTTATGCGGTCTGACCGATAAAGATCTTCGTAGAATATGTAGGAGCCAATATGGGCATCCAGGTCCCGCTATTGTTTATTGACCGGGACGTGTCTCGGTCATGTCTACATTGTTCTCGAACCGTAGGGTCCGCACGCTTAAGGTTTCGATGACGGTTATATTATGAGTTTGTGTATTTTGATGTACCGAAGGAGTTCGGAGTCCCGGATGAGATCGGGGACATGACGAGGAGTCTCGAAATGGTTGAGACGTAAAGATCGATATATTGGACGACTATATTCGAGTTCGGAAAGGTTCCGAGTGATTCGGTATTTTTGAGTACCGGGAGTTACGGAGAAGTAATGGGCCTTGATGGGCTTTAGTGGGAAGAGGAAAGGCTGCTGCGCCCCTCTCCTCTAGTCCGAATTGGACTAGGGAAAAGGGGCCGCCACCTTCCTTCTCCTCCTATTCCTTCTCCCTTCCTCCCCTCTTGATGGACTCCTACTAGGACTTGGAATCCTAGTAGGACTCCACACCCTGGCGCGCCAAACCCTTGGCCGGCCTCCTCCTCCTCCCTCCTTTATATACGGGGGCAGGGGCACCCCATAGACACACAAGTTGATCCTTGAGATCGTTCCTTAGCCGTGTGCGGTGCCCCCCTCCAACCATAATCCACCTCGATCATATCGTAGCGGTGCTTAGGCGAAGCCCTGCGTCGGTAGAACATCAAGATCGTCACCACGCCGTCGTGCTGACGGAACTCTTTCTCCCCGGAGCTTTGCTGGATCGGAGCCCGAGGAGCGTCACCGAGCTGTACGTGTGTCAAGAACTCGGAGGCGCCGGAGCAACGGCGCTGGGATCGGTTGGATCGCGAGGAGAACGTACGACTACTTCCTCTACGTTGTGATCGCTTCCGCTCCGGTCTACGAGGGTACGTAGACAACACTCTCCCCTCTCGTTGCTATGCATCACCATGATCTTGCGTGTGCGTAGGAAAATTTTTGAAATTACTACGTTCCCCAACACAAACCTCTTTCCTGGTACACACCAAATAGAGAGGCCGTGATGAGGGTTCCATGGCCCTGGATTAAAGCCAGTCATCCGGTCAGGGGGCATAGGTGTTTCCGGTTGGGACCGAGAGGGGGGCACCCCTTAGAGCGCGCGGTATAAATTTCATCCCATGCTATTCGAGGTTGTGACCTCCCCGTCTTAGGGTTTTTGTTGAACGTTGCCTAGGGTGATTCCTGGCAGCGGAATGTGGAAATGGTGTGTACTGGTTAGATGTGTTTCTTCTAAAAATCCGTAAACAGAACTAGTCCTTCGTGACTACGGAAATCCGTTGGCTGTGGTTAATTAGTACAAACTCTGCAGAGTCAAAATCCTTCGAATAATCCTATTCATGGTCAAGTATCGTGTTCGACTTGTCTTTGTCGGTCCTCAGTGACAAAACTCCGTGAACAAACATGAGTGTTAAGTCCGCCAAATGATTACTCCTGTGGATGGACTAACCCTTTATCATTATGTGCTGAGTATTTCCTATGAGTGATATGTCTTCATGAATTTATTGGATATGAATGATGATATATAAGCCCTTTCCGTGATGTCGCTCGACGTCCGATCGTGGCACTCTTGTTATTTACTTTCAAAATAAGCCCTTTACGTGATGTCGCCGACGTCCAACTGTGGCACTCTTGCTATTTACTTTCAATATAAGCCCTTTACGTGATGTCGCTCGGACCTCCATTGTGGCATCCTGTTATTTATTTTCATTATAAGCCCTTTACGTGGTGTCGCATAGACGTCCGACTTGGCACGCACTGTCATTTACTTTTCGATATAAGCCCTTTACGTGGTGTCGCCCAGGCGCCTGACTGTGTTATGTTAATTTATTTATCCTTTCGAGAAGTCGCTTCAGACACTCGATCGGTTTCAGTTATTTTGTTGGGATTTCAGGAGGACTACCGCCTGACTTCCTTTTTATTTTTGCATGCCGTGCAAATTTATTACTTGAGTGCGCATTGCTAACTGCTCATGGTGCATCGTGTTTGCATTTGTTATATCTTAAGTCCGAACTGTCTTGCGAGTACATTCAAAGCACTCACCTGGCTTGTTGATTTGGCCAGATGTTGACGAAGGCGATCTCATGGATGAAGAGTTCGATAGCGAGTCCGACGCCTAGAGGAGTCCCACTCAGTCCCGTGCGAATCCTGGAAATTTGGTCACTTGTATTATATCCGCTTCCGCTACCCAAATAAATTCATTGAGCTCACTTGACGTCAAGAGCTGCAAGATTAGGAGTCATGTCATCCACTCCACTGTGACATATTCACCACCACTTTTATTACGAGTCAAGAGTATGCCACCACACCCTGTGTCATATCCACCCTTATGTATAATTATGGGCATACTTGTAATAAATTGATGAGTAACCTCAACTCAACCTTGTAATATATTTAGTACCTCTGGACTTCTATATCAAGATTTTGTCTACCAGTAAGGAGGATTTTTCCTCATACTGTAAATAAAATGGTCGGTTTCTCAATAAGCATTTTATTGAAAAAAACCGGTCGTGACAATCAGCCTCCATCTCTTCCTCCATTGCTGGCCCAAAGTGGTCAGCTTCGCTGTTTGTCCTTGGTCTCGTTGCCGGATGAGACACCCGGCTCTCGCCGACTGACTCTTGAGAAGACATCTTGCTCTACGGCAACAACTCGAAACAAGAATAGAGGATAATTGCATGATACGGGAGTCGAAACCTTTGGGAGATTATATAATGAATTTTTACCGACCAAAATACGAATCGTGCAAGAAAACAGAGTCCAGAGAGCACACGAGGTGCCCACGAGGCAGGGGGCATGCCCAGGGGGTAGGGCATGCCCTCCACCCTCGTGGAGCCCTCATGTCCTTCCCGGACTGCTCTTATCTTTCTTTTTTCTAAATAATCCAAAACGGATAAAATTGCCTTTAGAACTGCTTTGGAGTCGGTTTACTTACCGTACCACATACCTATTCCTTTTGAGTCCAAACGCGTTCGGAAAGTGTCTCTTATGTACTCCTCCGAGGTCACGGTTTCAAAAACATTGGTTTCAACATTTATGGGATTACCTGAGATATAATGTTTGATTCTTTGGCCATTCACCACTTTCGGTTTGTGCCTTGAAGTTGTTGATTTTATGGCACCGAACGATAGACCTCCTCGATAACGTAAGGACCTTCCCATTTAGAGAGAAGTTCTCCTGCAAAAATATCAAACGAGAGTTGTATAGCAATACATAATCACCTACATTAAACTCACGCTTTTGTATTCTTTTGTCATGCCATCTTTTAACTTTTTCTTTAAACAACTTGGCATTCTCATAGGCTTGGGTTCTCCATTCATCAAGTGAGCTAATGTCAAATAACCTCTTTTCACCGGCAAGTTTGAAATCATAATTGAGTTCTATAATAGCCCAATAAGCCTTATGTTCTAGTTCGAGAGGTAAATGACATGCTTTTCCATAAACCATTTTATACGGAGACATTCCCATAGGATTTTTATATGCAGTTCTATAAGCCCATATTGCATCATCAAGTTTCTTGGACCAATTCTTCCTGGATCTATTAACAGTATTTTGCAAAATTAATTTGAGCTCTCTATTACTCAATTCTACTTGGCCACTAGACTGTGGGTGATACGGGGATGCAATTCTATGATTAACATCATACTTAGCAAGCATTTTACGGGAAGCACCATGAATAAAACGTGAACCACCATCAGTCATTAAATATCTAGGGACTCCAAACCGTGGAAAGATAACTTCTTTAAGCATCTTAATATAGGTGTTATGACCAGCACTACTAGTTGTAATAGCTTCTAGCCACTTAGTAACGTAATCAACAGCAACTAGAATATGTGTGTATCCATTAGAGGCAGGAAACGGTCCCATATAATCAAAGCCCCAAACATCGAATGGTTCAATAACAAGTGAATAATTCATAGGCATTTCTTGATGTCAACTAATATTACCTATTCTTTGACATTCATCACAAGACAAGACAAACTTACGGGCATCCATGAAGAGAGTAGGCCAATAAAAACCGGATTGTAATACCTTATGTGAAGTTCTATCTCCAGCGTGGTGTCCTCCGTAAGCTTCGGAATGACACTTGCGTAGGATCTGTTCCTGTTCATGCTCAGGTACACAACGTCTAATAACACCATCTACTCCTTCTTTATAGAGATGTGGGTCATCCCAGAAGTAATGTCTTAAATCATAGAAAAACTTTTTCTTTTGCTGGTATGTGAAACTAGGTGGTATAAATTTAGCAACAATGTAATTAGCATAGTTAGCATACCATGGAGTAGTATGAACAGCATTTATGACATTCAATTGTTCATCTGGAAAGCTATCATTAATAGGTAGTGGGTCATCAAGCACATTTTCTAACCTAGACAAGTTGTCTGCAATGGGGTTCTCAGCTCCCTTTCTATCAATAATATGCAAATCAAATTCTTGTAGCAAGAGAACCCATCTAATAAGTCTAGGTTTCAAGTAAGCCTCCCCACAACGGTGCGGAAAACCTTCTTGCTACGTCTCGAGCTTGCGTTGGTTTTCCCTGAAGAGGAGGGGGTGATGCAGCACAGTAGCGTAAGTATTTCCCTCAGTTTTTTAGAACCAAGGTATCAATCCAGAAGGAGGTCACGCGCAAGTCCCTCGTACCTGCAGAACACGATAGCAACTCGCAACCAACCCTTAGGGGTTGTCAATCCGTTCACGGTCATTTACGAGAGTGAGATCTGATAGAGATAATATTTTTGGTATTTTTGGTATAAAGATGCAAAGTAAAAAAGTAAAAGCAAAGCAAGTAAATAAAGTGATGGAGATTGATATGATGAGAATAGACCCGGGGGCCATAGGTTTCACTAGTGGCTTCTCTCAAGAGCATAAGTATTCTACGGTGGGTGAACAAATTACTGTTGAGCAATTGATAGAATTGAGCATAGTTATGAGGTTATCTAGGTATGATCATGTATATAGGCATCACGTCCGAGACAAGTAGATCGAAACGATTCTGCATCTACTACTATTACTCCACTCATCGACCGCTATCCAACATGCATCTAGAGTATTATGTTAAAAACAGAGTAATGCCTTAAGCAAGATGACATGATGTAGAGGAATAAATTCATGCAATATGATAAATACCCCATCTTGTTATCCTCGATGGCAACAATACAATACGTGCCTTGCAACCCTTTCTGTCACTGGGTAAGGACACCGCAAGATTGAACCAAAAGCCATGCACTTCTCCCATTGCAAGAACTACCAATCTAGTTGGCCAAACCAAACGGATAATTCGAAGAGACTTGCAAAGATTACTCAATCATACATAAAATAATTCAGAAAAGATTCAAATATTATTCATAGATAAGCTAGATCATAAACCCACAATTCATCGGTCTCAACAAACACACCGCAAAAAGAAGATTACATCGAATAGATCTCCACGAGAGAGGGGGAGAACATTGTATTGAGATCCAAAAAGAGAGAAGAAGCCATCTAGCTACTAGCTATGGACCCGAAGGTCTGAAGTAAACTACTCACACTTCATCGGAGAGGCTATGGTGTTGATGTAGAAGGCCTCCGTGGTGGATCCCTCTCCGGTGGAGCTCCGGAACAGGCCCCAAGATGGGATCTCGTGGATACAGAAGGTTGCGGCAGTGGAATTAGGTTTTTGGCTCCGTATCTGGTCTATTGGGGATATGTAGGTATATATAGGAGGAAGGAGTACGTCAGTGGAGTTCCGAGGGGCCGACGAGGCAGGGGGCGCGCCCAGGGGGCGCCCTCCACCCTCGTGACTTCCTCGGAAGCTTCTTGGATTAGGGTCCAAGTCTCTGGATCACGCTCGTGAGAAGATCCTGTTCGAAGGTTTCATTCCGTTTGGACTCCGTTTGATATTCTGTTTCTTGAAATACTGAAATAGGCAAAAAAACAACAATTCGGGGCTGGGCCTCCGGTTAGTTGGTTAGTCCCAAAAATAATATAAAAGTGGAAAATAAAGCCCATTATAATCCAAAACAGTAGATAAAGTAGCATGGAGCAATCAAAAATTATAGATACGTTGGAGACGTATCAACCTTCTTAGGGGTAACGCTCTGTAAGCTAGATGTAATTTCTATCGGTTTTCAACCGGATATTCTACTAGCCGGTCGATTCTCTTTACATAATGAAGATGCAGAGCTACTACTGGTTGTTGAAAGACCTACCTGGTGGTACTATATATGTATCCATTGCACTGTAACCCTGCTATCCATATCTTTTGCAAACGCCACAGAAACTAGCATCATGCATCGGCTGAAATAAATTTCACCTTTGATGAGAGTCGAACATATGATATTTCACAAGTCACGATAGAAGAGGACAACATCCACGTAATACCTTTCTCTCAATACGAGGTGAGAGTTACGGTGCTTCAAACGGAGCATAATAAAGATGCAGGCCCTGATGGCTTCCCCGCATAATTCTATCACAATTTCTCATATGTCATCGAGTCTGACGTATTGGCGTTGCTCAATTGTCTTCATGCCGACCAACTTGACCTATCTAGCCTTAACTTTGGTAAAATTGTTTTGTTGCAATATAGAATCACATGTTTCCTAAATGTCCAGTTCAAAATTTTCATGAAAGTGGCTACTAATATGCTCAATATGATTAGTGGCCATGTCGTCCGGTCATCTCAAACAACTTTTATGCAAAGAATGAATATGTGCAATGAAGTAGTAATCATAAATGATACCATTCATGAGATGCACTAAAAAACATGAGGGGAGTAGTTTTCAAGATTGACTTTGAGAAGGCCTATGAGAGCATCTAAAAGCCGAGCGCCCCAAACCGGCCTCAAACGCCCGGGTGGCCCGTCCGGTCACTGACAGGTCCCAATAATGTGACCCAGACGGACGCCTCAAACAGGCCTCAAACACCTGTGCTGATCGGCGCCCCTCATATCCAGCCCAAATATCAGGTGGATATGGGGGCGACCGGACGCGTCCGCCACGTCGGACCCGACACATGCTGGCCCACCCGACCCAACATATATTCCTTCCCATTCGCTCGCCGGACCAAACCCTAGCCAGTTCACTCCACGCCCCCAACTCCCCTCCGTCACCCAACCTCACCTCCAGCGTTCTTCGGCTGTCTCCGGCATGGCGGGTAGCGGATTCCAGCCCTTCACCTCCAGATCCCGTCGACCCCGAGCTCATCCCACGCGGCCCTGAGGAGGAGATAGCCATCCGGCTTGCGCTCCACCGCTCCTAGGAGGAGGCCCGTGCACGGCAGCGCCCGGCCTCCTTCCGGCGGGAATCAATTGCCCCCAAATGGCGCATGGATCAGGCGCTAGGTGTGCTGTGTCTGCCTCACCGGAGGCGGTGCTGTCCGTCTGGCGTCCGAACACGGTGGTGGACACGCAACCCCTCCGTTGGCGCTTGAAGACCATCGGCGCACTATGGGCATCGTTTGACGCAAACATGGCGTGACGTGCCCGCCGTGCGGCAGCGGGCGTGAGGCGGCGGAAGCCCTCGCGCCGCAAAGGTCGGCGAGGCGGAGGCACATTCTCCGTGTACCGTATGGTGCACGAGTCCGCCATCGTAACCGTGTCGTGGTGGATGTGGCGGCTCGTCCAAGGACAGATCCATCATTGATCGATGCCCAAGACACCAACGGGTTCCGGATTCGACCAGGAAGAGTATGGCATGGTAGATGGTGGTGCCTTCAGTCCCGTGAGACGACTCATGTTCCATGCTCTACTCTACCTTGCCGGAGACCGGACCAACACTCTGGGTAGCGCAGCCCGCCATTGGATATGGCCACGGCGGAACCGGGCGAGCTTGGCTTAAGATCGGTTTACATTGCATGTAATAGTATGGATTTGAGCTTTCTTATTTGAGGTATCTGTATGTGGAATGCATTATTTGAGGTGTGACCGGTCTGTGTCCGCAGACGCACCCGGGCGTGTTCGCGGATGTTTGAGGGGGTCAGATTTGCCAAGTCCGGATGTAGATGCTCTGACAAGATCAAATGGTCGTTGCTTCAACACTCCCTCACAATGAAAGAATTCAATGATAAATGATGCCAGTGGATCCAAAATTTGTTACTAGAGGCAGTATGGTTGTCAAAGTCAATGATGACGCAGGCAATTACTTCCAGACAAAAAAGAGACTACGTGAGGGTGACCCTATGTCTCCAATGCTATTTAACATTGTCGCTGACATGTTACAATTCTGATTGATCATGTCAAGCATGACGTTCAAATTGCAAACGTAGTACCAGACATTGTTGATGGTGGCCTTTCTATTCTACAACATGGCGATGATACGATTCTGTCTATGCAACATGACGTGCAACTTGCTAACACCATGTTATTTTAGTATCAGGTTCCAGGATTATATATACTAGTCATCAACCCGTGCACCTGCACGGGCTAGCTATTTTAAGGAAATTAAATAACTCATTATGTTAGCATATCTTCACACTTGGAGTGTAGAAAATCCTTTGCATGCACTTTTGGGTGATTTGTATCAATTTAGTTGGCACTACCAATAAGAGATCAGAAATGCTTGTGTTTCCTACTTATTTTTATTAGAATTTTTGTTGGGCTCTGCAATTGTTTCAGCTACATTTATGATTTCAATTGTCTTACTACAGGGAAACTTTGAACTTTTTTATTTAGCATTGTCTTGCTATGGTTATTTTTTTTTCAAGAGAAACTTATGTGTGTAACACAAAAGTCGCAAGTAGGTAGTAAATAGGCCATAGTTGACATATTGTTAAGCTTTGAGGGAGCGTGAACATGGTTACTCAGTCTAATAACTCCACAGTGTCAAATTGGAAGGTTAAATAAATGCACAAAACAATTCTAAGACGATTGCAACTGATCTTAGAAGTAGAGCATCCACTCAACTCGTTATGTGGGGAACACATGTAAACACAGCATGCCGGCCATCAAATGTCTTGTACATTCAGGAAGAACGTGGCCTGAGCGACTAAATTTGAGAAGAATAAATAGATTTGTTTCCCTTTCTTACTACATCTACTGACATCTCTTAATAAACAAATATTAACCTATTTATAACTTCAAAACTGTTTGCTCAGGTAATCAGTCCCAGATGTAAATCTGTTTCTCAACTTCCCATGATATCCTTTACACCTAACAGTAGCTCTGGCCACAACTTGTCATCAAGTTGATAAAAATCATCAATCACATTAAACTCATGCCACGGATTAACAGGAGAAAGGTCAGCAAATTAACTTACACGTACTGCCGACTATGATCTACATCTCATCTACTCGCCTGTGCAACTTCGTGTGAAATTGTAAGTCTAGGACACATCTCTGAAAGACATCTTCGAGACATCTCCGAAAGATGATATTTCATGCGAACATGCTGCCAGTGTCCAAAGAGGTAGCGTGATGTCTGCTGGAAGCAATTCACCAACAGATCAAGGGTGATATTTACCTCAACTAATGGACTGAACTGATGGCAGCAATATGGAGCGTCTCAAGGTTTCCTATCTAGCGGCTGCTGGCAGTGGAGCTATGATTTGAGTAGACATGGGGCCTGGTGTGAATACTGATTCAGATGAGCATGGTCGAATTGTGTCCAGTTTCATATGGGAGCGTCAGTGGGGAGATGATGAGAACGGGGATGAACTTGAGGCACAAGAGGTATGTTTCAGATTGTCTACTACGCTGACCGCTGCATCATCTCTCGAGGCCTCCACATCGATCTTGACGCCTGAGCCTACATTGTGCACACCTACCCCATCACTGTCGCACACTTTTACCCTGACGGCGAGTGGGTCACGTCCGCCGACACCTCTTGCTGCATCTGCGTCCGCTACGCCGAGGACGACCTATCACTGCTGATCCTCGATGGCCTCCTCTCGTCCTCGATGGCCTCTGCATCATTGTCTCCATGGATGGCAAGGGAAAGTCCTCGGTCTGTGCGTTCATCGGAATCCACACGCCTCCTATCTCTGCCCTTCTAATGATTTGGTAGAGTACGTGTGCAGGACTACTCCTAGTTTTTTTAATCTGCAGATTTTTTCTATCCGCAATCTAGTTGGGGAGAACGTATCTGCCCTCTAGATGGCCGTGGAATATTTTTCTGCACCTTGATTTTTTTTCATTTTTTATCTATCGTGGAGTTTTCACTTGTGGAAGTTTCCTTTTTTATTACCGGTGGACATCGTGGACTTTCCATCCGTGGAGGTCTCTATTCGTGGATTCCTTTTTCCTTTTCCATCTATCCTGGAGTTTTCATGCGGGGAGGTTCCTTTTTTTTTCCACGGACGGTGGACATCGTGGGGTTTTCATGCGTGTAGGCTTCTAATTTTTTTTCACTACCCATGGACGTGGCAGATCCTATTTTACTGCACCATCTATATTACGCAACTTTTCTTTCTATCCTGGCCGTAAATTCTACGATCCAACGCTACAATTAATATTGATGATGTGGGTTAATTAAACAGCTTGAAAGGTGCCTCCAATTAGTAAATATAAGATTTTTAGAAGGGGCAATTACCCACTTGACTTTGTAGTTATTAAACCTCGGCCAGATATATTGTTTAAAAATGGTTCTGCCAATAATATCAATTGCAGGATATGACAAATGACACATGGGACGAGTTAAAGCTTCCAGCATTTCAATCGTCAAAACTGAACATCCTAAAGTACTTGTTGACATTGTACATGTACATATAGACACAACATACAAGACTTGAATAATTCGGAGTTTTTCTGGGGATTTTACAATTTTTTTAGTTCCCTGTTTTTTCCATGATGTCACCTTTTCTTTTCCTTTTTTTGTGTTTGTGTATTTTTTTTCTTTTTGTGTGTATCTGTAGTTTTTTCCTTTAAGTGCGCACATGTTTTTTGTTTGTTTGTTTGTTTGTGTGTGTGTGTGTGTGTGTGTGTGTGTGTGTGTGTGTGTGTCGGGCAGTGTGGGGGGTGAAGACTATCAGGGGGAGGACCCGGGACTCTCGACAGTATCAGGATAGTAGCAGGACAACAAATGTAGAGATCTGGAACGTCTCGTTCAGCGTTGTTCCCTGTCCCAGCCCACGTCAAGCGGCTCACAGCTTAACAACACCCCTGACAAATATAGCGGAAGGGTTCCTACAGCGACGAGGCAGCTCAGGGGGCTTCTCTGGTGTGCGATCGGGCTGCAGATGCAGAGAACATGTGCATGCTCTGGTATGGCCATGGAATGAGTGGAAATTTTCCGTAGACGCCGGTAATCAGAGGAGACTCCCTGCCTGGGCCAAGGTAGTCGGCAACGGGTGCTTGGTCTCGCACATACACCAGTCGCGAGGCGGCATCGGGGAGCTTGACGATTCTGGAGATGGACCACTTGTTTCAACCGTGGTTCAGAACGATTGGTGCACGTCCTTCTTGATATTTGTTAGTAGTAACGGACTGCTTCCTTTCTAAAGTTTACTATGTACGTTGGTGGAAGAAGTTGAACCGTGTGCCGAAGCACTAAACAAAAAGGTACTGGACAAGGGTGGCTCTATGTTTTCCATTTTGTGTGCGGACCCTACTAATAACACCAAATAACCTATCGATATTGGAGTGACAATAGTACATGATGGCTTGTTCTTCACACTTATGTGGGGTTAAAGGTTGCCTTTGGCGAAGCATAGAGGTTTACCAACAAGCGTGTTAATGTTCTCCTCTAATGAATAGTCTACCAACCAATTGCACACTTGTACTAATGTGAGCAATGCTCTCCCCTCTCCGACTCCCCACTATACATACACCACTCCATCTTCACGGAAGTGGAAAACAAGCCAGATTGTTTGTTCATAGACAAGGCATCACATAGACAGAGGGGATGATTAGAAGGAACACGCGATGACATGTAAAGAAATGTGTTATGGGAATCAGAGACATCAGAACGACAACAAATAGTGCATAGACCCAATGAGGTAGCTAGCCGTTTAGTCTATTTCGGTTCTTCATGCCATGTACCATGGAGACATCACCTAGTGATGGTCTCAAGTGGCACGCCAGCTCAAGAAATTTCCATCCAATGTAGGTGATGTCATCGTGGCAGCATCGATGTACCCACATCTGCTCAAACAGGAGTACGTAAAAGAAATTTGGGCACTTGCACTTTCTTTCTATCCTGTTCTTTTCTTACGAGCACCACACTTTTTCTATGAAGTGGCCGGTTCCTCAACATGATGCACCTTGCTTCTGCAAGCAGCTGCCTTTTTACCCAAACATGTCCACGGAGGCTTGTATCTGACGTTGGCCAGTGAGGCAGCTGTCCAGGGTGGACCATTGGCCATGCCCTCATAGGCTGTACGACACAAGCCTCCTAGTGCTACACTGTCCATCTTGACCCATCTTCACATAACATCAGTTAGTTAGATTGTGAGAATGCACAAAGGGTGTCACAACCTTTTGACAATAGGAGACACCACCAACTTGTCCCGTGCATCACCACCAACGTCCTGGTAGCCCCGGCCACATGATGCGGCTTTTAAATGACATATAGAGTAGAGAATGCATTCACGATCTCCATCCGATCAGTGGGTTTCTTTAATTCGTGAAGTTCAACACATTCAAAGAAAAATTAGGACGAAAATATAATGGAATTCTTAATTTTATGGGTGGTACTTAGAAAGACACCTGATCAACATTTTAACCAAACGACACACGGGACAAATTAAACCTCCCATTACAGCAAGCCTCGAAAGTCAACAACACTTAAGGGAGGGTGTTAAACCAGCCATACGTGTCAACCCTCATGGGCGCTACATGTAACGTACTTTGGCAGGATCCGTACATCTCTTGGTAGTTAGGATAGGAGGTTTATCTCTTTCCCATGATTCTATCTCTAGCTATCTTGATCTCCAAGTTGTAATCCTTCTGTACGAGATCCCAACTGCTGTACGCGTTACTAGGGTCTCGCACCCCTGCATATAATGTACGACGTCCCCTCTCGATGAGGTAAGACGTTTTCCGCTTCGTACAGGTGAGCCATAGGAGATTATGAGGTCTAGACCTCTGTTACTTGCACCCTGACGACGGCCTTCGGTAAATACAGTAGTGTCCTGCTATTTTCTTGCAAGGGCTTATCCCACTACAAGCGGCATCCCACCACATATACGGTGCGAGGTGATCCATCATCCGTTTCTAGAGGAAATATTACCTTTATTTTTTTAAAGATTAATCATGAGTTTGACTGGCTCCAATCGCTTGTGAACCATCGTCGGGTGCTTGAAGCCCAGCTAAGTAGCGGGGTTTGCGATTTATCCCCTTGAAAATGGGAAATGGTTCTATTTCACCATTGACCACTAGAAAACATTGATCGCTAGCCTATTAAAATTGTCCATACCGCAATCCCTCAGCATGCACATCGCCGAAGCTCTTGTACTCCACGTTTGTTCACACGTTTCTCATCTCCGTCCCGTTCCTGCTTCTCTTTCACCACATGCAACGTAGGCCCTCCGTTGGACGTGTGCTTCATGATGCAATCCTTTCATGATTTTCTCTTCAGGATTTGCTGTGGCCAGTGGGGATTTACTGCATACACATAAATATGTGTTCCGTCGATGTTCTTAAATGATGAGTCTTATTGGCAGTTGACTGTTGGCTAGCGGCTGATCTCTCCTCCTCTTCCATGCGAGTAGCCGACTGACACCTTAGCTTCGGAAAAAAAGAAAATCCAGCTGCCTGGCTTCGCATGCCCCGGTGCTGTGTAGGATGCCCTGAACGGCCTCCACGACGAGCCTGGTAAAGATCTGTATGACTACTCGCTCTCCTCTAGGCCTTCCTGCCACCCTATCATCCTAGGGGACTCGCCCAGGAAGTACGGTCCGTTGATGTGCCGTTACCGACCGCCACCAGCGCCCGGTCGACACTGCGGGTGGTGGACCAGTTCGCCATCCCGCTGTTCCAACACGACCCAATCAAGGCAAGTGTTCTTCGAGTACTTTCTGATGCTGCTCCTGCTGGCGCAAGCCCCTTACAAATCTCATCCATCGACCTTCATGGTTAATATAAAGGGGTGACGGTAGAAGAACAAACAAAGGTTCCTCCTTTTAATGTACGGGAGACGAACCAAGGGTGCAGAATCCACAGGCGAAAATTTCAATCAATTGATCAAATTTTAAATATTAGCCACCAATTTTCACGGGTAACATAAAAGAGGTGACAGAAGGAGAACCAAACAATTTTCTTCCCTTTATTATAAGTTACATATAGAGGTAGATATAGTAGTGCCAGCAAATTAATTAGCAATTTTTGGTGCTTGATTTTTTTTAAACTAGCAAAAGAGCCCGTGCGTTGCAACGGGAGAAAAAAATAGCAGACACTCTTAACCCAATAACCATAATATGTTCATGCCCTTTATTTTAGCGAGGCATCATTTTTGTGTTGCCGCTTATCCTCCTTCTCATCTTCAGTGGCCTCAGTGTTCACACAAACCAAAGTGTGTTTGAATGTTGTTTTTTCCCTGCCAGTTTGTTTAGATGTGCTCATGTGTGGTTATCGATGTTTTCTTTCGTCTCTTTATGATTTTAGTGGTTGTTTATTTGCAATCCAGATCGTCGTGGTATGAAAGAAAAACGGACGTGCCCTATAGGTTACAAGTTTGCTTTTAAAATATTTAATAGGTAAAAATAACATCATGTTCAAATTCTACATATTTTTCTATTCAAATTTCATATATAACATGTTAAAATCAGAGTTACGGTTTAATAGATATGGATAATTAAGGAAAATATTTGTTGACTTAAATATCTTCCAAAATAATATTTTAAAAATATTTAACAAACAAAATAACGTCATATTCAGATTCTACACATTTTTCTAATCTATTTTCATATATAACATGTTAAAATCGGAGTTACGGTTTAAAAGATATGGATAATTTACAAAAAACATGTGTTTGACTTATATATTATCGGCGGGTGAATTATCAAATACGTCAGGGGGTTTCGTAAAAATGTAAAATAACGGTTCGGTTTGACTTAAGTGTGTACTGCGGGTTAATTCATAAAAAAACGTCAGGGGTTTACTGCAAAAGTGCGTGACGGACCGCCGAAACCCAATTTACGACATTGTACACCAGATCGTCGATGCCTAGCGTAAAAAGCATAACACATCGAGAGATTAATTATTGTTACTACCATCAGACAATTATTATTTTTTGCATGCAACACTTCGAAAGTAATTTTAGGTGGATGCAATTGTTTGTTTTCCTCCATAGCATCAATGTTTCGGGCGAAAGTGGTATCCCTAAATATAGTTTCAAATAAGCATGAGTGAGTTAATTAACAATGACGCATGTGTTGCTAGTGTTTTACTATTTAGGAACCAGAAAAATCCTACGATGTTATACATCAGATAGTCGATGCCAAGTGAAAAACATACCATATCGATAGATTAGTTATTGTACTACTATTGGACAATAAATTTTTTATGCATGCAACACTTTCAAAGGTAATTTTAGCTGGATGGAATTGTTGGTTTTCCTTCATAGCTAGTTAGTATGAGTTCGTGAGGGACATAAACATAGTGAAATTCAACCTTACCGCATGATGGACTCAGAGTTTTAAATCGGTGCGTGAAGGATTGAAAGTATCTCGCAAGAAAAGTCCAAACTACCTCCTGGTCCGGCAACCTCCAAGCCACCGCGGCCGACGAGGGGCCACAACGCCGCCCCCTTGAGCTCCTGCTCCGCTGCCTGATTCCGGTCGCCCCACCCCCACCAGTGTGTCGCCGCCGCCTAGGTCCGGCAACCTCCAAGCCACCATGGCCGACGAGGGGCCACAACGCCGCCCCAACCATGAGCTCCTAGCCGAGCGAGGCCAGGATTGCGCCTCTCCTTTGCCCGGGGCAGCAGCCCCTTCCCTTCGCCCGAGCCTCCTCTAATCAATTTCTTCCTCTCGAATCTCAAGTTTGGTTCGTTCGCTGCACACCTCTCTGGGTTGGTTCCTCTGTTGATTTCTGTTGCCTCTTGTTGAATCATCAAGGTGCACCTATATAAACCGATAAAATTCACTGTAAATTAGCGGTGTGGGATTATGGAGAAAATCAGGCGACGGGGGTGAGAGGGATCGGAAGAGAGCGGTGAGGGGAAAAAGCTACGGAGATTGGGCTCGGGTGGAGCGGACGCTCGCCGCAGGACACAGAGCGTGGGGGTAGCATTAGGTGGGCTAGAGCGTGGACTCTGTGTCACGGGCCGGCCTGAACGGACAGGATTTGACATGTGAAAACAACATGTATATATAGGACATCCCCAAATTAGTACCACCTCGTTTATATTACGATTTTGTCTATATGAATCGTAAAAGCGTATTATGACTGGGCGAAAGCGCATTGTGACGGTGAACCCGGAGACCCAATCCGTGCTTTATTATTAGAGATATATATATATACTAGCACAAATGTCCGTGCGTTGCAACGGGAAAATTGAGAGTTGTACATGGAACACATTTGAAGTTCATGAAAAATGTCATCTTGATTTATTTTTCTTTTGAGCAATGGAATTGAATTTTTGATGAGTAACATAATTAGGTGAAATAATCAGCTAGATTTATACTCTTGGAACTTTGAGGAAAAGTAACTCGAAATAGTGGTAGAGAACACTTCGAAACACTGCCGTTGTGGTTCCTCTATACTCTCTGTCTCTCCCTCCCTCTTTTTTATCTGCTACTACAGGACGTGCGGAGCGGAATACTGAGTGGCACACAAATTTTAAAACATCAATACAATGTGTACGGGTCAATTTGGCCCTCTGTGTGTAGTTGATCATAACAATGACCCAAGATTGGATCAAAGTTTTTCTTCTGAAGTAATAATAGGCTTCTCTTAGAACTCATGATTTGCAAGTTGCACCATATTTGAACTTCCTCCTGGCTTTCTACGGATCATCTTGAAGAAGTCCTTCTTATTAGCCTTTTTATTTGGAATACAAACATCATACTCCCTCCGTCTTAAAATTCTCGTCTTAGATTTGTCTAGATACGGATGTATCTAAAACTAAAACGTGACTTGACACATCCATATCTCGATAAATCCAAGACAAGAATTTTAGGACGGAGGGAGTACTGGTCTAGAACAAAAACTCTGGTTGCCTGACCATAATGAGGCCGAGCACCTGCACCGTCGGAGAGGTAGTTGATAAGATTGCCGGGATTCTGCTACACATTCTGCAGTATTTGCCAAGCATGAAGTCGGGGTGCTCGCAGTAAGCACACCTGATGGGGTGGAAGCGATCTTACTCGAGCGGTCCGACCCACTAATTTTAGTAGTTTTATGAAATTATCTCAGTTAAATTGAGAGTATCCAATGAAACTTGAGGGAGAAAAATGAAGATATGTGACCTAGTGATAGTCCGCTCGCCTAACCTCTTGGTGGAATTTACTATTGTGGTTATAAATAGTTGCAAATTTGATAACAATATAATCCAGCAGTTGCTATGAAAACTCTATGAGGGCAAACTACCAACCAACACATTCAACTCTAGAAGAAAGCTGGGAAAATTTTGGGACAAAACAAAAAATGGTGTTGGCGGCAATACTCCTAAAATGGCATATATTGTCGACTTTGTTTTGTACTGAAGATTCAGACACTGAAACCTGAAAAGTAGTACAATCCAGAAAAAGAATAATGATGCTGAAATTACAATCTAGCTAAAGCATACTGGTTGCATGAGCAACAATAAGAACAAGCCTGCCACCTTGAGGATTCCCATGTCTCAACAATAATACATATAAATGGAGCACTTTCATGTAAAAACTAAAGAAGATAAATTTTATCTCACATTCCTTGTGCCCAAACATCAGGAAAGGAAGCTAAACAATGGTGAGATCGAATATACAAACTCAATATAGAAAGCATCATTAATTTTAATCAGAAAATATCCTACTGATGATAGGAAATTTCTGCAAGTCCATTTATTTCTACCAATTAGTGCGATGTGCAAGATAAATCAGCTAAAACTCACAGTCAGGGGCCTCCTTGACCAGCTTTCCAGCAAGCGTTGCATCTTCCCATCCTGCACGCACGGCTGGGCGGGGCAGTGCTCGGTCACAGGCACACGTAGGGCAGCGGCGCTCGCGCTGCACTGCCTAATTTCCTGCATGAACAATGTCCAAAAAGATTAAATCTCCTCTCTTATGATGGCAGAAAAATACCAGCAAGTTCATCTTCATATAGGCGAGAGGAAGATAAAAATATCTGTCGAAAAATACAATTGAATGTGCAATGTAGCTTACGATAGGACTTGTATTGTTCTTATGTTCAGTTTCAGCATATCCAGACCATATATCCTATAGCGTCTGACCATGATTGTGAGAAATAAAAGAACTGAATAAAGAAACCGGCTGGCGACGTGCTGCCTTCCTCTTCTCCTTCACCTGCAGGACGAAGAACGGAATATGATGAGTCGCGTCGGATCCCTCCGTCTCCCCGCGCTCGTCCGCAGTCGCCCGGCTCCGTCGAGCCCGTGCCTAGGTCGCCCGGCACCTTTCTCCCTTCTCTCCCTCACCTCCATGTCTCCTTTCTGCCCAAGAACCGCGGATGCCATGGATCCGCCCGGGAAGCCACTCCGGTCTTCGTCGTCGTCACCCACGATCCCCGCCTCGCTGCCCACCTCCGGATCGGTCTCCCCAGCCCCTGCCGCGCACGGATCCGGCCCCTTCAAGCTCCAGCCGCCGCCGCCGCCGTTCTGCATCGAGCCGCCGCGCCGCCCCAGCTGCTTGAGCCGCCGCGTTACCTGTCCTGGAGAGAAGGAGATAAAAGGATATTAGGGAGAGAGTGGAAAGAGAGAAGGCAGGGGAGCGGCGGCGTGACCTGGGTGGTCGCCGGCGACGGCGCCGGTCGCCGGACGACGCGCTAGGGAGGCAGGGGAGGAGGCGCACGGGAGCAGGAGCTCGGGGTTGGGCGCTGGTGGTGGCGGCGTACGGGCGGCGACAGCACTCGGGCCTGGCCGGGCCGGATCTGGCCTCGAAACGTTCTCACTTTAAAAGGACCGCGGGTTGAATTTCGAAAACCACAGGAACTCTTTTGCAAAAGCGACGCGACGGTGAACCCGGAGACCCAATCCGTGCTTTATTATTAGGGAGAGATTAGAAGGAACCTAAGACTAAGTGAAAACATGTTATTTTTAGGAAAAGGTACTTAACAAATCAGTTCAGCGCTGGTTGTACTTCTAGTGTTCTACACCAAACTTAGTTATGTGTTTTTCCGATTTATATTGTGACATGCATATATCTACTCCATCTGGTGATGGGTAAAAAGTTCGTCTGACTTCTCATTGACATGACGAGGTGGACTCATAAACTATACTAATTTATAGTAACTTCACTTGTAACTTGTACAATACTTCAAGAAAGAGTGTTCGTTCTTCAAACTATTTGCTGCAACATCCACGAATGTGTCAGCCCACCGTGGCTCCACGTGTACTACGGAGGCCTATTTGGCGCAATGTAGGAAGGGGAGGCCCAATGTGGCCAGTACGGGAGACGAACGAAGGGTATAGAATCCATGGGCAAAATTTTTGATCCATAGATCTAATTTTAAATCTCATCCATCAACCTTCATGGTTAATATAAAGGGATGACGGAAGAAGAACCAACAAAGGTTCCTTCCTTTAGTGTACTGGAGACGAACGCAGGGTATAGAATCCATAGGCAAAAATTTCAATCAATAGATCAAATTTTAAATCTCAGCCACCAATTTTCATGGCTAACATAAAAGAGCTGATGGAAGGAGCACCAAGAAAGGTACCTCAAAAGGTACCTCCCTTAATTATTAGGTATAGGTATATAGATATGGAAATAGTAGTGCCTGAAAATTAATTAGCAATTTTAGGTGCTTGATTTTTCTAAATTAGAAGGCACCTAAGACTTAGCGAAAACATATTATTATTACGAGAAGATACTTAACAAAACAGTTCAGCGCTGGTTGTACTTCTAGTGTCCTACACCAAAGTTAGTTATTTATTTGTCTGATATATATTGTGACATGCATATATCTACCCCCATCTGGTTATCAGTACAAAGTTCATCTGGTTTCTCATTGACCAGACGGGGGCAGATTCATAACTATACTAATTTATAGTAAATTCACTTCTAACTTGCACCGTACTTCATGAAAGAGTATTGGTGCTTCAAACTCATATATGTTATAGCATACTCCCTCCGTCCCAAAATAAGTGTCTCAACTTTGTACTGACTTTAGTACAAATTTGTATTAAGGTTGAGACAGATATTTCGGGACAGAGGGAGTATGAAACAGGAAAATTTGCTGATGAAGCTCCAAAGGCAAGGCAATCAATGAAAGCATTCAACTGAAGGTTATGTGTCCACCGGACATATCTCTGCATGAATAAGATGCTTACCAACTATCTGCCTAATGCATGTGCAACTAAGATGAAACGGGGAGAATATAAAGCATGTGCATGTCCACACTGGGCAACCCGAGTTAATAAATTGCTTAGCCGATCCTAGTTGAGAGGCATGGGTGGCCTTATGGTCACTAGGCTGCACTATCTTGATGCTGCAGTGAGAGAGGGATGAAGGCTTTTCCCCCTCATTATAGTTACTAGAGAGACCGATGAGTTCATGATCCCTAGGCGAGGAACCCATGAAACAATTAGCCTATCGGTGAGCCCATGGGATTAGGAAGGAACGGGAAATTAAATCGGGAGGTCTAGATTCAAACATTCACCGACCACCTTGTTCATAGGTGAATTAAAGACGTTGGCACGTAGAAAGTTGTTGCACAATTGACCGTAACAAGATCGAGAGCTACATCAATGATATAATCTTCTGTAGGGATGGTAGCATTCGGCTAGTGCTACACGTGGCCTCATCCCGCGAAAAGTGGCACCACAAGGCAAATATAGTCTGTTGTGCCTCACATCCATTTCTAGGTGAAATCGTGCCTTTGTTTTTTTAGAACAAACAATGCCTTTGACTAGCGAGGACCGCCTGGGAACTCAAGATCATGTCTGGAATGGCGGAAGTAACCAAGTGGCCATAGGCAGGTGCTGTGGGCCAGCCAGGACACTGCAATTTATCGCCTGAAAAAAGGTAAACGGAATAATGATTCATTTCCACCATATGATCGGAGGAAAAGACCAGACGATCGTCTAAAAAGATATCACACTTGGAACCTTGCACCCCTTCCAAAGCCTTCCTGCAGTGCTCCTCGCATGGTCACATAAAGGTCTATTATACCCACTGCAAACACACAAGGGCATGCTGTAATGGCTCTATGATGTGTCTATTTTGTTAACTGCTAGGCGTCTGTTGCAAATGTTGTGTTGATGCTACAAACACCTCACACAATCCATATCTCTCTGTTGCCGCGCAATAGAATCCACCCTAAAATCAACACCAAACCCGATTTGCCACGACCTCCGGCAGAAGGTATTGTCCACGCTCGATTCACCATTGTTGTTGTCCGGCTTGCCTACGCCGTTCGATCCGTCAATCTCGTTGCCATGGTAAGGCTGCTCCCGCAAACACTGATATGCCTACTCATGCCAACACCTCACGCCGGTTGTTGTGCGCGAAGTTGTCCACGAGATGAAGGAGGTGGAGAAGGAGCAACCCTACGCAGGCACTAAATCGTTGGAAGGGGGCGAGGAGGGAGATGAAGTGTTTACAGTTTGCTGCAGATCAGATTTGCAGGGCGAACTCGTGCGTTGCAGATCAGACCCGTATATGAAACTGTAAAATTAAAAAAAAACATTCACGGGAGAAACTTGCAACGACATTCATCATACATAGTTGATCATCATAGTACATCATATATAGTTGTTCATCATACTACATCAGAGTACTACATAGGGGTGGGATCTGCGGGCCGTGCAGCGTACCGAGCATAGGCTACCAAAGTCGACGGGTGCGGCGACGACGACACTGCGGAGTCGGAGGAGCTTAGTCCTCGTCGGAGTCCAGGTCGATCCAGACCTTGGCCTTGTCGGCCTTCATGACGTGCAAGTCCGCCTCCTTTGACGCGTGTGCCTGCGACGCCGTGACGCCCTGCTCGAGGAAGATCTCCTCGACCTCGAGCTCGTGAAGGTGGCAGCGTCGGCCTCCTCCTCCTTCCTCGGCGAGCGCTCCATGATGACGTGCTCGAGGTGGACCTCCTGCCCCGGTGGGAGGTAGTCTTCGGGGCCGATGACGCCTCGACACGACGGGTCTGCGTCGGCCTCGAGCTTGACGGCGAGCGGCCCGAGCTCCTCCGACTCTCTCTTGACCGGAGTGAGCCGCGAACTCGAGGTGCCCGCGAACGAGCTCCATGGGGCAGAGGAGCCGGAGGAGGCGCGGCGGCGGACCGCGAGCTCGCGCTTGTACTCATCGAGCTTGCGGCGTTTGAACGCCGGCGGCGGCTGGCAACCATACTTGAGCCACTTCCGCGCCCACCGCTTGCATGCGGCAGCGGTGGCGGCGCTCCGCGTTATTCCCACCACTTCTGTAGCCGTCCATGGGTCGGGAAGGGTCGCTATGGTTTTTTTAGGCTCACCGGCGGCGAGAAATTGGGGCGGAGGGGGAGGGGAATCGTGGCGGCGGAGGCGGACAGGGTTTGACACGTATCCGAGCGGTGAAACCACATAAATAGCGGTGGAGAGGGTTTTCTTCAGGGTTACGGTAAACTTTTTACGGGCCAGGCCTGGGATACAAAGTCTGTTTTGGCAAGAAAAACGGGCCGAACCCAATTACTCACCGGAATTATATGGAGTCTGGTAGAGATGCTGTAACTCGCAAGGAGAATCTGTCGGCCGCCCTGATCTCTCGGAGCCGATTGACGCCTAGCCGCAGGGCAAGTCCCGGCCAGTTCCCAGGCCGCAGAGGATGGCGAGCTCGACCTCCTCCTCGACGAGCTCTAGACAATGAACCACGAGTAGCTCTAGGCCTTCTCGCCGTTGCCTCCTACTCCCTTCGTTCGGAATTATTTGTCGCAAAAATGGATGTATCTAGACGTATTTTAGTTCTAGATACTTCCATATTCGAGACAAGTAATTCCGAACGGAGGGAGTATTAACCTGGGCACGGTCTGTCGCTTGGTGCCCCTACTCGTCAGCGCGGCGTCGCCGTTCGCCACCAGCCCCCGCCAGGCGCTGCGGCCTGCGGGTGGTTGACACGTTCGCCATCCCGCGGTTTCCGGTGGGATCCAATCAAGGGAAGTGTTCTACGAGCATGTAGATGCTCCCACCTCCTTTTAGATCTGGGAAATCGGGTGCTGGGGTTTGAGAATTTCCCTTTCCTTTTGGCGGTTAAATTGGGACAGGTTTTTTAGGAGATAAATTGAGATTGTTCCGATAATGCTTGATTCGCCTAAATCTTGAATGAGCTTTGACGAGAGATTGGTGATTTGCAGAATGTATGCAGAGGACACAGTTTCAGTGGAGCTTATTATTATAATTTTCGTCTTATTTGGAGGTCAATTGATGGATCCGCCATGATGCATTGAGGATTGATGAGTTTTTAACAAATTGGCGATAAACTGATTAGCTCAGCCATATATGGTTCAGTATGACTCATAGATTTCTCATTGACGCCTTGCTAAAACAGGGTGTCTGTATGTTTGTTGATGCTATGCTCGATTACGCTAGCGCAGGTACCAAGTGCTGCTTCATAGACTCACTCATGGTCAAGATGCCTAAGTCCAAGCCAGCTTCAGAGGCTCGCTACTGATAAAAGGATCTGTTGTGACTGAAAATTATTGTTGTGAGGTATTTCCCTTAATTTATGTTGTGTTTCTACTATTATAGACCGATTTCTGTGATCCATGTTTTGTTCCCCAGTTTTTTTTATCATAGTATATCAATTGACATACAGTCCCCATCCCCGCCCCCTCATGTACATAACTTCTGTACACTCCTTAATTGGGTTCACTGATGGATGAAACTTGCCCCATTCTTCTAAATTTTGAAATATTATTCATTCTCATTGCCATTTTAAACCAACAAATTATATCTGTAAACAGGACCACTAGTGAACTTGTCACCATAAAACCTGATAGCTGGAATGAGATGTTTCCTTGTTTCTTCTGAACTTAATATGGTGTTTTTCCTAACATACTAACGCATCTGCAGGACCTTCAACAGCTGTCCCAAGTAGTGCGCACCCAAAGGATCTAACTGAGGAACTGCAGAAGCGCATCCCAAACGCTATATTTGTAAGCAGCCGCTGCAGGTTTGTCACGAAAGCACTTGCATCACTGTCTACCTTCCAATATGTTAACCATCTGTTTATGGGGCTATAAGCAACCATGGAATACAGGGACATGTCTTTTTGCGATTCGGTTGTAAAAATCTGATGTATGACATGTGTGAAACCCTTTGTTATGACCGGGCACACTTATGCCCGCAGAAGGCTCACCAGGCAGGCTTAGTTAGGGGCTTAGACCACAAGTTATCTTAGTTTTATTTTACATGGTGGTTATATAAACAAGTTGTAAGACTCTTTTGAGAATTAAACAATAAGACAATTCTATTGCCCGGCTCCCAGAGGAGCCGGAAAACCTAAGCCCTAGCCGCCTCCCGCATCCGCCGCCGCCGCACCAGCCGCAAGGACGGCGCCCTGCCACCGGCCGCCACGCACCAGCCCTCCTCCCTCCTTCACCTACAGGCTATCCCTAGACCCAGTAGAATCCTAGCCTACCACCTTGGTATCAGGTAGCTCGGTTTCAACCATGTCGGCACCACCACCAATCCCTCCGCTGCCCACCACCACCGCGCCGCTGCCAATCCTCTCCACTGCGCCGCTGGCCTTCCCCACCACGCCGCTGGGCTCCACCGCCATCACCCACCACCGCGCCGCTGGTCTACTCCCCAGAGGCGATGACCGGCGTCCTCAATGACCTCGTCGCTGCCGTCCAGGGCATCCGGATGTTCTTGGCCGGTCTGTACGGGCCGGTGCCACCTCTGCCGTCGGCCGTCTCATCCGGACCGCCCGCCCTGCCCTGGTACTCGGTACCCACAGCACTCGCCGGGGCCCAGCCGTCGCTCCAGCAGCCGCCCGCCACCGTGGCACAATGGCGCGATGGCGGCGCCGCCCTCGCCAGCGCTTCACGCCGGTGCAGCAGCAGCCGATGCTGCCAGCACCTCCGCCGCCCGCCTCCGGCCCCAGGCAGTCCGCGCCGGGAGGCCTCCCCATCTAGCACGTTCGCTTTCCGCCGTTGCCATCCACGATTCCGGCCTGGCTGACCGCGACGTCACCACTGTCGGTCTACACGGAGGCCGGGGACCCGCTGGTACCCATGCTGCAGTACAGCGAGCCGTCCGGTTCCATGGGCCCCTACGCCGGTTGCCCCACCATCGACCGGGCACCGCCGTCCTCGCTGCTCCGCAACGCTGAGCCAGTCGGCCAGGGCGCTCCAACCCCGACGCCGCACGGAGGACACCCACAACTGGCTCAACCAATGCGAGTAGTTCTTCCGCGGGTAGTGCACACTCGCGTCGGATCGCACCTAGCTCGCTTCATACCACCTCCGCGGAGCGGCACAGACGTGGTACTACGCCCTCGAGCAGGACGAGGGTGGCATGCCCCCGTGGGACCGCTTTCGCGAGTTGTGCCTCCTTCGTTTTGGGCCACTGATCCGCGGGAGCAGCCTGCCGGAGTTAGGGCGCCTACCCTTCACCTCCACGGTGCAGGATTTCGCCGAACGCTTCTAGGCCCTAGCGTGTCATGCGCCAGGTGTGACAGCACTTCAGCGGGCCGAGCTCTTCGTGGGCGGCTTCCCAGACCACATCCACGTGTACTTTGAGCTGCGGGGGCCCCTCCAGACGGCCATGTACTATGCTCGGGCCTTCGAGCGTCACACCCAGGCCTTGCAGCAGACGACACCGACTTGAGGGGACGCGGCCTTTTCGTCGGCTCTCTCAAGCGGAGCAGCTCGAGCGCCGTCGCCTGGGACTCTGCTTTAACTGCGATGCGCCCTACGTCTGTTCTACTTGGAGACGGCCGACTGTCGAGGAGGACACACCCGTCGACGGTTCGGCGACGCCGCCGCGGCAGAGCCCGCGCCTGTGCCCGCTTCAGCGAAGGCACTCATCGTCTCGCTCCATGCACTGGCTGGGAACCACGACGAGCGGGCTATGCTCTTACCGGTGACGATTCACGCCGAGCGCCTGGTGGCCCTCCTGGATACGGGCTCCACCCACAACTTCCTGCCTGAGGCTACAATGCGCCGGTTAGCGCTTCCTGCCGACAAGAGGGGAGCAACTTTGGGTCACCGTGGCTAACGGCGACCGCCTACGGTGCCATGGGCTTGCACGGGACGTGCCCATCACTATTGGCGACGAGCACTTCACCATCACGTGCGCCGACATCGACTTGGGCTGCTTCGGCGTCGACTTTTTTCTGACTCTCGGCCCCATCCTTTGGGACTTCGACGCTTTGACGATGACCTTCTGGCGTCTTGGTCCCCGCATCCGGCGGGAGGCCATTGGCGTCGCCTTGCCAGCGACGCCCCAGCTCCAGGTGGCCGCGACCGCCTCCGAGGCCGAGCATCCTCTGTTGGACCACCTTCTGCAGCAGCACCGTGACCTCTTCGACGAGCCGCGGGGCCTTTTGCCGGCCCGGGTCTACGACCACCGTATTCACCTGCTACCGGGCTCGGCGCCGGTGGCAGACCGGCCCTACCGGTATCGTCAGCTGCAGAAGGACGAGATGGAGCGGCAATGCGCGCTCATGCTCGCCTTGGACATCATTCGGATCTCCACATCACCGTTCTCGGCGCTGGTCCTCCTCGTCCGCAAGTCGGACGGCACATGGCGCATATGCATCGACTACCGCACTCTTAATGCTCTGACTCTTAAGGACAAGTTCCTATTCCGGTGGTCGATGAGATCCTGGACGAGCTACATGGGCGCGCTTCTTCACGAAGCTCGATCTCCAGTCGGGCTACCACCAGGTGCGCATGCACCCCGATGATATCGCCAAGACGGCGTTTCAGACTAACCACGGCCACTTCGAGTTCCTGGTCATGCCGGTCGGTCTCTCCAACGCACCGGTGACGTTTAAGGCTCTGATGAACGACGTCCTCCTCCCCTACCTGCGTCGGTTTGTGCTTGTTTTCTTTGATGATATTCTCATCTACAGCACCTCGGGGGCAGAGCACCTTCAGCACGTCGCCATCGTCTTTAACGAGCTTCGAGCGCACCATCTTCATCTTAAGCGCTTGAAGTGCTCGTTCGGGACGCCTTCCGTCGCCTACCTCGGTTACGTCATCTCAACCGAGGGGGTGGCCATGGACGCCGACAAGGTGGCGGCCGTCGCCGCCTGGCCGATCCCGCATTCACTACGGGATCTTCGCGGGTTTCTTGGCCTCGCGGTGTACTACCGGAAATTTATCCGGGAGTTCGGCCGCATCGCGTCCCCGCTCACGCCCTTGCTCCGTCGTGATGCCTTTTCCTGGGATGAGGAGGCGACCACGGCATTCGAGGCCCTCAAGGGGGCCCTCACGATGGGCCCCGTCCTTCAGATGCCTGACTTCGATTGCCCGTTCATCGTCGACTGCGATGCCTCTGGTGCGGGGTTCGGCGCGGTCCTTCATGACGGCGATGGACCCCTCGCCTTCTTCAACAGGCCCTTTGCCGCACACCATCTTAAGCTCACGGCCTATGAGCGCGGGCTCATTGGCTTGGTGCAGGCGGTGCGTCACTGGCGGCCCTATCTATGGGGTCGGCCTTTCTGGATCAGTACGGACCACTATGGCCTCAAGTTCTTGCTGGATCAGTAAGGTCTTCGGCTTCGACTTCATCGTCGAGTATCGTCCGGGCCGCCTTAACACCGTCGCCAACGCCCTGTCTCGGCGCGACGCCGACACCGCCATTGGTGACTCTGAGGGGGCGGCACTCTGCATCCGCTCGGGGCGCTCCTTCGCCCTCTTCACCGCCATCCGCCGGTCGACCGCGGCCGCACCAGACGCGCTCCTCCTTCAGGAGCAGCTGGCTGCGGGTGAGCTGGAGGGCCGTGACACCTCGCCGACAGGTTTCTCCTACATGGGCGTCGGGTCTTCGTTCCCACGCACGACGATCTCCGTCACCAGGTGCTATTGCTGGCCCACTCGGCGGGCCATGAGGGTGTGCAGAAAACCCTCCAATGTCTCCGCGCTGACTTCTACATTCCAGGTGATCGGGCCCTGGTCCGTGTCTGGGTGTGGTCTTGTGTGACGTGCCAGCGTAACAAGGCGGAGACGCTGAGGCCGGCTGGTCTGCTTCAGCCATTGGACGTCTCAGGTGTGTGCTCACATTTCCATGGACTTCATCGTGGGCCTCCCCAAGGTGGGCGGCAAGTCGGTCATTCTCACGGTCGTCGACCACTTCTCCAGGTATGCTCACTTCATCACACTCGTTCATCCCTACACAGCGGCGTCCGTGGCCTGGGCCTTCTTCGAGGGTATCGCCCGCCACCATGGGTTTCCCTCTTCGATCGTCAGCGATCGGGATCCCGTATTCATGGGGCATGTGTGGCGCGATCTCTTCCGGAAGGTGGGCGTGAAACTCCGCCTGAGCACGGCCTTCCACCCTCAGACGAACGGCCAGTCCGAGGTGGTCAACAAGGTGATTGCCATGTATTTGCGTTCTGTCAAAGGTGATCGTACTCGTGCATGGGTGGACTGGCTCTCGTGGGCGGAGTACTGCTACAACACCTCCTATCACTCCGCCCTACGCGCTACGCGTTTTTAGGTGGTTTACGGCCGGCCACCCCCGGCGATTTTCCTTGTTGATCCGGCCACGGCTCGGACCGAGGCGCCTGGGACCTTCGCGAGCCGAACGAAATGCTGGCGGAGTTCGGTAATGCCTCCTTTAGGCCCAGCAGTTGGCCAAGCACAACTATGACGGCCATCATCGTGAGGCGGAGATCGCGGTGGGCGATTGGGTGTGTGGCTGCGTCTTCTTCACCGCTCTATCGCGCAAAGAAGAAGCTGGGTCCTCGCTATGCCAGGCCCTTTGCTGTCCTGGAGCGCATTGGGAAGGGGGCTTACCGCCTTCAGCTTCCGGCGGGTGCTCGCATAAACGACGTCTTCCATGTGGGGCTGCTCAAGCCCTTCCGTGGGGAACCACCCGCGGCTCCTCCCGCGCTTCCTCCGACCGCCGACGGGCGTCTTCTTCCAGGACCGGAGAAGGTGTTGCAGGCCCAGCTCCGTCGAGGAGTGTGGTACGTGTTGATTCAGTGGGCTGGAGTTCCGGCGGAGGATGCCACTTGGGAGCAGCGCGAGGAGTTCCGCCAACACTACCTAGAGTTTCAGCTCGAGGATGAGCTGTTTGCGCAGCCCGGGAGAGATGTTATGACCGAGCAGACTTATACCCGTAGGAGGCCCACCGGGCAGGCTTAGTTAGGGGCTTATCCCACAAGTTATCTTAGTTTTATTTCACATCGTGGTTATATAAACAAGTTGTAAGACTCTTTTGAGAATTAAGCAATAAGACAATTCTATTGCCCGGCTCCCAGAGGAGCCGGAAACCCTAAGCCCTAGCCGCCTCCTGCTTCCGCCGCCGCTGCACCCGCCGCTAGGACGGCGCCCTGCTGCCGGCCTCCGTGCACCAGCCCTCGCCTCCTCCCTCCTTCCCCTACAGGCTATGCCCTAGACCCGATAGAACCCTAGCTCCCACCACCCTTGTCCTCTTTGCTAAATTTACAGTATGGTGCTCTGTCCTGTAATATGGACCACTATCTTTGTTTTGAGTCCAGAATTGTTACCACTTAAGGATTTTATTCCCAATTTTTTATGATTTAATCAGATGAACTATATCAAAATGCACGGAAAATTGGCAATTCTGCCCACTCTGCATTCGTGTGTTGATCAGCATGAATCTGTACGTGTGGGTTCCTGATCAAAGTATGAACTCAGAGCAAAAAGAGTTGAAAGAAGAATCATCTTTTAACTCTTCGATTGTGCGTGCTTACATTGATCTCCATCATTGTGGGCACAAGGGCGTTACCCATCCGTTTCCAGCTTTTAGTGCATTGCAAATTTGCTATGATGCAAACAGTTTTTCAATTTTCACAAATCACAGTGGACAGCCAGTTTAGGTATTGATTGTTCTCGGAACATATACTACTTCTGGTCTGATAGAACTAGCGTATGAGATTGGGTGTAGTACCTAGAAGAGCAAAGAATATATATTCACCTGTGCAAAATAGGTCTGGAATCATATCTATATTTTTAAACATATCTTTGCCAGTGTTAGTGTGGTCACCTTATTCCACCATTAAACAACAATATCACATCTAATTCTATGTTTAAAAAAATGATACTATAGGTGTTTATATGCGATATGCGAGTTTTATCCCCATAGGAAAACCTTTTTTTATGTCACTAATGAATTAACGATGCTCATTGTCTTGCTAGTGTTGCACATGTGGGGTGAGCAATGATGAACTGACAAGTGTCCCAACAAATTCTTTCGCATTTATCCTCTAGGATTTTTGTGTTAGTGCTTTGCCGTCAGTTCGGTCACCTGCTTTAATACAAGGTCTGTCAGCTGTCAACCCTTCTGGCAAAATAAACAGAGACGTGTTCTTATAGTTGGAGAAAATAAAAAGAAAAACAAGTCTGGATCACAATGATCGTGCTTGAAGAAAATGATCTAGCTGGGGACAAAAAGAGGATGGGATTGCTGAAGAGCTTCAGGAACCGACCATGGCCCAATAGGTATTGCTTCTAACCATATATTCTACTGCTATGATGAAGTATAAGTCTCTCTTTTGGATTGCATAAGCTACAACGTGATTGCACTCTGGTTTTCTAAAGACCACTATGAGTCATACAACATGATTATGATCAATCTACCTTCATTGTTATCATTAATGTATGATTTTCTTCGATGAGTTGGTGGATGTATGTTGTATCCTTGGTCTACATACTCATCCTGGACAATGGTGCAAAAAAAATAAATCATCCTGGCCAGGTTATGTTGAGAGAACCTAAGAAGGTGTGCACATTAAATGGTGTGCACAGGCAGATTTGAGCAGCGAGGTGATATACTATAGATCTAATCTTCATATACATCATGAACGACACGGAGAATGCAAGACTTCAATTCTCAGGTGCATTTTAGAAGCTCCAAATCAGGGTTTGACATCCTCTTCATAGCAATATGCTGTAACCAAAAAATAAAATATACTCCAGCTTTTAGCTACTAGTGAAGCAGTGGGGCTTGTGGCATCTGCTGGTGGGGGCACAATTTGGCTGGGGAATTTGCAGGCCCCGCCTCTACCCCTATTCAGCTTTTTCCTTCCTTTTTATGGGAGCTATGGAGCCTTGTGGTTTCTAGCTCTATCTTCTATAAGTACTGCAACCTCTCAACATTGCTATTCGTGGGCCGGACTGCCTCCGAGGGCCAAGGTTCCAAGGATTCATGCAAGCTCTGCTGTCCCACAAAGATTGCAATGGCAACAGTCTCAATGGACGTTGAAGCGGGAAGAGATGACAAAGTATGTAATTGTGAGACGTCAATACGATAGGAGTTAATTTGTTCCCTTCCTGAGGGATTAATATGTTCCTTTTAAAACAGTAATCAATAATAATTGTATGTCTTTAAACCTCTTAGTTTAACTCTGTCTTTGCTGCAGAAGAAGGGGTTCCACCAAGATCTGGTCCTAGCTTACAAGACTCTGGGAGTCGTCTTCGGTGGCCTCGTCACTTCACCTCTCTATGTTTATCCGTCGATGAATCTGACCAATCCCACCGAAGAAGACTACCTCGGGATATACAGCATCATGTTCTGGACCCTGACTCTGATCGGTGTCATCAAGTACATATGCATAGCTCTGAATGCCGATGATCATGGTGAAGGTGACAAAATTAACCAGAGATTATCCCCCAAGCTGTCAATGATAAATAAGCTAGACCATATATTTCTTGATTTGTAACTTGAACGGAGTTTATTTTTCTCATGCAGGTGGCACATTTGCCATGTATTCTCTGCTGTGCCAGCGTGCCAACATTGGCATCCTCCGTCCAAAAAGATGTACATCGAAGAAGAGGATCCGATCTCGACTCAGCCTGCTGTGACCAGAAGTCCAAGCAGGCTGAGGAGATTCATCGAGCGCAGCATTGTCGCCAGGAGGCTGCTGCTCCTCACTGCTATATTGGGCATGTGTATGCTAATCGGAGATGGCATTCTCACACCTGCTATTTCAGTTTTGTCTGCAATAGATGGACTGAGAGGCCCTTTCCCATCCGCCAGTAAACGTATGCAGTTTGTCCAAAGTAGGGAATTAGGACTACTAAATTGTGACAAGGACTGTGCTTAATAGTGTCTCTGGAATTAATGTTTTGCAGCTGTGGTGGAGGCTTTGTCCGCAGCGATCCTCATTGGGCTCTTCCTGCTGCAGAAGTACGGCACGTCGAAAGTGAGTTTCATATTCTCGCCAATCATGGCGGCGTGAATTTTTACCACACCGATCATCGGCATCTACAGCATCTGGCGCTATTACCCTGGCATCTTCAAGGCCTTGTCGCCACACTACATCGTTAGGTTCTTCATGACCAACCAGAAAAGGGGCTCGCAGCTGCTCGGTGGAACCGTTCTCTGCATCACCGGCATGTACATTTAAACTTTTCTCTGTTTCATGGTCAGTTGTAAACTTGTAATGCCCTCCATTGACAGACTTACCGCTTTGATTCATGCAGGTGCAGAGGCCATGTTTGCGGATCTTGGACACTTTAGCAAGAGGTCTATCCAGATCGCGTTCCTCACCAGCATATACCCTTCTCTCGTGCTCACATACGCTGGTCAGACGGCATACCTGATCAACAACGTCGACGACTTCAGCGACGGATTCTACAAGTTTGTGCCGTGTCCCGTGTACTGGCCCATGTTTGTCATTGCAACGCTGGCAGCGATCGTGGCAAGCCAATCGCTGATCTCAGGCTCTCAGCTACCTTCTCTGTCATCAAGCAGTCAGTAGCCCTCGATTACTTCCCCCATGTTAAGGTAGTGCACACCTCCAGGAACAAGGGGAGGTGTACTCGCCGGAAACCAACTACATCATCATGTTGTTTTGTGTCGGTGCCATCCTCGGCTTCGGCGATGGTAAAGACATTGGAAATGCGTTCGGGGTGGTTGTCATCATGGTTATGCTGGTCACCACCGTCCTGCTCACCCTGGTGATGCTCATCATCTGGGACACACATGTGGTGCTGGTGGTGCTCTACTTTGTGACGTTCCTGATCCTGGAGGGCACATATGTGAGTGCGGTGTGCACCAAGATCCTCAAAGGCGGTGGATGCCATTCGCGTGTCATTGTTGTTGGCACTTATCATGTTCGGCTGGTACTACGGCCGGCAGAGGAAAGCGGAGTACGAGCTGGCAAACAAGGTGACACTTGAGCGGCTCGGTGAGCTCCTCTCCGGTCCGGACGTGCACCGTGTCCCTGGGCTCTGCTTCTTCTGTAGCAACATGCAGGACTGGCTCACCCCTGTGCTCGTGCACTATATCAGGAACATGCAGTCGCTGCACAAGGTGACCGTCTTTCTCACGCTCCGTACCTGCTGGTGTCCAGGGTTGATGCCGAGGACCGGGTGGCCATCCGCGGCTTGGGCCCAGTGGGGTTACGGTTGTACAATACAGTACGGGTAGGCCGACCCGCCGACTTCGAGGAGGATGACCTCTCCGGTCAGGTGGTGAACGCCCTCCAGGAGCACATCGCTGTGGATGAGGCCACTTTACTTGAGGAGGCGAGGGAGGCTGGGGTGGTGCACGTCAGGGGCAAGATGAGGTTCCACGTCGGCAAAGACACGGGCTTCTTCGACCGTATTCTGCTTGGCTTCTACGAGTTCCTGCACAGCACGTGCGGTCTGCGCTGCCAGCTATCGGGATCCCCTGCAGCTGCGCCGCCGAGATCGGCATGCTCTACAAGGCCTGACGCTACGCTTGCACGCACTTGCATATGTATGACGCAGTGCGTGCCAATAAGTCGTTCTGGTTTTCGGTTGTTTCAGCTACCTGCAGTAGCGACGCAATGGCGTTTGTAAGTGAACCTCAGTATGAAGGTTGCCATGAAATAAAGGATGTATATATGCTGCGGAAGCTAAGCTTTTGCAACCATACCTTAAGAGTGTTGGCTACTCTGGAAAGTTTCAGCTCAAAATATTGCTTCCAAATTTCTTCGCCACCCCAATTGTGGCATTTGTTTCTCATATATTTGAAAAATTGTTTTTTGGTATAGCATATTAATTCTTATGGTAGCAGGTAATTTATGTTGGTCCAAATTTCTTCGCTGCCAATTGTGGGCTGCAATGACCTGGTCTTTATCAGGATTTTTTCAGGTTATTGGCATGGAGACCAATGGGTGTCATAAATAGTTCCTATTGCAACATGTGGAGTGACGAAATACATTGACTATTCGGTACATTTACTAAGAGATGGCAACAGGTGCTTCTTCTGCTTTCTTTGGACTTCAACTTTAATAGACTCTGTGATGCATACTTCAATATCACTTGTGTGTTTTGCTTCTTAATTCCTTGAAGTGGGAAATGACTTGGTAGTAACTCTTTTCAGTTAAATATATCATGTGCATCAATTATATATAGAAGGGATGTAGAGGTCGGTGGCAACTTCTTGTATATATATAAAAAACCTTCCAACCCACACATCCAGAGAAATATAATCAAAATTTAAATTAGTTAGCTTAGCATTGATAAAAACTATATAAATTTGAAGCATGGATCCCAACTTGGGAGTTCCATCTTTAATCCCCAAACATATATCGAAGTTCCAGGAAAAGAAAAGATTTTCATAGCAAAGTTAAACCTTCAGGCCATAGTTTTTATGTTTCAACATGAAGCTTCGGTAGCTAGCCAAATTATCGCATATGTAGGATAGGACTATTGCTATTAGCATGTTTTCTTAGTTTTTATTGTGCTAATTCTAAGTTGTTTCCATGGCTTTCAGGGTGGTTTGAGATAATTCTTATATTTTCTGATTATTAGAACTTTTCCGTAATTTTTATGTTTGTTTCATCCTGGATTTCTCTAAATTTAAGTTTTCTCCTCTAAAATCAATTAGTCACATGCCCTGTTCTATGCCATAGTTAAAGAGTAGTGCTAACAAAACTGTGTTTTATAGTGCGGAATTGTTGCTGCTACTAAGGTTGGACTTCCAAGTTTTGTAGAATCTAATCGGATCAGTTATATCTAACTGAATGGGAAAATGGTTTCAATTATTGGCAGGCCCTACGTAATTCTGCACACTCTGCACCAGCCCTTCTTAGACAACATGATGATGCTGAGTTGATCCACATAAATCTGCATGTGTTGGCTTCTCAAATTATGTACTCATTCAGATCTTGAAGAGTCGAAAGAAGAATCATCTTTTAGCTTTTTCATAGTGCGTGAGGAGAAGGTTATCTGCCTGTCTCCAGCTTTTGGAGCACTGCAAATTTTCAATGATGCAATGCAAGATGTACCATAGTTATTCTGTTTTCACAACTCACAGTAACCATGAAAATCAGACTGCATGGTGAACTTCTCTGTTGTTTATAAACAGGACTTGAGTTGAGCTTAATCAATAATGCTTTATCATATATATAGGGCCGATGATGCCGGGCTAAAACACCATAGACTTTCCAATGTCGATCACAACTGCACGAGATCAGTCTGCAACTGGATGAGGACAAAGCAATGACATTTTTATGTGTATACACTGTCGCTTCTGCCACATAGGCATCATTGATAAAAATAGACAAATCTAACTTAGAAAGAATTTGAGCTGTACTCCAAATGATTGATCCATGATTTCTCACGCCCTGTAGCCAAAAAGGCCACATGAGACGAGGGAACTTGGGAACAACTAGTACTGAAAAGGGAAATGGTGAATGGAGGCCATAGCTATTCTGTGCTATGCTTTTATTTTTCTCGTTGTACCTAACACCGTGTGATTTACTCCTCTGTTTCAATGTAACTGAAGTACTAAGATTGTCCTAAGTCAAACTTCGTTAAGTTTGACAAAGTCTATATAAATATATACCATTACCTACAAAACCAAATTTACTTCATCAGATTCATTATGAAATATATTTTTATATTATATATTTGATATGGTAGATATTTACAGATTTTCCTACGTATAGACTTGGTGAAACTTTAAAAGTTGGACTTAGAAAACTCCTACAACATAAGTTATTTTGAAACAGAGGGAGTACCATTTTCTATTGTGGCTAATATTATAAATTGCATGCATGCCCATCTATGTAAAACTTCCATTACAGCAGACAAGAATCATCTATTTTTCGGTACTTGTTGCTTTCTCCCTGAATATATGCTACTTCAGGAGTGCTAGAAAAAGCATATGGAATTTTGACTAGGGGGAGTAGTAGCTAGGGAGAACAAAGAATATATATATTCTCTTTCTAAAAATAGGCTGGAGATCGCATCGATAATTTTATCATGTCTTCCACAGTTGGTCCTCTGGTGACTTTATTCGACCATTAAACATCAATATCACACTAAGTCTTGGATGAAGTTTTTGACACTGTAGATATTATTTTATCCCATGGGGAAACCATTATCTAACAATAATGATGCACATTGTCTGCTCATGTAGCAAATCGAGGACAATCAATGGTGAACTGACATGTCTCCAAATAAGGCTGGTCACAATGGGCAAGAACATAAGCTAGTAACTTACGACTTCCCTAGACTATGTTACTACCTCCATAGTGGGTAGGAACATCTATGTAGTGTCATGCAACGATGTATTTATTAGGTTATAGACTCATTGTTTCTTGGAGTGTGTGATGTTCCGTAACTTAGCTAGTTACCACAAGCACCTCTCTCTTCATTAAATATATGCCACATAAGCAAAGTTGTATTGAAGTGTGTGATGTTACTCCTAAGTTCCTCCCCATTGTGACCAGCCTAAGTGCTTTCCCATGCATTCTCCAGGATTGTCGTATTGGTGCTTTGCTGTCAGTTTAAACAAGGTCTGCCAGCTGCCAACCCCTTTGGAAAAAGCAGTGGAGGGATGTTCTTAGGGATCGAAGAAGAAAATGAAAAATAAGTCTGTATAAGAATGATCGTGCATGAAGGAAATGATGTACCAGGAGGGATAAAAGGATGATGGGATTGCCATGCTGCAGGGTTTGAGAAACTCACCATGGCAAATTGCGTTGGACCTAATAATGGATCGGTTTGGTCACATGAGTATTCTAGTATTTCACATAATCCAGTATCGCTTTTGAAAACTTGGTTAATTTGGTTGAATGAAGGAGGGTAGGTGGGTACCCTAAATGTTCAAAATTTGCACACTACCGCGTGGCATGTGACTGCGCTCCAGCTTCCTCATCTTTGTTCTCCGACTCCTCTCCCTCTTCGTGTGACGATGTTACCCGTGTGACTCCCCGTATGATATAGGGTGTGACAATCACCACTCAAAGTGGGCACCATGCAGTAATAAATTGGAAACATACATACAATATTTTAATGATAAACATGATCAGGTCTCCTATCCACATGACAGACGACATACATGCAAGAACTCTTCAGACTCAGAGTAGACAACTGATGTCTCTGCTGAATTAGTTGATATGTGATCTAGGGCAATACTATACAGGCGTGATGTGTTTTATTCCTCATAGCATCTCTGGCAGACCCGTAAAAGCCGTGACCCATAAAATAACCGCCAAAATACGGGTTGGCGTGAAAATCCTTCCCACCAAATCCCAAACGCGTCCGACCCACAAGGGCATGTACAATGGTTGATAAGACAGTTTTATCTTAAGTCTTGCAAGTAATTAAGAAATGATAAAAAGTATGTCTACAATGGGTTATATCTTAGTCTTATCTTCAACAACTAGCTATTCTTAATAACATGCTGAGACATATTGTGCTAACAGACCATCTCTTAAATAAGAGAAGACAAGCCTTTTCTTATGATTTCTCTCTCTTCCACCTCAGCATTTATCCTACATGGCACTCCTAAGATAGTACCATCGTACATGCCCTAAAAGTTTTTGCGGGGCGCGGCATAATTCCCGTCCCAAACCGCGAAAACGCGGGTTTCCCCCTTCGGCCCGTCGGCGCCTGTATTTGTGGGAGCGGTTGGTGGGGGGGGGGCATTTCAGCCCGCGCTTTTCCCCACCCATCGCCGCCCCTCTCCCCCTCGCCCCGCCGCCAGGCCACCGCCCACGATTCCGGCGGAAGTAGCCGGCGGATCACGCCGAAGGCCGCCACACGCCGAGGTTACCTCCGCCACTTTCCTCCTGCGTCGGCGGGCCGGAAAGTTGCAGATCGGTGGCTGTTCGACGCGGCGGCAAGATTTGGCTTTTCCGCCACCGTGGCTGCACCAAGCCATTGATTGGTCGGCGAGCACCCGCGCAACTCCGACAAAGCCCCATCCCGCATGCAGGTACGAATTCGTCCTGTAGCCGCCATCGACGGTTTGCGGCGGGGATTCGTCGGCCGGTCGGCCGCAGGGCTCGGCGCTTCAAGCAGCGCTCGTTGGCTCGCCGATGCCGCCATATAGTACGCACGACTGCACACGAACAGTGTTGGGGCTAACTTTTGGCACGCGGAAGCACCCGGATGGGTGTTCTTCAAATGCGAAAATGACAGAGTATGTGTTTTTTCATTCAGCTTTGTCACCGTATTCTTCGCTTCAATTGTGATAGCTCATTTTGTACATCGTCATGTGTGTAGGAAGATGGATGCTCATTTTGGTTTTGGGAAGGAGAATACAATGATTTATTGATAGAAAGGAACTTAATAGATGTTTGTGCACTCCTTAAGAATTGAGGCTAATGATGCGGCTGCATTTGCAATTAGAGAAGAAAGTAGAGGGGAAGTAATGTCTACTTCTTTAGAACCAAAGAAGAAGAATGAAGAAAGCAAAATCAAGAATCCGCAGATCAACAACGAATGCATGGAGAAGATATTGGTCGAACTAGTGGGAGCAGTTATGTAAGTTGGATATCTTCTGAAATGCATAATTGTGATTCTTGTTTTCATGTGTGAAATTGAATGCCGTTAAAGCACTTTGTATCCAATGCCGTTGAAAAAGCAAATATTTGGTGAAGTACTATGTATGCCGTTGAAAATGCAAAGAAATGTATTTTCATGTGTGAAATTGAATTGCAAATTTTGGCTTTGCGGGCCGGCAGGAGCGGCGCCCGAGCAGACCCTGCAAAACCGACCCGTAAAAGAGCATATTCCGCGAATATCCTTTTATACGGGTCCGCTTTTGCAGGGCGTGACTTCACGTCGCCAACCGCCCGCAAAGCCGTTTTTTCCGCTAACTGTAAATGCGTTTTACGGGTCGACGTTATACGGGTCTGCTAGAGATGCTCTCACGGACAAGAACTATGAGAAAATATAATTATGCTCTGAATAAGACAACCAAAACTGATATGAAGCCCAATGTGAACTAAGTGTACCCACCAAACATGTCTGCATGAACAATGATGACAACCCACCATGCACGGTTGGCACTAATTAAGGAGAAGCCCACAGAGGAGATCACCCTTTGTGCACTCATGCCCACACTGCAGCCGCGATAAATAGATATATGTAGGTGAGTGTGGACAGGTTGGATAAACCATCGACCCCTAAGTCTTCCTAGCTTGTTCTAGTTCCTCTAGTCAATGAGTATCCAAGTATCGCCTGGCCATTGTATTTTTTCCGACTGGGCACTATTGCTATCACCTAGAGATCACACAGCGACTTGCCGGTGAGCTATATGGGATTAGGATGTATCGGATATTATGCTCAACCTTACTCTTTTCTAGTGCCAGCGATTTAGGGCTTCACATGATCATCGAGCTGCCGGGGCCGTACATCTTTTTGCATATTCTCTCAGTCCATACTTACAAATGGCCCTGACATTCTCGGCACGAGATGAAAATTCCCCACGCTATGTTAGCACGAGCAAATATTGAAGGAGCTTACTACCTGATGAACGTTCCCCATGTTGCAATAGTGCAAAAAGACTCGCGTATCTAGCATGTATGCAGCGCGTTCGTGCGCTAGCCTACGGCCAGCCCCAGCTCTCTCTCTCTCTCTCTAATCACTTCGAACCACATACGTGTGTTTGTACTAGCCACTCTCTAAAACCATGCATTTAGAATTAAATTGCTGACGTTATCAAATATTGTCTTCGACCTTGAAATTGAAAATATTGCCCGAGACCTGATGAGCCGTTATTGCACGAGACCTGTCTCCTCTAGCTTTGCGTGGCGGCACCTGCCCCTCGCATCCGCTTCCTCCTCTCGGTGCTGACTCCTCTCCCTCTCCATTACCACTTTGCCAATCTGACCGTCCACCGGCCATGAGCAATGAGGCAGGGCGCCGGGTTCTTACTCATATGACTGCCGGTATGCTTCAGGGTGTGACGATGATCACCAGTCAAAATGGGTGCCATCCAATAATACGCTGGAAGCATAAATACATTTTAATGATAAGCATGATATGGTCCTATCCACATGATAAACAAGTACATGCAAGAACTCTTCAAACATGACCGGTAATCTGAAGTTTGTGCTGAACTAGTTGATCTGTGATCTCTAGAGCAATACAACACAGACATTGAACTATGATCTCTAGTTAGGATTACTAGTCATCAACCCATGCCACTGCACGGGCTAGGTATTTTAAAACACACAATAATAAAAGTATTGGCTGCATCTATTGTATACTAATTTTTTTACACGTTGTTTTTTTTCTTGCCAAAAAATGTATTAAAATTTTAAATGAGAACTATTTCCAATATCAAATATGTTGGTTGGATCCCTGCGAGAACAATTATAATAAAGAACTTGTCATTGATCGATCGTTGTGGAAATAGCTAAGTAATTCATTGATCAAGATACATGCATGACTTGCCAAACTGTAAATAACAATATCTTCATAGGGGCACTAAAGCACCAATAAGAATCCAGTCCCATAAAATTGAAAATAAACTACTTATTTCCCTCTAGGCAACATTTTAATGAGGAATTTGTCATCCGAGCTTATCCTATTTGGTGTATTGGATTATCCTTACTAAGTATGAATATACGCAAAAGAAACATACATGGCAAATAAGAAACCTGTGTCTCCCATACTACCACTTGAGATGAACATTAAAGTGATTTTTTAAATACCTTCGATAGCATCATTTTTCAGCACACACATGTATCTTTTTTTTATGCATAAATGTGCATATATAATGAAAAGCTTGAAGAGACGACAGACTTGGGGAGTCAGATACATAAATTACGTAGACTTTTACAATAGTTATGTATATATGTCGTCTTCCATGTGTAATAGTAGCTTTCAAATCCCAGCTATCAAGTGGCTTGCATAACTTCAAAAGAACCACAAACGTAGTCAAACACTTCTGGCATGTATGTATCTTACATATCTTAGGCGCCTAAACTGTCCATTTGTTTTGTTGATCAGACGGTGCAACACTCAAAAAATTATTAATGACAGGTGGTGAGGAAGATTTGCATGTCACGGGATCTAGTCAGAGGGATTCGATATGATGTACCTACTACCAAAGATACATTTACAATAGCATTGTAGTGTTGAATAGGCCATGGAATTAACGTGAACTTGAATAAATTGTTACTATAGTGATTTCATGATGCTCCTGCAGGTGATGCGGACAGCACTACCTAGCTTCCATTAGTTCCTTACAGCCCTTATAAGGTTGCTCATAGATGGACATGTACAAAAATGAATTTGTCTTTACCAAACGTTATAAATCAAGCCTATTTATTGGGATTTTTTCATGAATTTAGCAAGCAGGAGATGATCAGGAATTTTTAGGCATGGGCTTACATGCCTGCTAGGAGTAACGGGTTGCAGGATCACCAGGTGTAGAGGAGGTGAACCGCTACACCACCAGCACGCTGTCGTTCCTCCCCCCATCATCCGTTAGCAGCCACATGGAAGACTGCAGTCGCCCAACCTGCTGCACACTATCATCGATACATCTCCAATTCAATGATTGTCCCAAAATTAAACCTTGGCTTTCAGCATGGTTAGTTGATGGAACCTGGGAAGATTCAGAACTTGGAAAGGAAGGCGGTGATGGAGAGACTAGAACCTGAACGGGGAAAAATAGAAGCCGCATCAATATGGAGGATTAGAAAGACCGGCTCTAGGGGTTGGCTGCCCCATACTAAGGCATGAGTGGCAAGTGGAAGGAGATTGGTCGGGGACTGTTTATTTTTTAGAAGTTGATGCTTCCGCCCGTGTGTGCAATCAGCACAATTTCTAAGCCACACGGATGAATATCTCTCAGAAAAATATCAAGATCAAGAACATGTTCGTTTTCAGATTGAAGCACCAATGAAGATGGAGGCCAGGACTTTCTTTCTCATGGATTTTTAATTAATAGATCAAAGCATCAGATGAAGCAGGTCGTGAATTTCTTTCAAGGGGAATAGAGAGAGGGACGAACAGGAAGAGCCTCACGTATGTCAAATCTATGAGGTGATGACGCTCAGTATTTTTGGGAAGCCTAGAGAGTCCAAGAGGAAGAAGATTCCCATTCTTTCTTTCTCATGGATTGTTAATAGATGAAAGCATCAGATGAAGGAGGTCATGATTTTCGGTCTAGGAGAATAGAGAGAGGGACGTACAGTAGGATCCTCACGTATGTTAAATATATGAGGTGATGACGCACAGTTTATTTGGAAATCCTAGAGAGTCCAAGGGCAAGAAGATTCCTGTACCTGGGATAGGATAACAGGTCTCCTCTTGCTTCATCCGACGGCTATACAAACATTATATATTGATCAGATGGCTGAAATTATTAATTCTAAGGATTAACGTGGTGCCTCGTATGGTGCCTCCGATTAGTAAATATAAGATATAAGATATAAGATATAAGATGTGAAGGGTTACTAGGATTGCTCGCCTTCGCTGGACTTTTGGGTGCACGTGGTGGGCCCCAACATGATACCAGGAAAATTGTCGGGGGATGCTCCGGATTTGATTGATTCGATCATTGCAGCAAGCGAACGCAAAGGAGTCTTCTCGTCCATTACCATTCATGCATAATAGCTCCTGTGCATGTCGATCCCCACATGAAATTTGCTTCGCTTCTCAAAGTGAGGTTCTCTACTCCTCATTGCATGTCTATATGGGATGATAACATGTGTCTTTAATTTGCATCTTCTAATATTTGAAAAGCCACAATTTTCAAACCGCATGTGGGAATTCAGATATGTTTTCACCATTAATATCCTAGCAACGATCTCTTTGAAATTAGACCCCATGTATATATGTTTCAGTGAATATTTTTTAATGCCAACTTTGGCGCTACAGGAGTCAACTTTATTACTACAACATGCAACATTAGTGCTACATGAGCCAACTTCTCCTAGGATGCAACTTATTAGCAACCACCGTAATGAACTTTTACTATGTGCAGACAAATAATTAGCTACAGTACGCAACTTAGCATAACAATTGACAAGTTTCACTTAAGAAAGTAGTCGGCTCCTATAGCAGTAAAGTTTCATCTTGTAGCACTAGACTTTGTTTTTATGTCACCAAAGTGGTTTGAAAAGTTGGCAACTTAGGATAATAGTGGACACCGCTCACCAAGAAGGGGTGACTACCGTAGGAATGAAGTAGCATCTTATTGGAAGCAGCGTTTTGCCTCCCGGGCTCAGTAAAGTAATTCAAAGTACTAAAAATATTCAAAAAAAATTCCAATTTTCTTGTGGTGAAAGATGCTTGAGTGTGTTCCTGGAATGTTCCTTCCTGGATTTGTCTTTTTGCCGCGTGCTCCTGGAATGTTCGAACATCAGCAAATTTTGCACGAACATCACACAAATGAACATCACACAAAGATACTAAAAATACTTTTAACCACGTTACTTTTCACCGGGCTCATCTGGGCCTCGGGCACCGAATTGGATATTTGCATCCTATATCACTAAACTTGGTTACTATAGTACCAAAGTTAGCTCAAAAGTAGGTAACTTAGCATGCCACTAGACAACTTTCACTTAACAAATGAGTTGGCTCCTGTAGTAGTAAAATTGTAACACTAACATTGGTTCCAATAGCACCAAACTAATTAGCTACTGTAGACAATCAGCATAATAGTTGACAAATTTACCTAATTAGGAGTTGGGTCATGTAGAGGTAAAGTTGCATCTTGTAGCACTAAAGTTGGTTTTGAAAGAAGTTTGTCCAAACATACCTATATGAGATCAACTTTTGAAGAGCTCGTCACGAGAAACATGACGGTGAAAACGTATATCAATTCCGACGCTTTGTTCAAAAGTTATAGCATTATAAAACTTATAAAAACACAGTTAAATCGAATGCATCTTCATGTGCATGTGGCATGGACAAGAATTTCCAAATAAGCGCGGGTGATGCGTGGCATGAGTGGGCAGGCGCAGGAGTACTTTCCTTTTTCGGGTCAACAAATGGAACGCTAGTTAAGATTATTTTCTTTCATCATGGATTTGTGTTTGAGAAGCCTAATTAGCAAATGTTGAGTCCTTAGATGTGTCCATGTAACTATTGATCTATATTGCATCCTTTTAATATCGATAGCATAGACATCCTGGAAATACAAGACAAAGCTAGAGAGACTAGTAAAAGAGGTATGCTTCAGTACAGTCCCTTTCAAAAATTAAAATTGTGTGTTGTTAATAGTCGTATGTCACTTGACCTCATCCTACCATTAGGAGAAAATGGAGAATATCAGCAATGGCTGCCGGGATTGGCTAGTTAGCTTCATTGATCAATGGAACGTATGGTTAGCTTAACTAGTAGTTAAGGATCAGACATCATCTAAATACCATGTTTGATGTCGAAATAAAGTATCTCATGCCATCTGTGTCACGCGACCTGTTGGACGCTTAGGTGGCGACTCCATCAGTGATCTCATTTGCAAGAGAGGATGGAGGATGATGCCACCATGTCATTGACCTTCGCCATGGTGGCTTGCTTTTTCGTGGAATATCCGCCAGCAGAGCAAGGTAGCCATAGTCATGTTTTGTCACACCAATTAACCATGATGTCATAATATGTACAAGGTAAAGTAGATAAAAACTAGGATATTCATACATCTAATGATTAGGGATCTAATTAGTTGATGGGTTAAAGTTGATCATAACACTCTTTGATTCAAAGTGGCAAGTTTTAATCTCCACAATAAATCAAACAAAATTGGGGAGGCGGGGGGTCATTGTACACACAGCAGAGGGAATGGACACTTAAACTAGGATTACAACTAGCATCATGTCTAGGCGTCCACAATAGTGATGGTCCATTCAGGTTGTTTGCAACTAATTGATGGAATCAAAGGGGGATCCGACAATTCCATGGCGGCTCCAATATAGGTGACTGCTACGACATTTGAGGGCTTTGGTGTACGTAGTATGTTTTGAGCACTGCATGCATGAATCGAACCGCGTGGCTCATGATCTAGCTAATAGGGGTAGGTTTTGTCCGTCAGGTTTGTGGCTGCATAACACTCCTCCCCCACTGATTTATCCTTAGTCTGTCAATTATGATGTATCTATTTCCTAGTTGAAATAAAGCTAGTTCAAGACTTTCCTTCAAAAAAAGTACCGCTACATTCACTAAGAAGAAAAGGAATTACTACCTCATCAGTTTTACCAACTAAAGGGCATGGGTAATAGTATTATCTCGACCTTTACTTTTGTAGAACAACTGATCATGCACGGTCAATTGATTATCATTTTCTTTACAATCTGTACTATAGTTAGCTCAGATTCGACTTAATTTGGCAAGACTACAATCATTTTTGTTGTTTGATTGTATTGTAGTTGGATGCACATGTAGGATATGGATACCTAATGGTGGCCTCATCTATCTCTAGTATATATTAAGCATAGAAAAAGAGTCGTAATTAAATAAAATTTGATAAGCTTGGGAGCGTGTATCTGGAGTTCAACACTAGGGAGTATATTAAAGAAACCTACCAATGCGCATAATCCTTATACCTCCTAGTCTCCATGTTCCGTTGTGATATACCTTAGGGAAAATATAATTCTATAGGCAGACATATTTCTTTTATCTGTTGCATTAATCCATGCCAAGCTTAAAGTAGAGTGTGCTCGCTAAGCAATCTGGATCATAGAAGTAAAGTTAAAATGGGCTTGTTCCATGATGCCTAATTTAGATTAGTGGTCTACCTTAGGGATGGTATAATCAAAAGTCAACACTCATGTCGATTTCATATGTTATTCAAATCACTGCTATCTGTATACAGTTTGAAGGAAGTGTGAGTTATTTAACCACCGAACACACACACTCTGCTCTAGGAAAGCTTAATTGACTTCTCCATAGTATGTTTACCCCGTGAATGCAGCCATTAACCTAAGGCTTGCAAGAACAACATCAGTATATCCACAAAAATGTTGCCAGATTAAGTTTTTCGTGCAATCTAACAAACTAATAGACCAGAGAAACTCACAAATTCATTTGTTTAACCCCAAGATGCAAGTCATATGCTTAAACACCAAAAGTTTCATTTGTAGCTATGTATATTCCTTTTAGTTTCTTTAGAAGGGAGGGGGGTGATTTTCTGTGGTTGCTAGGTCAAGGACAATTATGTCTGCATCTAGTGCAAGTTATGAACCGCTCAATTTATTTTAATTGACCTCTGGACCATATTGAAAATATTGCATCGAAGCATCTTTTGTAGCCGCAAAAGTGATGTATCGAATGTAATATGTTCCTCTTTTATAATATGAAAGGCATCTTAATTCACACTAGGTCCTCCACTCGGGGTGGGTGTACACAATAAAACCGATGTCTCCCACAAACTCGCACACCATCACGAATACAATGGACTGGCTATTCCTTGGATAAACTTCTACTAGTAATCATCTGATCATTAGAGCATGTTTGAGATACTCCCGCCAGTTTTGAATACAAGAGCATTATCAAAATATAATTAGCATCCATACAAGGCAACTATCTCTTCCTAAGATGAATTTATTACTATCAAACTTTGCATTCAGTCATGGGGGAAGTGGAATCACATGCAACATGTTTAATTAGCCTGGAAATTGGAGGTTTTCCACACACTCAATCATGCTATTTATTAGTTGGCTTTTTTCTTGGTATCTGAATAACGGATAGTGGCTTTGTATACAAAAATGTAGGGAGTATGTGCAATCATAATAAATGCACGTGAGGATATTATGCAAAAAATATATGATTCTAGCATGAAATGCAAGTATAGGAAATCGAAAACATTATAAATGAGGAGATTGCCACATGCGATAGCATTAAAGAGGGTATGGATATACATGAGGAGATAAATGTAGTGGATCACAATGACCCCAAAAATGACCCACATATAAACATAGGCACCTCTTGGTTACAACTCATCTAGTGATGATCAACGGTGATCATCAGATTAGAGATCACGATGTATATGAATGAGTTGTGTAGGCTTGAAAAGCATCTGTAATTGTTTTATGGCTGATCATCCTAGAGAGACGAGCAATGTTGCCGGTGGAGTCTCTTTCAATAGAACCATATGGGAGCCATATATGTATTTTCCATGTACAGAACATCAATGATGCATCAAACTGATGCCACAGACCACCATAGTGCATCCATACCATCCTCCCACATCATGTGCATCACAATTATACCCAGTTGAAATAGCCTCGATTCATGATTACACACAAGAGCTTCAGTCTATTCTTGAGTATCTTTGTTGTCTCAGCGTAGATAATCATGTTTACACTAACCGATTTAACCCTAGTGCTATGTTTCATTTTCTTGGCATGATGTTCCATGTATCACTCACATTTGCACATGTAACATGGGAGAAAGTAAAAGAAAGAGGCAAAAAATTATAATATGAAAGTCACTGGATGTTATACATTAGGTAGAAGCAGAGGTCTTAGAAAATCTAAACGGGCAAACAACAACCATCAGTGGCAAATAAAGGCCATGAAAAGAAAAATAAAACTAACAAAATGATCTGCTAAAGGATTCGGGGATCTCGGAAGAACATATGGCCGTCGGAGCCTAATTTTGTAAGCCTTGAAACTTGTGGTTCAAAATCCTGTGATTTCTTTCCCTGTATATTCTCCCAAGTAATGATAATGACAAGGCCGTCGGAGCTTATTATACTATTTTTGTATTAATTAAGGATGTTCATCAACCAATCCTAAATCCTCAATGTGGGCTCCGATGGTTGCTCGGTTGGCTAACATATTACACTAGCAGAGGACTTCGCTCTAGATTGGGTTAATCAGACTGGATCCAATGAGAAACATGACCGATAACAGACTACATATCTTGAAAATCATGATTCAAATTAATATCCTGCACATGATCAAGAATATCAATGACCTGGACAAAACAAAAATTGAAGGTGGGGGTTTGCCCACTGAGTAGCCAGCAGCACCGACGATAACAGTGCTGAGCAGCAGCTGGGGCGGGCCTGTCGCTCGTCAGCAGCCAGCGTGTTCTGTGTTTAATTTTGTATGCCTTCTCAGACAGGCCCTACCTTCAGCCTGGAAACTAGCAAGAAGCATCACCAATATCCCATCCTAGTCGACACAGATACCCACTTGGGATGGAGAACTTGAGCTATTGATGTTAGAGGTTTTGTGGCAATGATGATAGATTAGAATGATTGCAATATGTATAATTGTATTCAATGCCATGTGAGCATGTGAAGATATAGTTTTACCATACATGTGAGCCTGTGCCAAAATTTAAGATCCGTGAATTAACACCAGTCAATGCATGTAGATGCAATGCAACGGAACACCTTCACTCCAGCATTGCCATATAAACTTAGGTCTATTCCAAAAGCTGCTTAGTTCGAATCCCCCTACAACAATGATTGTTGATAATCTATATATTTGGATATAATACGCACATATATTGAAATAAGTTTTGTTGGCTTGAAATGCATCAAGAATTATTTTATGCTACATCAGTCTAGTTGTTGGAGTAATTTGATATCTTAAGCTTCTACTAGTGGAGCCGGAAGTGTGCCATACCCACATTTGCCATCTGGAACATCAATGGTACAGCAAATTGATGTCTCAGAGGTCTCGACAGTGCCTTTTTATTTCCGTTGGACCGTCCGCAATCCTGAAGGGGAGCAAGTGTTTAGGTTGACGTCCTCCGGACCTGGTTAGCTATAGTGGACATAACAGTGCATTGATTGACGGTTGAGATAGTACCCATTTCCCACTTGAGATGGCTTCAATCTCGATTGGCATAAATATATGAGCTCCAGTGGAGTACTTAGAGTTTGAGATGCATATCTGTATGCCAAGCACACATGAAATTTCTGCATGACTTTATTTTTTTCGTTTGTAAGCACGAGATTTGATGGACAGGGACACATTTAGACTGGTCGAATGGAATAGACGAGTTTACATCTCTTTGCCTCAAGGATTTGCCAAATGCCAAATTTTCTCCAAATGTTCAAGGTGATGAGCTTTGGCATGACGACAGTAAGGTAGTGTGGACGTAGATTATAAATAATTTTTTTCTCGATCCCCTTTTTTTGGTTGAGGGCGGAAAGCCCGTTCCCGTAAAATCTATGAAATTTCACTTTTTTGTCCTAAATAATTCAAAAGAATTTTGAATTCAATTTTTCCCACGGTCAAACATAGAAAAATTAAACCAATTTTTTGCCAATTACCAAGTGTTATCCTAGTGGTCAGCGCCGTTACCACCCAATGTTTTGTGTTCAAATCCTGGAAGAAGAAGAGGAGCTGCCCATGGCGCGCGTTGGTCGGCGAGTGGGCGGACACGCAGTTCTCCGGTGGTGCGCAAGAAGCAAAACGGCTGTGGTTGGCTGTTGTGAGAGGTAGCCGCCCAAGTGATGTATATCAGTAGCACTTGGTGCCTCACTTTAGGGCTTCCCAAAAAACTGCAAAAGTTTTACGATTAAGTAGCTGTTGGAGAGGTTTTTTTTTTGGTCTCAAGTGTCCTATTTTAGGGCAGCAATCGGAGATGCTCTAAGTTAGAGGTGGGGCCCATAAGTCAGCGGCAGTACCCCTCTTCTTCCTCCGGTCTCATGCACGGACACCGCTACGTATCTCGGGCCCAACCTGTCGCCGCTCGCGGCGGCCATGGCGGGCGTGAAGGGGGGCAGCAGCTGGTTCCTGCTCAACAACCCCCAACCCCAGCCACTGGCACTTGTCTTGTAAAAAGAGGGGGATGGGGAAGACTGCCATGCGCCACCTCTTGGCACCATGGCAACCTCGTCCTTGTTGGCATCCTGGGGCAGCCGTAGTGGACCACTCTGTATCTCGCCACAGAGCTCGCCAAGGTGCACATAGAAGACCGTCATCTCCTCGTCCCCCTTCTGGAACACCCCGACCTGTTGCAGGATCTCCACTTCGCACCGCTCGTGAGCCGCCACTAAAGCCATGCGTACTACATAGCTCATCAACCGCTGCAATTCCACCTTTTAATAAGTGCCTCCTCCGATCCATATTTATCATCGTTGTAGTTTGTTGCATTGGCGATAATTAATATGGATTGGAGGGCAAAAAATGTATTGAGGAAAGTGGAAGTAGAACCCGTGATGTCGTAGTGGTCAATGATGCTCCTACCCAGCAGGTCAATAGATCCGTTGCGCTTAGAAGAAAAATACATACTATATTCAATACGATCACATGGTTTAAATTCAACGAAATCAAATTTTTTATCGGGTCTCAACGAAATGCCCAATAACCAAAAAATTACCGGAACATCGATCCAAAGCAAACCCTGAGATGTATTGGGAAGGTGGAGTTTATTAATTATGCGCAGTACTCTTCCGTTTCTTTTTAGTCTGTGCATAAATTTGACTGAAGTCAAACTTCGTAAAGTTTGACCCACACGTGATGGATGTGAGATTGGTTGTGTGTTCATTTTTTTAGAATTGTTTTATCTCTCAAACCGTGCATGCGAATTACTAACCGTTTTCACCCGTGCGTTTCTCACATGAAGATCTTTGAAACATAAATGTGTTCATATCCATAGTGCACATTTTGAATTCTAGTGCTATACTTGACAAAGATGATCAAATGTTGAACTCCGATCCACATTGGGATCCTCATGAAGGCATGATTGCAGGAATTGTGAGTTACTTAATGTTTGGAAAAACTTCAATAATTGTTGGCATGGTTCAAACTTTCACCTATCTAATACACGAGCCAGATTTTGCCATCAAAACACATGGATGGACTCATAACTAAGCTTTCGCTGTTGCTCTCCTTATGTATTTCCATTGAGGTCATGCATTACAAGAAATACTTATATTGTATACCACAAATGAACACTAAAATAACTTCCAAATCCTAGAGAATTCGATGTATTCTTCCTTGTTTAGAATAGTTGGATTTGTAGTGTGAATCTATCTAATAGCCCAAAGTAACTCGTGAATTCCTCGATCGGATAGAAGTATACGAGTTGATGTCATGTGCTTGAAGAACTAGTTAGGTTGTCAAGTTTAATTGCCCACCTTTTAGCTTTACAAAAAGAATAAAAATCATGTTTTTGAATAGTATCCAAAAATACTCTTTATTGTGGGCTTTGAATCTGACACTATGTTGCAAGGGAGACATATATACAAGAGGGGAGAGAAGACACTATAAACATTGCACAGGGCTAAACAGGAACGCCAAGCCATTTCTGAATAGACTGAGCCAGCGCAGATTTTGCTCTAAAAGAAAGGGAAAATGATCTCTCCTGAAAAGAAATGGCAAGGAATCCACACTCTCGGTAACATTGTCATGATTCTTCCTCCTTATTTTGCTTCTAGATGCACCTGGTTGTAGAGATGAACACCCCCATGAAGAAAGGTATGGAAGGTTGATTTTGCATAGGTGATGATGGCATATGACGGGAATAAGCCATGCTCAGGTTCGTGGTGACCCGCGAGTGTGCGCGTACGTGCCAGGTCTGTGCGTGCCCGAGCGTGTGTGCCCTTGTGGCAGTAGCGTGTGTGCACCATGCATGTAGATTGGTTAGTTACCAATGTAATGCGTCCATCGGTGGATGCATCCGATGGATAAGCTAGTTAGTTGTGTAGCTACATGCTGAGTCAGTGCATGCATGTAGGGGCTGTTGAGAGCAGCGAGTCATACGCCTGAAATCGTTGTGAGGGGCGGCCGCGCTGCGCGGATGGATCGTGCGCCAGATCGGGGGAGGTGGGGAGCGATGTGTAAGCATCGGCCAAGTATAAAACCCCCCAGCTGAGCGGGTGTGTGCGTCAAGGTGTTGTAGCGATGTAGCCTGGGGTGAATGAGTTCGTGCTCATGGATACAACGCTGTTAGTGCGGCGGGCGGATTACGTGCTCCGAGAAACACCTGTGTCCAGCATCCTTCTTCCTCCTTCATCTTCTTCTTTGTTGTGTCAGAGAGAGAATGGGCGGGAGGTGCAGCGAGAGAGAGGCAAGGCGAGGCCGCGGCAACAACAGCATAAGGATCAGAGTGATTGTCGCGAAGGAAGCCAGCCTTGTGCCAGGATTAAAGGCTGAAGGAGCAGCTCCATAACATATGATCATTTGTGCTAATCACATTAGGGCACAGAGTACACTTGCAGTCGAAGCATTGCAAGATATACTTATTTATTATTTTTAGAAATATAAAATACTTATTCGTATAAAACACAAAGAAATAATAGAATAAGTCTCAAATCAAAGAGAACTCCACGCATTTTCTATTGTTCAAAGTGGCATAAACAAGTTATTTTGTGGTGTGAATCTAACCAATAGGCACAGTAATTCGTGAATTCCTTGGTTGATTTCCGATATATGATTAGCATGTTAAACGAATGAACAAGTTAGTTAATCATATTTAATCCCCCTCCATCCGGTCTTTCTTTCAAATATGATAAAATGAAAATGCGCATTTTCAATTTGATGTATGATTCAACATCTATTTCCCATGGATGAAATATTGTGTGTTTCGCGTAAATTATATAATATTTTATTAATAAGAGTAATTCATTTTTTTAATAGGATAGTCATCCACAGTAAAACACGAAATTGAAGTCGGTGATAGGTGGACATCGTAACACCAAGAGAGTGCCTACTTTGCTACCAGTATCAACTATATATTCGCGGGGATGAGTAAATAGATAATATGTATCATAATGTCACAAATTTTCAACTATAAATTAGAATACATTGAGATAAAAAAAGTGACAAATCATGTTTTGGATAGTATCTTCAAACACTTTTTATTGTGGTGTTGAGAAATGCACGGTATGCCCTGAAATAGTGCTACCACCCACAAACCTTGCAATGCAGTAGGCCAGCAAGGCACCTTGATGTCACAAATTCCGAGTCGATAAATATCCTTCTCTCTCCGAGCTACTCAGTTCCAACTCCTCTGGCAATGATTCAGAGATCCTCTGTAAATCCACATGGTAGAAAGTGTATGGGTGTAGGCTTGGAAGGCACTAGGAAATTTTTGTATGGCAAGGAGGCCGTGTCCTGTGACCAAAAATATATATTCCTGCTCAATCTGGTTTTCACATATTAACTTGTCCGGCGGGAGAGACATCTCCAGCAGCCGCTGTAGACAAATACAAGCTCCCCAATCTGCTGAGCTTCTCTCTCTTGCCTGAGCCACACACATATCGTAACATGAGGCTGTAGACACTACACATCAAAGGCCGGAAGGCGCGTAAGCAGAACAGCCAGGGTGGCACCAGTCTAGCTGAGAATTGCATAAAGAAGCAGGCATGAGTTAGATCACGAGTAAGTTGCTGGGTCGCCACGCGTCACGCTATGCGCACACACACCCAGCGATACTCCCTCCTCCACTCCATCCACGTTCTGACCGCACTAACCACAGGACGCCTCCGTCTTTCTCGTGATGAAGCTACTAAACTTGTAAACCTACAACCTACGAGACAGTCTCGGCTCCATTGTCCCAGCTGGCAAGGAGAATTAGAAGCCTATTGTGTTGCTTCCCTTTGCAGGTTCAGAACTCTATGGTGCATTTTACAAGTAGAAATTTTGTAAATGTGTGCGGTTCCTAACATATATGCTAAAAGAAACAATCTCATCCAGCCTGTATTCAAAAATTTCTGCCGAATTAGTCTATCTGGATATAGACAGACAAACATGCTTACATACATGGTCTTTATTTTAGGGTAAGAGAACGTTACTCTGAGAGCCTCTGAGAGCGTATTACACTCACACAACATCAAGTTACCAAGACAGGCATGGACGTTAGCAATATATGGTCTTATTTAATCCCTTTTTTTAATGTTGACAGGAGAACTGCTAAGTTTATTGACTACTGACGTTTTGTTTCGTATCAGACTAGTCATAAGCCGTTGGATTGGAAGCATGATGGTCGTCCGATTTGCACTTTGGATCTGCATGAGTTTTCCTGATTTGCTTCCTTTATTTATTGAGTGCTTCCCGTCGGACCTTTATTCCCTTAAATTCTGGCCCGCTTCCTAGAGGTTTATACAAAACAAATTAACCACCTCTTAATCACTATCCAAACATGCTTCTGATTTCCACGCCAGATCCAAATCAGACCCCTATAATCACGCTTGCTTACATAGGAGGCGATAGGACACTAGTTTCCTTACCAGGATTAATGCTTCCTTTCTATTACACTGGTATTCATTATATAAAAGTCACGCTTCCAAGACTAAAAACCACGCTTCCCTATATAATTCATTCATATATGATTCCATGTGATACGCTTGCAGTTTTTTGGTACAATACTTAACCAAGATGCAAAATTTGCTTCCACCGAGATTTATGTTTATTTCTTTCAAACTAAAAATTGCATCCAGTGTAAGGCTACGTTTTGTTTACAAAGATGCAAATTTTTTATTCCCATCCAGTGGAATACAACATAAAATATATTTATTTCAGGCCAACATTCAATGCTAGTTTTCCATTCGATTACGCATGTTTCCAAAAAAATAGAAACTAAAGTCATAGTGTGCCTAAACGTGTTCTAGCAACAGTCTCTCCCTCAACTTCAGTTTGGCTGCCATCACCCTCTTCCCCATTGTAGGCTTTGATGATGTCCGGAAGGCGATCCGTCACCTCCGCCTTAGTTGTCACATACGCCAAAAGTAGCCTCCACTAGGAATAGAACGAGCAATCCATTATCTACACCAGCAATAAAAAACAAGTTGCATACATAATCTCACCAAAATGGTAACTAGATCACCTTAATTAAAAGGACCTGAAGCAAAACACAGTTTCATTTAAAACAATGACTGGTTTGGTTGGATCTTGGAAGCATAGAAGCAAAGGTATGTTTGGTGAATTATTATGGAAAAGATGTGCATGGCTAAAACATTGTAGTCCTTAATTATGAGATGAAGGCACGGAAGCATTTTTCTATAGAACCGTAGCAAAATCAGCACAATGTAGAAGCACAAAGGTATGCAATTGGAAACGAATGCGAATGGTGCATTATTAATGTTGGGCGGAAGCACGTAACTCTCAGAAATGAAACCAAATTTTTTTGCACCAACTGTGGATGCATATATTTGGAAGCAGTAAGTGGCTGGAATATTTGCACAGAAAGCATACTAAAAAATGAGCCTTCTAACCATAATTCTAACAAACAACCCTCGAAGCATATATTTGGTATAGTCATGCTTTCATTTTTTAAGATGTATGAAGCAGGAAAATAATGCAAATGGTGCATTATTGGCGTTGGGTAGATGCATGAAATTTTAAAAAATTAAACCAAACAATTGCCACCAACTACGAATGCATTTATTTGGAAGCTCTTTATGCAGGAAGCAATGAAACAATGTTTTCTCAGAATTTTTCACCATCATTCGAAGCACTGAATATTGAAACTACGGAGTAGCCACGGTTGCCTGCCTACATAGCTATGTGTTCATGAAACTATCTACGAAGCTCGACTTACAAAAGGTTTGATGATAAACCAGGACAATACTAGCCAATGAACATACAACCAAAGGACTACTCGGCTCTTGGATAAAATCTCCGTAGAAAATTACACTGCAGAATTGCGAAGGGGCAATCAGATCGGGGGCGGTAGATGCACTGCAATGCCTTTGATTTCAATTGCTCCGCTGCAGGTTCTCCAGCTAATTCATCGAATCAAGCTGCCACTGCCGCTGCCACTAGAACATTTACATGCATGCATACTCTTCCTCTTGTATTCTTGTATGTACGTATTTACTCCCTCCGTTTCAAAATAGATGACCCAACTTTGTACAAAGTTGGGTCATCTATTTTGGAACGGAGGAGTAACAACAAGGCTGGCTAGCTAGCCGCTGCAGGTTCTCCAGCCGGCCGGGGCTCCGGTAGCCGATTCAGCCGATGGCACACCTGATTTGACCTGTTGAAGCACAAAACGCAGATGAGACGGCGTGCCAGCGTTGTCGCCTGGTGATCACATCGGTGGAATACCCGATGTGCTTTGGAGAAGCAGGGGCGGAGCTGGCTAGTGGGGTGGCCGTGCTGCTTGACGGCGAGGGGAGCAGAAGGCAGCTGCAAGGGAGGCGGGGGAGAAGGGATCTGGGCGAGGGTGGCTCCGGGTGGTGCGGCCGCGATTGGAAGCGAGAGAATTAAGGCCGATGTGGCTGTGATTGGAAACGAGAGAAATCAGGGAGAGGTTCACGGGTGGGGGTTGCGACACAATTTGTGAGGCGTTAGATTTTGGTTGAATCGACGGCGTTGGACGGGTCTGGTGTTGGACTTGTTTCAGACTATAGATAAGAAGCTTTTCCCATACAAGAAACCCTCCAGGGAAGGAACGATCAACAAAAGGCTAGTGCAAAAAGAAAATAAAGAAAAAGGAACCTGCCAGCACCACCACAAACCCAAGCTCCGTCATTAACCGTGCACACCATCGAAATCCATCGTCAAGGTCTCCAAGATGACGCCTCCAAGAAGGAAACGATATTAAGGTCATCACCATCACCCGGTCCGGCGGAGCCAGTTCTTAGGTTTTCACTCTGAGACCTCAGTGATGAGGTAGGAAGAGCGACAAGCCCCACGGCGGTACCTCCATGGACGAAGACGACATCCATAGATGTCGTTACCGTTGGCACCGACAAGGTCGATGCACGATTTTCAACTGAAGCCAAGTCTTCCACCAACCATCCAGGATCTGATACAAACCAAGAGCCACCGGACAAAAGGACGCCAAGCGCACATTACCAAACACGGATTTGTCACCATCGCACGAGAAACTAGGCAATCACACGCCAAGCTGACCGGTCCGCACAGCCACACGGAGGACCTGGGCGAAACCAAGTCGGTTCTGGCCAACCTCTACCTCCACGTGCAGATCTGGGCGAGAATTTGCACGACAGCGCGCAGGAAAAGCCGTGGTTGAACCAAGACAGACCGGTCTGCACCGCAGCGGAACTAGGCGAAAACATAACCGCACCAAAACTAACTGCTGCACCGCCACGCCGCAAGGACCGGACATCCGCACCCACAGGCTGGACGGTGCCCTGCTCCAAGGAGACGGACGTGGACACGCTTGAAGGGAGGAACCCGCCAACATCCACTAGCACCACCGATACTGAGTCCACCATATCGGCGCCGCCGACAGCAAGATCTGGCCACAGGCCTTGCATAGCCCAGATCGGCCCACGGCCACTACGAGCCACTCACTAGCGCGACGCCCACTCTCCTCACACCGATCAGCCCTGGCTCGACACAAAGACCATGACAACCGACCACTCACCCACAGGGCCGCCGGGGGATGCCCGCAACCCCCAAGCAGCACCGAGCCTACAATGCTGCCACCTAGCTGATCTGCGCTGGGGGCGCCGTCCGTGCGCATCCCGCGCCCCTCGCACTGTGGAACTGCGCAGGGAGCTTCGCATGTGCACCACGCACACGCGCAGTCCAGCTTGTGCCACCCGCATCGCGCCGTCGTGCCTCGGCCTCGCCCACCATGTCCCATCAAGGCCCACCAGCATGAGAGCACTGACACCAGGCGCACACCACAATGGCAGCCAGCCACGCAGGCCGGTTCCAGCTCGTCGCATGTGCCCCGTGCCTCTCCTTAGTCGAACAACCCCGCACCCAAGGCCTCACGAGAGGGAAGAACAATGCGCCCAAAGCCGCCAACACCGTCGAAGCTTTGTTCTGAGCCGCTGCAGCGGAGGCGAGGGGAGGTTGGGAGGAGGTGGTTGGCCCGGTGGCTACGGTTTTGCCCAGATCACCCGAGGGGGCATGACACGGTCGCGCCTAAATTAGTTTTCTCGGCTAGGATTTAAAGCTAATGAATATCACAATGTCGAGACAAAAATTTTAAAAATATAAGATCTAAATAAGATAATCAAAGCCTATTCAGGTGTGAGTGGACGCACGCAACTAGACATGTCTGCATATATAATCACCCAAATGATTTTGAACTAATTAAAGAAGAAGGAGAACATGGTGCATTGTGCGTGCATAACCATATGGATGTACCCGCCCTCTGATCCGGACGATGCATGAAGCCATATTATTAATTATTCACAAAGACCATACAAGGTGATACATCAATAGGCCTGAAGCCACCATCTTGTCAACACCGTTGCTATTCCTATCCCCTTGACGAAGGCGTGCCGAATGTCCGGGCCTAATACCAAACAGACATTGCACTAAAGCCTAACATCTAAAGTCGGGTGTCCCCTCCAAGCCACTACCTGGATTGGGTCCCACATCGGTCAGGCACACTCCCAGTGAGCACCGCACGCTGTAAGGGCCGTCACCTCTATCATCCCTCGGTCCATCCTCAGAGAAAAACTGTTGCACAGATCTTGCCAGGCCTCTCTGCCATCAACGGCACCATGACGCTAGACAACTTCCTCCTCCTACGCGAGTCCATATCCAGACGCTCCCATCACTGAACCTCCGTGGCGCCATGCCACCATGATCCGCCGTCGGCCTCGCGGTAGATGTAACACCACTCATGCTCTTCTCCCCTCCAGCCAGCGCGTCTCCAAAATTATGCCCCTAGGAGGGACAACGACATCGAAGGTGCCATCATCATCCTATCTGGTAGACCCAGATCTAGGGTTTCCCTCTTCGATCGTCAGCGATCGGGATCCCGTATTCATGGGGCATGTGTGGCGCGATCTCTTCCGGAAGGTGGGCGTGAAACTCCGCCTGAGCACGGCCTTCCACCCTCAGACGAACGGCCAGTCCGAGGTGGTCAACAAGGTGATTGCCATGTATTTGCGTTCTGTCAAAGGTGATCGTACTCGTGCATGGGTGGACTGGCTCTCGTGGGCGGAGTACTGCTACAACACCTCCTATCACTCCGCCCTACGCGCTACGCGTTTTTAGGTGGTTTACGGCCGGCCACCCCCGGCGATTTTCCTTGTTGATCCGGCCACGGCTCGGACCGAGGCGCCCGGGGACCTTCTGCGGAGCCGTAACGAAATGCTGGCGGAGTTCCGGTAATGCCTCCTTTAGGCCCAGCAGTTGGCCAAGCACAACTATGACGGCCATCATCGTGAGGCGGAGATCGCGGTGGGCGATTGGGTGTGTGGCTGCGTCTTCTTCACCGCTCTATCGCGCAAAGAAGAAGCTGGGTCCTCGCTATGCCAGGCCCTTTGCTGTCCTGGAGCGCATTGGGAAGGGGGCTTACCGCCTTCAGCTTCCGGCGGGTGCTCGCATAAACGACGTCTTCCATGTGGGGCTGCTCAAGCCCTTCCGTGGGGAACCACCCGCGGCTCCTCCCGCTTCCTCCGACCGCCGACGGGCGTCTTCTTCCAGGACCGGAGAAGGTGTTGCAGGCCCAGCTCCGTCGAGGAGTGTGGTACGTGTTGATTCAGTGGGCTGGAGTTCCGGCGGAGGATGCCACTTGGGAGCAGCGCGAGGAGTTCCGCCAACACTACCTAGAGTTTCAGCTCGAGGATGAGCTGTTTGCGCAGCCCGGGAGAGATGTTATGACCGAGCAGACTTATACCCGTAGGAGGCCCACCGGGCAGGCTTAGTTAGGGGCTTATCCCACAAGTTATCTTAGTTTTATTTCACATCGTGGTTATATAAACAAGTTGTAAGACTCTTTTGAGAATTAAGCAATAAGACAATTCTATTGCCCGGCTCCCAGAGGAGCCGGAAACCCTAAGCCCTAGCCGCCTCCTGCTTCCGCCGCCGCTGCACCCGCCGCTAGGACGGCGCCCTGCTGCCGGCCTCCGTGCACCAGCCCTCGCCCTCCTCCCTCCTTCCCCTACAGGCTATGCCCTAGACCCGATAGAACCCTAGCTCCCACCACCCTTGTCCTCTTTGCTAAATTTACAGTATGGTGCTCTGTCCTGTAATATGGACCACTATCTTTGTTTTGAGTCCAGAATTGTTACCACTTAAGGATTTTATTCCCAATTTTTTATGATTTAATCAGATGAACTATATCAAAATGCACGGAAAATTGGCAATTCTGCCCACTCTGCATTCGTGTGTTGATCAGCATGAATCTGTACGTGTGGGTTCCTGATCAAAGTATGAACTCAGAGCAAAAAGAGTTGAAAGAAGAATCATCTTTTAACTCTTCGATTGTGCGTGCTTACATTGATCTCCATCATTGTGGGCACAAGGGCGTTACCCATCCGTTTCCAGCTTTTAGTGCATTGCAAATTTGCTATGATGCAAACAGTTTTCAATTTTCACAAATCACAGTGGACAGCCAGTTTAGGTATTGATTGTTCTCGGAACATATACTACTTCTGGTCTGATAGAACTAGCGTATGAGATTGGGTGTAGTACCTAGAAGAGCAAAGAATATATATTCACCTGTGCAAAATAGGTCTGGAATCATATCTATATTTTAAACATATCTTTGCCAGTGTTAGTGTGGTCACCTTATTCCACCATTAAACAACAATATCACATCTAATTCTATGTTTAAAAAAATGATACTATAGGTGTTTATATGCGATATGCGAGTTTTATCCCCATAGGAAAACCTTTTTTTATGTCACTAATGAATTAACGATGCTCATTGTCTTGCTAGTGTTGCACATGTGGGGTGAGCAATGATGAACTGACAAGTGTCCCAACAAATTCTTTCGCATTTATCCTCTAGGATTTTTGTGTTAGTGCTTTGCCGTCAGTTCGGTCACCTGCTTTAATACAAGGTCTGTCAGCTGTCAACCCTTCTGGCAAAATAAACAGAGACGTGTTCTTATAGTTGGAGAAAATAAAAAGAAAAACAAGTCTGGATCACAATGATCGTGCTTGAAGAAAATGATCTAGCTGGGGACAAAAAGAGGATGGGATTGCTGAAGAGCTTCAGGAACCGACCATGGCCCAATAGGTATTGCTTCTAACCATATATTCTACTGCTATGATGAAGTATAAGTCTCTCTTTTGGATTGCATAAGCTACAACGTGATTGCACTCTGGTTTTCTAAAGACCACTATGAGTCATACAACATGATTATGATCAATCTACCTTCATTGTTATCATTAATGTATGATTTTCTTCGATGAGTTGGTGGATGTATGTTGTATCCTTGGTCTACATACTCATCCTGGACAATGGTGCAAAAAAAATAAATCATCCTGGCCAGGTTATGTTGAGAGAACCTAAGAAGGTGTGCACATTAAATGGTGTGCACAGGCAGATTTGAGCAGCGAGGTGATATACTATAGATCTAATCTTCATATACATCATGAACGACACGGAGAATGCAAGACTTCAATTCTCAGGTGCATTTTAGAAGCTCCAAATCAGGGTTTGACATCCTCTTCATAGCAATATGCTGTAACCAAAAAATAAAATATACTCCAGCTTTTAGCTACTAGTGAAGCAGTGGGGCTTGTGGCATCTGCTGGTGGGGGCACAATTTGGCTGGGGAATTTGCAGGCCCCGCCTCTACCCCTATTCAGCTTTTTCCTTCCTTTTTATGGGAGCTATGGAGCCTTGTGGTTTCTAGCTCTATCTTCTATAAGTACTGCAACCTCTCAACATTGCTATTCGTGGGCGGACTGCCTCCGAGGGCCAAGGTTCCAAGGATTCATGCAAGCTCTGCTGTCCCACAAAGATTGCAATGGCAACAGTCTCAATGGACGTTGAAGCGGGAAGAGATGACAAAGTATGTAATTGTGAGACGTCAATACGATAGGAGTTAATTTGTTCCCTTCCTGAGGGATTAATATGTTCCTTTTAAAACAGTAATCAATAATAATTGTATGTCTTTAAACCTCTTAGTTTAACTCTGTCTTTGCTGCAGAAGAAGGGGTTCCACCAAGATCTGGTCCTAGCTTACAAGACTCTGGGAGTCGTCTTCGGTGGCCTCGTCACTTCACCTCTCTATGTTTATCCGTCGATGAATCTGACCAATCCCACCGAAGAAGACTACCTCGGGATATACAGCATCATGTTCTGGACCCTGACTCTGATCGGTGTCATCAAGTACATATGCATAGCTCTGAATGCCGATGATCATGGTGAAGGTGACAAAATTAACCAGAGATTATCCCCCAAGCTGTCAATGATAAATAAGCTAGACCATATATTTCTTGATTTGTAACTTGAACGGAGTTTATTTTTCTCATGCAGGTGGCACATTTGCCATGTATTCTCTGCTGTGCCAGCGTGCCAACATTGGCATCCTCCCGTCCAAAAAGATGTACATCGAAGAAGAGGATCCGATCTCGACTCAGCCTGCTGTGACCAGAAGTCCAAGCAGGCTGAGGAGATTCATCGAGCGCAGCATTGTCGCCAGGAGGCTGCTGCTCCTCACTGCTATATTGGGCATGTGTATGCTAATCGGAGATGGCATTCTCACACCTGCTATTTCAGTTTTGTCTGCAATAGATGGACTGAGAGGCCCTTTCCCATCCGCCAGTAAACGTATGCAGTTTGTCCAAAGTAGGGAATTAGGACTACTAAATTGTGACAAGGACTGTGCTTAATAGTGTCTCTGGAATTAATGTTTTGCAGCTGTGGTGGAGGCTTTGTCCGCAGCGATCCTCATTGGGCTCTTCCTGCTGCAGAAGTACGGCACGTCGAAAGTGAGTTTCATATTCTCGCCAATCATGGCGGCGTGGATTTTTACCACACCGATCATCGGCATCTACAGCATCTGGCGCTATTACCCTGGCATCTTCAAGGCCTTGTCGCCACACTACATCGTTAGGTTCTTCATGACCAACCAGAAAAGGGGCTCGCAGCTGCTCGGTGGAACCGTTCTCTGCATCACCGGCATGTACATTTAAACTTTTCTCTGTTTCATGGTCAGTTGTAAACTTGTAATGCCCTCCATTGACAGACTTACCGTTTTGATTCATGCAGGTGCAGAGGCCATGTTTGCGGATCTTGGACACTTTAGCAAGAGGTCTATCCAGATCGCGTTCCTCACCAGCATATACCCTTCTCTCGTGCTCACATACGCTGGTCAGACGGCATACCTGATCAACAACGTCGACGACTTCAGCGACGGATTCTACAAGTTTGTGCCGTGTCCCGTGTACTGGCCCATGTTTGTCATTGCAACGCTGGCAGCGATCGTGGCAAGCCAATCGCTGATCTCAGGCTCTCAGCTACCTTCTCTGTCATCAAGCAGTCAGTAGCCCTCGATTACTTCCCCCATGTTAAGGTAGTGCACACCTCCAGGAACAAGGGGAGGTGTACTCGCCGGAAACCAACTACATCATCATGTTGTTTTGTGTCGGTGCCATCCTCGGCTTCGGCGATGGTAAAGACATTGGAAATGCGTTCGGGGTGGTTGTCATCATGGTTATGCTGGTCACCACCGTCCTGCTCACCCTGGTGATGCTCATCATCTGGGACACACATGTGGTGCTGGTGGTGCTCTACTTTGTGACGTTCCTGATCCTGGAGGGCACATATGTGAGTGCGGTGTGCACCAAGATCCTCAAAGGCGGGTGGATGCCATTCGCGGTGTCATTGTTGTTGGCACTTATCATGTTCGGCTGGTACTACGGCCGGCAGAGGAAAGCGGAGTACGAGCTGGCAAACAAGGTGACACTTGAGCGGCTCGGTGAGCTCCTCTCCGGTCCGGACGTGCACCGTGTCCCTGGGCTCTGCTTCTTCTGTAGCAACATGCAGGACTGGCTCACCCCTGTGCTCGTGCACTATATCAGGAACATGCAGTCGCTGCACAAGGTGACCGTCTTTCTCACGCTCCGGTACCTGCTGGTGTCCAGGGTTGATGCCGAGGACCGGGTGGCCATCCGGCGGCTTGGGCCCAGTGGGGTTACGGTTGTACAATACAGTACGGGTAGGCCGACCCGCTCGACTTCGAGGAGGATGACCTCTCCGGTCAGGTGGTGAACGCCCTCCAGGAGCACATCGCTGTGGATGAGGCCACTTTACTTGAGGAGGCGAGGGAGGCTGGGGTGGTGCACGTCAGGGGCAAGATGAGGTTCCACGTCGGCAAAGACACGGGCTTCTTCGACCGTATTCTGCTTGGCTTCTACGAGTTCCTGCACAGCACGTGCCGGTCTGCGCTGCCAGCTATCGGGATCCCCCTGCAGCTGCGCGTCGAGATCGGCATGCTCTACAAGGCCTGACGCTACGCTTGCACGCACTTGCATATGTATGACGCAGTGCGTGCCAATAAGTCGTTCTGGTTTTCGGTTGTTTCAGCTACCTGCAGTAGCGACGCAATGGCGTTTGTAAGTGAACCTCAGTATGAAGGTTGCCATGAAATAAAGGATGTATATATGCTGCGGAAGCTAAGCTTTTGCAACCATACCTTAAGAGTGTTGGCTACTCTGGAAAGTTTCAGCTCAAAATATTGCTTCCAAATTTCTTCGCCACCCCAATTGTGGCATTTGTTTCTCATATATTTGAAAAATTGTTTTTTGGTATAGCATATTAATTCTTATGGTAGCAGGTAATTTATGTTGGTCCAAATTTCTTCGCTGCCAATTGTGGGCTGCAATGACCTGGTCTTTATCAGGATTTTTTCAGGTTATTGGCATGGAGACCAATGGGTGTCATAAATAGTTCCTATTGCAACATGTGGAGTGACGAAATACATTGACTATTCGGTACATTTACTAAGAGATGGCAACAGGTGCTTCTTCTGCTTTCTTTGGACTTCAACTTCTTAATAGACTCTGTGATGCATACTTCAATATCACTTGTGTGTTTTGCTTCTTAATTCCTTGAAGTGGGAAATGACTTGGTAGTAACTCTTTTCAGTTAAATATATCATGTGCATCAATTATATATAGAAGGGATGTAGAGGTCGGTGGCAACTTCTTGTATATATATAAAAAACCTTCCAACCCACACATCCAGAGAAATATAATCAAAATTTAAATTAGTTAGCTTAGCATTGATAAAAACTATATAAATTTGAAGCATGGATCCCAACTTGGGAGTTCCATCTTTAATCCCCAAACATATATCGAAGTTCCAGGAAAAGAAAAGATTTTCATAGCAAAGTTAAACCTTCAGGCCATAGTTTTTATGTTTCAACATGAAGCTTCGGTAGCTAGCCAAATTATCGCATATGTAGGATAGGACTATTGCTATTAGCATGTTTTCTTAGTTTTTATTGTGCTAATTCTAAGTTGTTTCCATGGCTTTCAGGGTGGTTTGAGATAATTCTTATATTTTCTGATTATTAGAACTTTTCCGTAATTTTTTATGTTTGTTTCATCCTGGATTTCCTCTAAATTTAAGTTTTTCTCCCTCTAAAATCAATTAGTCACATGCCCTGTTCTATGCCATAGTTAAAGAGTAGTGCTAACAAAACTGTGTTTTATAGTGCGGAATTGTTGCTGCTACTAAGGTTGGACTTCCAAGTTTTGTAGAATCTAATCGGATCAGTTATATCTAACTGAATGGGAAAATGGTTTCAATTATTGGCAGGCCCTACGTAATTCTGCACACTCTGCACCAGCCCTTCTTAGACAACATGATGATGCTGAGTTGATCCACATAAATCTGCATGTGTTGGCTTCTCAAATTATGTACTCATTCAGATCTTGAAGAGTCGAAAGAAGAATCATCTTTTAGCTTTTTCATAGTGCGTGAGGAGAAGGTTATCTGCCTGTCTCCAGCTTTTGGAGCACTGCAAATTTTCAATGATGCAATGCAAGATGTACCATAGTTATTCTGTTTTCACAACTCACAGTAACCATGAAAATCAGACTGCATGGTGAACTTCTCTGTTGTTTATAAACAGGACTTGAGTTGAGCTTAATCAATAATGCTTTATCATATATATAGGGCCGATGATGCCGGGGCTAAAACACCATAGACTTTCCAATGTCGATCACAACTGCACGAGATCAGTCTGCAACTGGATGAGGACAAAGCAATGACATTTTTATGTGTATACACTGTCGCTTCTGCCACATAGGCATCATTGATAAAAATAGACAAATCTAACTTAGAAAGAATTTGAGCTGTACTCCAAATGATTGATCCATGATTTCTCACGCCCCTGTAGCCAAAAAGGCCACATGAGACGAGGGGAACTTGGGAACAACTAGTACTGAAAAGGGGAAATGGTGAATGGAGGCCATAGCTATTCTGTGCTATGCTTTTATTTTTCTCGTTGTACCTAACACCGTGTGATTTACTCCTCTGTTTCAATGTAACTGAAGTACTAAGATTGTCCTAAGTCAAACTTCGTTAAGTTTGACAAAGTCTATATAAATATATACCATTACCTACAAAACCAAATTTACTTCATCAGATTCATTATGAAATATATTTTTATATTATATATTTGATATGGTAGATATTTACAGATTTTCCCTACGTATAGACTTGGTGAAACTTTAAAAGTTGGACTTAGAAAACTCCTACAACATAAGTTATTTTGAAACAGAGGGAGTACCATTTTCTATTGTGGCTAATATTATAAATTGCATGCATGCCCATCTATGTAAAACTTCCATTACAGCAGACAAGAATCATCTATTTTTCGGTACTTGTTGCTTTCTCCCTGAATATATGCTACTTCAGGAGTGCTAGAAAAAGCATATGGAATTTTGACTAGGGGGAGTAGTAGCTAGGGAGAACAAAGAATATATATATTCTCTTTCTAAAAATAGGCTGGAGATCGCATCGATAATTTTATCATGTCTTCCACAGTTGGTCCTCTGGTGACTTTATTCGACCATTAAACATCAATATCACACTAAGTCTTGGATGAAGTTTTTGACACTGTAGATATTATTTTATCCCATGGGGAAACCATTATCTAACAATAATGATGCACATTGTCTGCTCATGTAGCAAATCGAGGACAATCAATGGTGAACTGACATGTCTCCAAATAAGGCTGGTCACAATGGGCAAGAACATAAGCTAGTAACTTACGCACTTCCCTAGACTATGTTACTACCTCCATAGTGGGTAGGAACATCTATGTAGTGTCATGCAACGATGTATTTATTAGGTTATAGACTCATTGTTTCTTGGAGTGTGTGATGTTCCGGTAACTTAGCTAGTTACCACAAGCACCTCTCTCTTCATTAAATATATGCCACATAAGCAAAGTTGTATTGAAGTGTGTGATGTTACTCCTAAGTTCCTCCCCATTGTGACCAGCCTAAGTGCTTTCCCATGCATTCTCCAGGATTGTCGTATTGGTGCTTTGCTGTCAGTTTAAACAAGGTCTGCCAGCTGCCAACCCCTTTGGAAAAAGCAGTGGAGGGATGTTCTTAGGGATCGAAGAAGAAAATGAAAAATAAGTCTGTATAAGAATGATCGTGCATGAAGGAAATGATGTACCAGGAGGGATAAAAGGATGATGGGATTGCCATGCTGCAGGGTTTGAGAAACTCACCATGGCAAATTGCGTTGGACCTAATAATGGATCGGTTTGGTCACATGAGTATTCTAGTATTTCACATAATCCAGTATCGCTTTTGAAAACTTGGTTAATTTGGTTGAATGAAGGAGGGTAGGTGGGTACCCTAAATGTTCAAAATTTGCACACTACCGCGTGGCATGTGACTGCGCTCCAGCTTCCTCATCTTTGTTCTCCGACTCCTCTCCCTCTTCGTGTGACGATGTTACCCGTGTGACTCCCCGTATGATATAGGGTGTGACAATCACCACTCAAAGTGGGCACCATGCAGTAATAAATTGGAAACATACATACAATATTTTAATGATAAACATGATCAGGTCTCCTATCCACATGACAGACGACATACATGCAAGAACTCTTCAGACTCAGAGTAGACAACTGATGTCTCTGCTGAATTAGTTGATATGTGATCTAGGGCAATACTATACAGGCGTGATGTGTTTTATTCCTCATAGCATCTCTGGCAGACCCCGTAAAAAGCCGTGACCCGCAAAATAACCGCCAAAATACGGGTTGGCGTGAAAAATCCTTCCCGACCAAATCCCAAACGCGTCCGACCCACAAGGGCATGTACAATGGTTGATAAGACAGTTTTATCTTAAGTCTTGCAAGTAATTAAGAAATGATAAAAAAGTATGTCTACAATGGGTTATATCTTAGTCTTATCTTCAACAACTAGCTATTCTTAATAACATGCTGAGACATATTGTGCTAACAGACCATCTCTTAAATAAGAGAAGACAAGCCTTTTCTTATGATTTCTCTCTCTTCCACCTCAGCATTTATCCTACATGGCACTCCTAAGATAGTACCATCGTACATGCCCTAAAAGTTTTTGCGGGGCGCGGCATAATTCCCGTCCCAAACCGCGAAAACGCGGGTTTCCCCCTTCGGCCCGTCGGCGCCTGTATTTGTGGGAGCGGTTGGTGGGGGGGGGGCATTTCAGCCCGCGCTTTTCCCCACCCATCGCCGCCCCTCTCCCCCTCGCCCCGCCGCCAGGCCACCGCCCACGATTCCGGCGGAAGTAGCCGGCGGGATCACGCCGGAAGGCCGCCACACGCCCGAGGTTACCCTCCGCCACTTTCCTCCTGCGTCGGCGGGCCGGAAAGTTGCAGATCGGTGGCTGTTCGACGCGGGCGGCAAGATTTGGCTTTTCCGGCCACCTGTGGCTGCACCAAGCCATTGATTGGTCGGCGAGCACCCCGCGCAACTCCGACAAAGCCCCATCCCCGCATGCAGGTACGAATTCGTCCTGTAGCCGCCATCGACGGTTTGCCGGCGGGGATTCGGTCGGCCGGTCGGCCGCAGGGCTCGGCGCTCGCGCAGCGGCTCGTTGGCTCGCCGATGCCGCTCATATAGTACGACGACTGCACACGAACAGTGTTGGGGCTAACTTTTGGCACGCGGAAGCACCCCGGATGGGTGTTCTTCAAATGCGAAAATGACAGAGTATGTGTTTTTTTCATTCAGCTTTGTCACCGTATTCTTCGTTTCAATTGTGATAGCTCATTTTGTACATCGTCATGTGTGTAGGAAGATGGATGCTCATTTTGGTTTTGGGAAGGAGAATACAATGATTTATTGATAGAAAGGAACTTAATAGATGTTTGTGCACTCCTTAAGAATTGAGGCTAATGATGCGGCTGCATTTGCAATTAGAGAAGAAAGTAGAGGGGAAGTAATGTCTACTTCTTTAGAACCAAAGAAGAAGAATGAAGAAAGCAAAATCAAGAATCCGCAGATCAACAACGAATGCATGGAGAAGATATTGGTCGAACTAGTGGGAGCAGTTATGTAAGTTGGATATCTTCTGAAATGCATAATTGTGATTCTTGTTTTCATGTGTGAAATTGAATGCCGTTAAAGCACTTTGTATCCAATGCCGTTGAAAAGCAAATATTTGGTGAAGTACTATGTATGCCGTTGAAAATGCAAAGAAATGTATTTTCATGTGTGAAATTGAATTGCAAATTTTGGCTTTGCGGGCCGGCAGGAGCGGCGCCCGAGCAGACCCTGCAAAACCGACCCGTAAAAGAGCATATTCCGCGAATATCCTTTTATACGGGTCCGTTTTGCAGGGCGTGACTCTACGGCCGCCCGAACCGGCCCGCAAAGCCGTTTTTTCCGCTAACTGTAAATGCGTTTTACGGGTCGACGTTATACGGGTCTGCTAGAGATGCTCTCACGGACAAGAACTATGAGAAAATATAATTATGCTCTGAATAAGACAACCAAAACTGATATGAAGCCCAATGTGAACTAAGTGTACCCACCAAACATGTCTGCATGAACAATGATGACAACCCACCATGCACGGTTGGCACTAATTAAGGAGAAGCCCACAGAGGAGATCACCCTTTGTGCACTCATGCCCACACTGCAGCCGCGATAAATAGATATATGTAGGTGAGTGTGGACAGGTTGGATAAACCATCGACCCTAAGTCTTCCTAGCTTGTTCTAGTTCCTCTAGTCAATGAGTATCCAAGTATCGCCTGGCCATTGTATTTTTTCCGACTGGGCACTATTGCTATCACCTAGAGATCACACAGCGACTTGCCGGTGAGCTATATGGGATTAGGATGTATCGGATATTATGCTCAACCTTACTCTTTTCTAGTGCCAGCGATTTAGGGCTTCACATGATCATCGAGCTGCCGGGGCCGTACATCTTTTTGCATATTCTCTCAGTCCATACTTACAAATGGCCCTGACATTCTCGGCACGAGATGAAAATTCCCCACGCTATGTTAGCACGAGCAAATATTGAAGGAGCTTACTACCTGATGAACGTTCCCCATGTTGCAATAGTGCAAAAAGACTCGCGTATCTAGCATGTATGCAGCGCGTTCGTGCGCTAGCCTACGGCCAGCCCCAGCTCTCTCTCTCTCTCTCTAATCACTTCGAACCACATACGTGTGTTTGTACTAGCCACTCTCTAAAACCATGCATTTAGAATTAAATTGCTGACGTTATCAAATATTGTCTTCGACCTTGAAATTGAAAATATTGCCCGAGACCTGATGAGCCGTTATTGCACGAGACCTGTCTCCTCTAGCTTTGCGTGGCGGCACCTGCCCCTCGCATCCGCTTCCTCCTCTCGGTGCTGACTCCTCTCCCTCTCCATTACCACTTTGCCAATCTGACCGTCCACCGGCCATGAGCAATGAGGCAGGGCGCCGGGTTCTTACTCATATGACTGCCGGTATGCTTCAGGGTGTGACGATGATCACCAGTCAAAATGGGTGCCATCCAATAATACGCTGGAAGCATAAATACATTTTAATGATAAGCATGATATGGTCCTATCCACATGATAAACAAGTACATGCAAGAACTCTTCAAACATGACCGGTAATCTGAAGTTTGTGCTGAACTAGTTGATCTGTGATCTCTAGAGCAATACAACACAGACATTGAACTATGATCTCTAGTTAGGATTACTAGTCATCAACCCATGCCACTGCACGGGCTAGGTATTTTAAAAACACACAATAATAAAAGTATTGGCTGCATCTATTGTATACTAATTTTTTTACACGTTGTTTTTTTTCTTGCCAAAAAATGTATTAAAATTTTAAATGAGAACTATTTCCAATATCAAATATGTTGGTTGGATCCCTGCGAGAACAATTATAATAAAGAACTTGTCATTGATCGATCGTTGTGGAAATAGCTAAGTAATTCATTGATCAAGATACATGCATGACTTGCCAAACTGTAAATAACAATATCTTCATAGGGGCACTAAAGCACCAATAAGAATCCAGTCCCATAAAATTGAAAATAAACTACTTATTTCCCTCTAGGCAACATTTTAATGAGGAATTTGTCATCCGAGCTTATCCTATTTGGTGTATTGGATTATCCTTACTAAGTATGAATATACGCAAAAGAAACATACATGGCAAATAAGAAACCTGTGTCTCCCATACTACCACTTGAGATGAACATTAAAGTGATTTTTTAAATACCTTCGATAGCATCATTTTTCAGCACACACATGTATCTTTTTTTTATGCATAAATGTGCATATATAATGAAAAGCTTGAAGAGACGACAGACTTGGGGAGTCAGATACATAAATTACGTAGACTTTTACAATAGTTATGTATATATGTCGTCTTCCATGTGTAATAGTAGCTTTCAAATCCCAGCTATCAAGTGGCTTGCATAACTTCAAAAGAACCACAAACGTAGTCAAACACTTCTGGCATGTATGTATCTTACATATCTTAGGCGCCTAAACTGTCCATTTGTTTTGTTGATCAGACGGTGCAACACTCAAAAAATTATTAATGACAGGTGGTGAGGAAGATTTGCATGTCACGGGATCTAGTCAGAGGGATTCGATATGATGTACCTACTACCAAAGATACATTTACAATAGCATTGTAGTGTTGAATAGGCCATGGAATTAACGTGAACTTGAATAAATTGTTACTATAGTGATTTCATGATGCTCCTGCAGGTGATGCGGACAGCACTACCTAGCTTCCATTAGTTCCTTACAGCCCTTATAAGGTTGCTCATAGATGGACATGTACAAAATGAATTTGTCTTTACCAAACGTTATAAATCAAGCCTATTTATTGGGATTTTTCATGAATTTAGCAAGCAGGAGATGATCAGGAATTTTAGGCATGGGCTTACATGCCTGCTAGGAGTAACGGGTTGCAGGATCACCAGGTGTAGAGGAGGTGAACCGCTACACCACCAGCACGCTGTCGTTCCTCCCCATCATCCGTTAGCAGCCACATGGAAGACTGCAGTCGCCCAACCTGCTGCACACTATCATCGATACATCTCCAATTCAATGATTGTCCCAAAATTAAACCTTGGCTTTCAGCATGGTTAGTTGATGGAACCTGGGAAGATTCAGAACTTGGAAAGGAAGGCGGTGATGGAGAGACTAGAACCTGAACGGGGAAAAATAGAAGCCGCATCAATATGGAGGATTAGAAAGACCGGCTCTAGGGGTTGGCTGCCCCATACTAAGGCATGAGTGGCAAGTGGAAGGAGATTGGTCGGGGACTGTTTATTTTTTAGAAGTTGATGCTTCCGCCCGTGTGTGCAATCAGCACAATTTCTAAGCCACACGGATGAATATCTCTCAGAAAAATATCAAGATCAAGAACATGTTCGTTTTCAGATTGAAGCACCAATGAAGATGGAGGCCAGGACTTTCTTTCTCATGGATTTTTAATTAATAGATCAAAGCATCAGATGAAGCAGGTCGTGAATTTCTTTCAAGGGGAATAGAGAGAGGGACGAACAGGAAGAGCCTCACGTATGTCAAATCTATGAGGTGATGACGCTCAGTATTTTTGGGAAGCCTAGAGAGTCCAAGAGGAAGAAGATTCCCATTCTTTCTTTCTCATGGATTGTTAATAGATGAAAGCATCAGATGAAGGAGGTCATGATTTTCGGTCTAGGAGAATAGAGAGGGACGTACAGTAGGATCCTCACGTATGTTAAATATATGAGGTGATGACGCACAGTTTATTTGGAAATCCTAGAGAGTCCAAGGGCAAGAAGATTCCTGTACCTGGGATAGGATAACAGGTCTCCTCTTGCTTCATCCGACGGCTATACAAACATTATATATTGATCAGATGGCTGAAATTATTAATTCTAAGGATTAACGTGGTGCCTCGTATGGTGCCTCCGATTAGTAAATATAAGATATAAGATATAAGATATAAGATGTGAAGGGTTACTAGGATTGCTCGCCTTCGCTGGACTTTTGGGTGCACGTGGTGGGCCCCAACATGATACCAGGAAAATTGTCGGGGGATGCTCCGGATTTGATTGATTCGATCATTGCAGCAAGCGAACGCAAAGGAGTCTTCTCGTCCATTACCATTCATGCATAATAGCTCCTGTGCATGTCGATCCCCACATGAAATTTGCTTCGCTTCTCGCAAGTGAGGTTCTCTACTCCTCATTGCATGTCTATATGGGATGATAACATGTGTCTTTAATTTGCATCTTCTAATATTTGAAAAGCCACAATTTTCAAACCGCATGTGGGAATTCAGATATGTTTTCACCATTAATATCCTAGCAACGATCTCTTTGAAATTAGACCCCATGTATATATGTTTCAGTGAATATTTTTTAATGCCAACTTTGGCGCTACAGGAGTCAACTTTATTACTACAACATGCAACATTAGTGCTACATGAGCCAACTTCTCCTAGGATGCAACTTATTAGCAACCACCGTAATGAACTTTTACTATGTGCAGACAAATAATTAGCTACAGTACGCAACTTAGCATAACAATTGACAAGTTTCACTTAAGAAAGTAGTCGGCTCCTATAGCAGTAAAGTTTCATCTTGTAGCACTAGACTTTGTTTTTATGTCACCAAAGTGGTTTGAAAAGTTGGCAACTTAGGATAATAGTGGACACCGTTCACCGAAGAAGGGGTTGACTACCGTAGGAATGAAGTAGCATCTTATTGGAAGCAGCGTTTTGCCTCCCGGGCTCAGTAAAGTAATTCAAAGTACTAAAAATATTCAAAAAAAATTCCAATTTTCTTGTGGTGAAAGATGCTTGAGTGTGTTCCTGGAATGTTCCTTCCTGGATTTGTCTTTTTGCCGCGTGCTCCTGGAATGTTCGAACATCAGCAAATTTTGCACGAACATCACACAAATGAACATCACACAAAGATACTAAAAATACTTTTAACCACGTTACTTTTCACCGGGCTCATCTGGGCCTCGGGCACCGAATTGGATATTTGCATCCTATATCACTAAACTTGGTTACTATAGTACCAAAGTTAGCTCAAAAGTAGGTAACTTAGCATGCCACTAGACAACTTTCACTTAACAAATGAGTTGGCTCCTGTAGTAGTAAAATTGTAACACTAACATTGGTTCCAATAGCACCAAACTAATTAGCTACTGTAGACAATCAGCATAATAGTTGACAAATTTACCTAATTAGGAGTTGGGTCATGTAGAGGTAAAGTTGCATCTTGTAGCACTAAAGTTGGTTTTGAAAGAAGTTTGTCCAAACATACCTATATGAGATCAACTTTTGAAGAGCTCGTCACGAGAAACATGACGGTGAAAACGTATATCAATTCCGACGCTTTGTTCAAAAGTTATAGCATTATAAAACTTATAAAACACAGTTAAATCGAATGCATCTTCATGTGCATGTGGCATGGACAAGAATTTCCAAATAAGCGCGGGTGATGCGTGGCATGAGTGGGCAGGCGCAGGAGTACTTTCCTTTTTCGGGTCAACAAATGGAACGCTAGTTAAGATTATTTTCTTTCATCATGGATTTGTGTTTGAGAAGCCTAATTAGCAAATGTTGAGTCCTTAGATGTGTCCATGTAACTATTGATCTATATTGCATCCTTTTAATATCGATAGCATAGACATCCTGGAAATACAAGACAAAGCTAGAGAGACTAGTAAAAGAGGTATGCTTCAGTACAGTCCCTTTCAAAAATTAAAATTGTGTGTTGTTAATAGTCGTATGTCACTTGACCTCATCCTACCATTAGGAGAAAATGGAGAATATCAGCAATGGCTGCCGGGATTGGCTAGTTAGCTTCATTGATCAATGGAACGTATGGTTAGCTTAACTAGTAGTTAAGGATCAGACATCATCTAAATACCATGTTTGATGTCGAAATAAAGTATCTCATGCCATCTGTGTCACGCGACCTGTTGGACGCTTAGGTGGCGACTCCATCAGTGATCTCATTTGCAAGAGAGGATGGAGGATGATGCCACCATGTCATTGACCTTCGGCCATGGTGGCTTGCTTTTTCGTGGAATATCCGCCCGCAGGAGCAAGGTAGCCATAGTCATGTTTTGTCACACCAATTAACCATGATGTCATAATATGTACAAGGTAAAGTAGATAAAAACTAGGATATTCATACATCTAATGATTAGGGATCTAATTAGTTGATGGGTTAAAGTTGATCATAACACTCTTTGATTCAAAGTGGCAAGTTTTAATCTCCACAATAAATCAAACAAAATTGGGGAGGCGGGGGGTCATTGTACACACAGCAGAGGGAATGGACACTTAAACTAGGATTACAACTAGCATCATGTCTAGGCGTCCACAATAGTGATGGTCCATTCAGGTTGTTTGCAACTAATTGATGGAATCAAAGGGGGATCCGACAATTCCATGGCGGCTCCAATATAGGTGACTGCTACGACATTTGAGGGCTTTGGTGTACGTAGTATGTTTTGAGCACTGCATGCATGAATCGAACCGCGTGGCTCATGATCTAGCTAATAGGGGTAGGTTTTGTCCGTCAGGTTTGTGGCTGCATAACACTCCTCCCCCACTGATTTATCCTTAGTCTGTCAATTATGATGTATCTATTTCCTAGTTGAAATAAAGCTAGTTCTGAAGACTTTCCTTCAAAAAAAAGTACCGCTACATTCACTAAGAAGAAAAGGAATTACTACCTCATCAGTTTTACCAACTAAAGGGCATGGGTAATAGTATTATCTCGACCTTTACTTTTGTAGAACAACTGATCATGCACGGTCAATTGATTATCATTTTTCTTTACAATCTGTACTATAGTTAGCTCTGTATTCTGACTTAATTTGGCAAGACTACAATCATTTTTGTTGTTTGATTGTATTGTAGTTGGATGCACATGTAGGATATGGATACCTAATGGTGGCCTCATCTATCTCTAGTATATATTAAGCATAGAAAAAGAGTCGTAATTAAATAAAATTTGATAAGCTTGGGAGCGTGTATCTGGAGTTCAACACTAGGGAGTATATTAAAGAAACCTACCAATGCGCATAATCCTTATACCTCCTAGTCTCCATGTTCCGTTGTGATATACCTTAGGGAAAATATAATTCTATAGGCAGACATATTTCTTTTATACTGTTGCATTAATCCATGCCAAGCTTAAAGTAGAGTGTGCTCGCTAAGCAATCTGGATCATAGAAGTAAAGTTAAAATGGGCTTGTTCCATGATGCCTAATTTAGATTAGTGGTCTACCTTAGGGATGGTATAATCAAAAGTCAACACTCATGTCGATTTCATATGTTATTCAAATCACTGCTATCTGTATACAGTTTGAAGGAAGTGTGAGTTATTTAACCACCGAACACACACACTCTGCTCTAGGAAAGCTTAATTGACTTCTCCATAGTATGTTTACCCCGTGAATGCAGCCATTAACCTAAGGCTTGCAAGAACAACATCAGTATATCCACAAAAATGTTGCCAGATTAAGTTTTTCGTGCAATCTAACAAACTAATAGACCAGAGAAACTCACAAATTCATTTGTTTAACCCCAAGATGCAAGTCATATGCTTAAACACCAAAAGTTTCATTTGTAGCTATGTATATTCCTTTTAGTTTCTTTAGAAGGGAGGGGGGTGATTTTCTGTGGTTGCTAGGTCAAGGACAATTATGTCTGCATCTAGTGCAAGTTATGAACCGCTCAATTTATTTTAATTGACCTCTGGACCATATTGAAAATATTGCATCGAAGCATCTTTTGTAGCCGCAAAAGTGATGTATCGAATGTAATATGTTCCTCTTTTTATAATATGAAAGGCATCTTAATTCACACTAGGTCCTCCACTCAGGGGTGGGTGTACACAATAAAACCGATGTCTCCCACAAACTCGGCACACCATCACGAATACAATGGACTGGCTATTCCCTTGGATAAACTTCTACTAGTAATCATCTGATCATTAGAGCATGTTTGAGATACTCCCGCCAGTTTTGAATACAAGAGCATTATCAAAATATAATTAGCATCCATACAAGGCAACTATCTCTTCCTAAGATGAATTTATTACTATCAAACTTTGCATTCAGTCATGGGGGAAGTGGAATCACATGCAACATGTTTAATTAGCCTGGAAATTGGAGGTTTTCCACACACTCAATCATGCTATTTATTAGTTGGCTTTTTTCTTGGTATCTGAATAACGGGATAGTGGCTTTGTATACAAAAATGTAGGGAGTATGTGCAATCATAATAAATGCACGTGAGGATATTATGCAAAAAATATATGATTCTAGCATGAAATGCAAGTATAGGAAATCGAAAACATTATAAATGAGGAGATTGCCACATGCGATAGCATTAAAGAGGGTATGGATATACATGAGGAGATAAATGTAGTGGATCACAATGACCCCAAAATGACCCACATATAAACATAGGCACCTCTGGGTTACAACTCATCTAGTGATGATCAACGGTGATCATCAGATTAGAGATCACGATGTATATGAATGAGTTGTGTAGGCTTGAAAAGCATCTGTAATTGTTTTATGGCTGATCATCCTAGAGAGACGAGCAATGTTGCCGGTGGAGTCTCTTTCAATAGAACCATATGGGAGCCATATATGTATTTTCCATGTACAGAACATCAATGATGCATCAAACTGATGCCACAGACCACCATAGTGCATCCATACCATCCTCCCACATCATGTGCATCACAATTATACCCAGTTGAAATAGCCTCGATTCATGATTACACACAAGAGCTTCAGTCTATTCTTGAGTATCTTTGTTGTCTCAGCGTAGATAATCATGTTTACACTAACCAGACGAACCCTAGTGCTATGTTTCATTTTCTTGGCATGATGTTCCATGTATCACTCACATTTGCACATGTAACATGGGAGAAAGTAAAAGAAAGAGGCAAAAAATTATAATATGAAAGTCACTGGATGTTATACATTAGGTAGAAGCAGAGGTCTTAGAAAATCTAAACGGGCAAACAACAACCATCAGTGGCAAATAAAGGCCATGAAAAGAAAAATAAAACTAACAAAATGATCTGCTAAAGGATTCGGGGATCTCGGAAGAACATATGGCCGTCGGAGCCTAATTTTGTAAGCCTTGAAACTTGTGGTTCAAAATCCTGTGATTTCTTTCCCTGTATATTCTCCCAAGTAATGATAATGACAAGGCCGTCGGAGCTTATTATACTATTTTTGTATTAATTAAGGATGTTCATCAACCAATCCTAAATCCTCAATGTGGGCTCCGATGGTTGCTCGGTTGGCTAACATATTACACTAGCAGAGGACTTCGCTCTAGATTGGGTTAATCAGACTGGATCCAATGAGAAACATGACCGATAACAGACTACATATCTTGAAAATCATGATTCAAATTAATATCCTGCACATGATCAAGAATATCAATGACCTGGACAAAACAAAAATTGAAGGTGGGGGTTTGCCCACTGAGTAGCCAGCAGCACCGACGATAACAAAGGTTGAGCAGCAGCTAGGCGGGCTGTCGCTCGTCGAGCCAGCGTGTTCTGTGTTTAATTTTGTATGCCTTCTCAGACAGGCCCTACCTTCAGCCTGGAAACTAGCAAGAAGCATCACCAATATCCCATCCTAGTCGACACAGATACCCACTTGGGATGGAGAACTTGAGCTATTGATGTTAGAGGTTTTGTGGCAATGATGATAGATTAGAATGATTGCAATATGTATAATTGTATTCAATGCCATGTGAGCATGTGAAGATATAGTTTTACCATACATGTGAGCCTGTGCCAAAATTTAAGATCCGTGAATTAACACCAGTCAATGCATGTAGATGCAATGCAACGGAACACCTTCACTCCAGCATTGCCATATAAACTTAGGTCTATTCCAAAAGCTGCTTAGTTCGAATCCCCCTACAACAATGATTGTTGATAATCTATATATTTGGATATAATACGCACATATATTGAAATAAGTTTTGTTGGCTTGAAATGCATCAAGAATTATTTTATGCTACATCAGTCTAGTTGTTGGAGTAATTTGATCTCTTAAGCTTCTACCAGTGGAGCCGGAAGTGTGCCATACCCACATTTGCCATCTGGAACATCAATGGTACAGCAAATTGATGTCTCAGAGGTCTCGACAGTGCCTTTTATTTCCGTTGGACCGTCCGCAATCGTGAAGGGGAGTAAGTGTTTAGGTTGACGTCCCCCGGACCTGGTTAGCTATAGTGGACATAACAGTGCATTGATTGATGGTTCAGATAGTGCCCATTTCCCACTTGAGATGGCTTCAATCCCGATTGGAATAAATATACGAGCTCAATGGAGTACTTAGAGTTTGAGATGCATATCTCTATGCTAAGCACACATGAAATTTCCGCATGTCTTCATTTTTTTCGTTTGTAAGCACAAGATTTGATGGACAAGGACACATTTAGACTGGTCGAATGGAATAGACGAGTTTACATCTCTTTGCCTCAAGGATTTGCCAAATGCCAAATTTTCTCCAAATGTTCAAGGTGATGAGCTTTGGCATGACGACTGTAAGCTAGTGTGGACGTAGATTATAAAGTATTTTTTTCTCGATCCCGTTTTTATTTTGGTTGAGGGCAGAAAAGCCAGTTGCCGTAAAATCTAAGAAATTTCAGGATTTTTTTGTCCTAAATAATTCAAATGAATTTTGAATTCAATTTTTCCCACAGTCAAACATAGAAAATTTAAACCAATTTTTTGCGAACGACCAAGTGTTATCCTAGTGGTCAGCACGGTTACCACCCAATGTTTTGTGTTCGAATCCTGGAAGAAGAGAGGAGCTGCCCATGGCCCGCGTTGGTCGGCGAGTGAGCCGCAGTTCTCCGGTCGTGCGCAAGAAGCGAAATGGCTGTGGTTGGCTGTTATGGGAGGTCGTGGGATTTTGTGGCAGCCGCCCAAGTGATGTATATCTGTTGCACTTGGTGCCTCACTTTAGGGCTTCCCAAAAAAAATACAAAAGTTTTAGGATTAAGCCGCTGTTGGAGAGGTTTTTTTTGTCTCAAGCGTCCTATTTTAGGGCAGCAACCGGAGATGCTCTAAGTTAGAGGTGGGGCCCATAAGTCAGCATCAGTACCCCTCTTCTTCCTCCGGTCTCATGCACGGACACCGCTACGTATCTCGGGCCCAACCTGTCGCCGCTCGCGGCGGCCATGGCGGGCGTGAAGGGGGGCAGCAGCTGGTTCCTGCTCAACAACCCCCAACCCCAGCCACTGGCACTTGTCTTGTAAAAAGAGGGGGGTGGGGGAAGACTGCCATGCGCCACCTCTTGGCACCATGGCAACCTCGTCCTTGTTGGCATCCTGGGCAGCCGTAGTGGACCACTCAGTATCTCGCCACGAGCTCGCCAAGGTGCACATAGAAGACCGTCATCTCCTCGTCCCCCTTCTGGAACACCCCGACCTGTTGCAGGATCTCCACTTCGCACCGCTCGTGAGCCGCCACTAAAGCCATGCGTACTACATAGCTCATCAACCGCTGCAATTCCACCTTTTAATAAGTGCCTCCTCCGATCCATATTTATCATCGTTGTAGTTTGTTGCATTGGCGATAATTAATATGGACTGGAGGGCAAATAATATATTGAGGAAAGCGGGAGTAGAACCCGTGATGTCATAGTGGTCAATGATGCTCCTATCCAGCAGGCCAATAGATCCGTTGTGCTTAGAAGAAAAATACATACTATATTTAATACGATCACATGGTTTAAATTCAGCGAAAACAAATTTTATCGGGGCTCAAGGAAATGCCCGGTAACCAAACAATTACCGGAACATTCGATCCAAAGCAAACCCTGAGATGTATTGGGAAGGTGGAGTTTATTAATTATGCGCCGTACTCGTCCGTTTCTTTTTAGTCTGCGCATAAATTTGACTGAAGTCAAACTTCGTAAAGATTGACCCACACGTGATGTGAGATTGGTTGTGTGTGCATTTTTTATAGTTGTTTTGCAAAACCAAATATCTCTCCGTGCGCGCAAATTACGAACCGTTTTCACCAATGCGTTTCTCAGATCAAGATCTTTGAAACATAAATGTGTTCATATCCATAGTGCACATTTTGAATTCTAGTGCTATACTTGACAAAGATGATCAAATGTTGAACTCCGATCCACATTGGGATCCTCATGAAGGCATGATTGCAGGAATTGTGAGTTACTTAATGTTTGGAAAAACTTCAATAATTGTTGGCATGGTTCAAACTTTCACCTATCTAATACACGAGCCAGACTTTGCCATCAAAACATAGGGATGACTCATAATTAAGCTTTCGTTGTTGATCTCCCTATGTATTTCCATTGAGGTCATGCATTACAAGAAATACTTATATTGTATACCACAAATGAACACTAAAATAACTTCCAAATCATAGAGAATTCGATGTATTCTTCCTTGTTTAGAATAGTTGGATTTGTAGTGTGAATATATCTAATAGCCAAAAGTAACTCGTGAATTCCTCGATCGGATCGAAGTATACGCGTTGATATCATGTGCTTGAAGAACTAGTTAGTTTGTCAACTTTAATTGCCCACCTTTTAGCTTTTACAAAAAGAATAAAAATCATGTTTTGAATAGTATCCAAAAGCACTCTTTATTGTGGGCTTTGAATCTGACACTATTTTGCAAGGGAGGCATATATACAAGAGGGGAGAGAAGACACTATAAACATTGTACATGGCTAAATAGCATCGCCAAGGCATTTCTGAATAGACTGAGCCAGGGCAGATTTTACTCTAAAAGAAAGGGGAATGATCTCTCCTGAAAAAGAAATGGCAAGGAATTCACACTCTCGGTAACATTGTCAAAATTCTTTCTCCTTATTTTGCTTCTAAATGCACCAGGTTGTAGAGATAAACGCCCCCATGAAGAAAGGTCTGGAGAAGGTTGCTTTTGCATAGGTGATGATGGCATATGACGGGAATAAGCCATGCTCAGGTTCGTGGTGACCATGAGTGTGCGCGTCGTGCCAGGTCTGTGCGTGCCCGGCGTGTGTGCCCTTGTGGCAGTAGCGTGTGTGCACCATGCATGTAGATTGGTTAGTTACCAATGTAATGCGTCCATCGGTGGATGCATCCGATGGATAAGCTAGTTAGTTGTGTAGCTACATGCTGAGTCAGTGCATGCATGTAGGGGCTGTTGAGAGCAGCGAGTCATACGCCTGAAATCGTTGTGAGGCGGCCGCGCTGCGCGGATGGATCGTGCGCCAGATCGGGGGAGGTGGGGAGCGATGTGTAAGCATCGGCCAAGTATAAAACCCCCCAGCTGAGCGGGTGTGTGCGTCAAGGTGTTGTAGCGATGTAGCCTGGGGTGAATGAGTTCGTGCTCATGGATACAACGCTGTTAGTGCGGCGGGCGGATTACGTGCTCCGAGAAACACCTGTGTCCAGCATCCTTCTTCCTCCTTCATCTTCTTCTTTGTTGTGTCAGAGAGAGAATGGGCGGGAGGTGCAGCGAGAGAGAGGCAAGGCGAGGCCGCGGCAACAACAGCATAAGGATCAGAGTGATTGTCGCGAAAGGAAGCCAGCCTTGTGCCAGGATTAAAGGCTGAAGGAGCAGCTCCATAATACATGATCATTTGTGCTAATCACATTAGGGCAAAGACTACACTTGCAGTCGAAGCATTGCAAGATATACTTATTTATTTATTTTTAGAAATATAAAATACTTATTTGTATAAACCACAAAGAAATAATGGAATAACTCTCAAATTAAAGAGAAGTCCACGCATTTTCTATTGTTCAAAGTGGCATAAACAAGTTAATTTTGTGGTGTGAATCTAACCAATAGGCCAAAGTAATTCGTGAATTCCTTGGTTGATTTCCGATATATGATTAGCATGTCAAACAAATGAACAAGTTAGTTAATCATATTTAATCTCCCTCCATCCGGTCTTTCTTTCAAATACGATAAAATGAAAATGCATTTTCAATTTGATGTATGATTCAACATCTATTTCCGATGGATGAAATATTCTGTGTTTTGTGTAAATTTTATAATGTTTTATTACAAGGGTACTTCATTTTTTTAATAGGATAGTCATCCACAGTAAAACACAAAATTGAAGTGGGTGGTAGGTGGGCATCGTAACACCAAGAGAGTGGCTACTTTCCTACCAGTACCAACTCATAGTAGCATTCCATATATTCAGGGGGAAATGAGTAAATAGATAATATGTATCATAATGTCACAAATTTTCAGCTATAAATTGGAATACGTTTTGAGATAAAAAATGACAAATCATTTTTTGTATAGTATCTTCAAACACTTTTTATTGTGGTGTTGAGAAATGCACGGTATGCCCTGAAATAGTGCTACCACCCACAAACCTTGCAATGCAGTAGGCCAGCAAGGCACCTTGATGTCACAAATTCCGAGTCGATAAATATCCTTCTCTCTCCGAGCTACTCAGTTCCAACTCCTCTGGCAATGATTCAGAGATCCTCTGTAAATCCACATGGTAGAAAGTGTATGGGTGTAGGCTTGGAAGGCACTAGGAAATTTTTGTATGGCAAGGAGGCCGTGTCCTGTGACCAAAAATATATATTCCTGCTCAATCTGGTTTTCACATATTAACTTGTCCGGCCGGCGAGAGACATCTCCAGCAGCCGCTGTAGACAAATACAAGCTCCCCAATCTGCTGAGCTTCCTCTCTCTTGCCTGAGCCACACACATATCGTAACATGAGGCTGTAGACACTACACATCAAAGGCCGGAAGGCGCGTAAGCAGAACAGCCAGGGTGGCACCAGTCTAGCTGAGAATTGCATAAAGAAGCAGGCATGAGTTAGATCACGAGTAAGTTGCTGGGTCGCTCACGCGTCACGCTATGCGCACACACACCCAGCGATACTCCCTCCTCCACTCCATCCACGTTCTGACCGCACTAACCACAGGACGCCTCCGTCTTTCTCGTGATGAAGCTACTAAACTTGTAAACCTACAACCTACGAGACAGTCTCGGCTCCATTGTCCCAGCTGGCAAGGAGAATTAGAAGCCTATTGTGTTGCTTCCCTTTGCAGGTTCAGAACTCTATGGTGCATTTTACAAGTAGAAATTTTGTAAATGTGTGCGGTTCCTAACATATATGCTAAAAGAAACAATCTCATCCAGCCTGTATTCAAAAATTTCTGCCGAATTAGTCTATCTGGATATAGACAGACAAACATGCTTACATACATGGTCTTTATTTTAGGGTAAGAGAACGTTACTCTGAGAGCCTCTGAGAGCGTATTACACTCACACAACATCAAGTTACCAAGACAGGCATGGACGTTAGCAATATATGGTCTTATTTAATCCCTTTTTTTAATGTTGACAGGAGAACTGCTAAGTTTATTGACTACTGACGTTTTGTTTCGTATCAGACTAGTCATAAGCCGTTGGATTGGAAGCATGATGGTCGTCCGATTTGCACTTTGGATCTGCATGAGTTTTCCTGATTTGCTTCCTTTATTTATTGAGTGCTTCCCGTCGGACCTTTATTCCCTTAAATTCTGGCCCGCTTCCTAGAGGTTTATACAAAACAAATTAACCACCTCTTAATCACTATCCAAACATGCTTCTGATTTCCACGCCAGATCCAAATCAGACCCCTATAATCACGCTTGCTTACATAGGAGGCGATAGGACACTAGTTTCCTTACCAGGATTAATGCTTCCTTTCTATTACACTGGTATTCATTATATAAAAGTCACGCTTCCAAGACTAAAAACCACGCTTCCCTATATAATTCATTCATATATGATTCCATGTGATACGCTTGCAGTTTTTTGGTACAATACTTAACCAAGATGCAAAATTTGCTTCCACCGAGATTTATGTTTATTTCTTTCAAACTAAAAATTGCATCCAGTGTAAGGCTACGTTTTGTTTACAAAGATGCAAATTTTTTATTCCCATCCAGTGGAATACAACATAAAATATATTTATTTCAGGCCAACATTCAATGCTAGTTTTCCATTCGATTACGCATGTTTCCAAAAAAATAGAAACTAAAGTCATAGTGTGCCTAAACGTGTTCTAGCAACAGTCTCTCCCTCAACTTCAGTTTGGCTGCCATCACCCTCTTCCCCATTGTAGGCTTTGATGATGTCCGGAAGGCGCATCCGTCACCTCCGCCTTAGTTGTCACATACGCCAAAAGTAGCCTCCACTAGGAATAGAACGAGCAATCCATTATCTACACCAGCAATAAAAAACAAGTTGCATACATAATCTCACCAAAATGGTAACTAGATCACCTTAATTAAAAGGACCTGAAGCAAAACACAGTTTCATTTAAAACAATGACTGGTTTGGTTGGATCTTGGAAGCATAGAAGCAAAGGTATGTTTGGTGAATTATTATGGAAAAGATGTGCATGGCTAAAACATTGTAGTCCTTAATTATGAGATGAAGGCACGGAAGCATTTTTCTATAGAACCGTAGCAAAATCAGCACAATGTAGAAGCACAAAGGTATGCAATTGGAAACGAATGCGAATGGTGCATTATTAATGTTGGGCGGAAGCACGTAACTCTCAGAAATGAAACCAAATTTTTTTGCACCAACTGTGGATGCATATATTTGGAAGCAGTAAGTGGCTGGAATATTTGCACAGAAAGCATACTAAAAAATGAGCCTTCTAACCATAATTCTAACAAACAACCCTCGAAGCATATATTTGGTATAGTCATGCTTTCATTTTTTAAGATGTATGAAGCAGGAAAATAATGCAAATGGTGCATTATTGGCGTTGGGTAGATGCATGAAATTTTAAAAAATTAAACCAAACAATTGCCACCAACTACGAATGCATTTATTTGGAAGCTCTTTATGCAGGAAGCAATGAAACAATGTTTTCTCAGAATTTTTCACCATCATTCGAAGCACTGAATATTGAAACTACGGAGTAGCCACGGTTGCCTGCCTACATAGCTATGTGTTCATGAAACTATCTACGAAGCTCGACTTACAAAAGGTTTGATGATAAACCAGGACAATACTAGCCAATGAACATACAACCAAAGGACTACTCGGCTCTTGGATAAAATCTCCGTAGAAAATTACACTGCAGAATTGCGAAGGGGCAATCAGATCGGGGGCGGTAGATGCACTGCAATGCCTTTGATTTCAATTGCTCCGCTGCAGGTTCTCCAGCTAATTCATCGAATCAAGCTGCCACTGCCGCTGCCACTAGAACATTTACATGCATGCATACTCTTCCCTCTTGTATTCTTGTATGTACGTACCTACTCCCTCCGTTTCAAAATAGATGACCCAACTTTGTACAAAGTTGGGTCATCTATTTTGGAACGGAGGGAGTAACAACAAGGCTGGCTAGCTAGCCGCTGCAGGTTCTCCAGCCGGCCGGGGCTCCGGTAGCCGATTCAGCCGATGGCACACCTGATTTGACCTGTTGAAGCACAAAACGCAGATGAGACGGCGTGCCAGCGTTGTCGCCTGGTGATCACATCGGTGGAATACCCGATGTGCTTTGGAGAAGCAGGGGCGGAGCTGGCTAGTGGGGTGGCCGTGCTGCTTGACGGCGAGGGGAGCAGAAGGCAGCTGCAAGGGAGGCGGGGGAGAAGGGATCTGGGCGAGGGTGGCTCCGGGTGGTGCGGCCGCGATTGGAAGCGAGAGAATTAAGGCCGATGTGGCTGTGATTGGAAACGAGAGAAATCAGGGAGAGGTTCACGGGTGGGGGTTGCGACACAATTTGTGAGGCGTTAGATTTTGGTTGAATCGACGGCGTTGGACGGGTCTGGTGTTGGACTTGTTTCAGACTATAGATAAGAAGCTTTTCCCATACAAGAAACCCTCCAGGAAGGAACGATCAACAAAAGGCTAGTGCAAAAGAAAATAAAGAAAAGGAACCTGCCAGCACCACCACAAACCCAAGCTCCGTCATTAACCGTGCACACCATCGAAATCCATCGTCAAGGTCTCCAAGATGACGCCTCCAAGAAGGAAACGATATTAAGGTCATCACCATCACCCGGTCCGGCGGAGCCAGTTCTTAGGTTTTCACTCTGAGACCTCAGTGATGAGGTAGGAAGAGCGACAAGCCCCACGGCGGTACCTCCATGGACGAAGACGACATCCATAGATGTCGTTACCGTTGGCACCGACAAGGTCGATGCACGATTTTCAACTGAAGCCAAGTCTTCCACCAACCATCCAGGATCTGATACAAACCAAGAGCCACCGGACAAAAGGACGCCAAGCGCACATTACCAAACACGGATTTTTCACCATCGCACGTAGAAACTAGGCAATCACACGCCAAGCTGACCGGTCCGCACAGCCACACGGAGGACCTGGGCGAAACCAAGTCGGTTCTGGCCAACCTCTACCTCCACGTGCAGATCTGGGCGAGAATTTGCACGACAGCGCGCAGGAAAAGCCGTGGTTGAACCAAGACAGACCGGTCTGCACCGCAGCGGAACTAGGCGAAAACATAACCGCACCAAAACTAACTGTCTGCACTGCCACGCGCAAGGACCGGACATCTGGCACCCACAGGCTGGACGGTGCCCCTGCTCCAAGGAGACGGACGTGGACACGCTTGAAGGGAGGAACCCGCCAACATCCACTAGCACCACCGATACTGAGTCCACCATATCGGCGCCGCCGACAGCAAGATCTGGCCACAGGCCTTGCATAGCCCAGATCGGCCCACGGCCACTACGAGCCACTCACTAGCGCGACGCCCACTCTCCTCACACCGATCAGCCCTGGCTCGACACAAAGACCATGACAACCGACCACTCACCCACAGGGCCGCCGGGGGATGCCCGCAACCCCCAAGCAGCACCGGAGCCTACAATGCTGCCACCTAGCTGATCTGCGCTGGGGGCGCCGTCCGTGCGCATCCCGCGCCCCTCGCACTGTGGAACTGCGCAGGGAGCTTCGCATGTGCACCACGCACACGCGCAGTCCAGCTTGTGCCACCCGCATCGCGCCGTCGTGCCTCTGGCCTACGCCCACCATGTCCTACTGCGTCCACCAGCATGAGAGCACTGACACCAGGCGCACACCACAATGGCAGCCAGCCGCGCAGGCCGGTTCCAGCTCGTCGCATGTGCCCCGTGCCTCTCCTTAGTCGAACAACCCCGCGCACCCAAGGCCTCACGAGAGGGAAGAACAATGCGGCCCAAAGCCGCCAACACCGTGCGAGCTTTGCCCGGTAGCGCCTGCAGGCGGAGGCGAGGGGGGAGGGTTGGGAGGAGGTGGTTGGCCCGGTGGCTACGGTTTTGCCCAGATCACCCGAGGGGGCATGACACGGTCGCGGCCTAAATTAGTTTTCTCGGGCTAGGATTTAAAGCTAATGAATATCACAATGTCAGAGACAAAAATTTTAAAAAATATAAGATCTAAATAAGATAATCAAAGCCTATTCAGGTGTGAGTGGACGCACGCAACTAGACATGTCTGCATATATAATCACCCAAATGATTTTGAACTAATTAAAGAAGAAGGGAGAACATGGTGCATTGTGCGTGCATAACCATATGGATGTACCCCGGCCTCTGCATCTGGACGATGCATGCAGCCATATTATTAGTTATTCACAAAGACCATACAAGGTGATACATCAATAAGCCTGAAGCCACCATCTTGGCAACACCGTTGCTACTCCTATGCCCTTGATGAAGGCGTGCCGAATGTCCGGGCCTAATACCAAACAGACATCGCACTAAAGCCTAACATCTAATGCCGGGTGTCCCCTCCAAGCCACTACCTGGATTGGGTCCCACATCGGTCAGGCACACTCCCAGAGAGCACCGCACGCTGTAAGGGCCGTCACCTCTATCATCCCTCGGTCCATCCTCAGAGAAAAACTGTTGCACAGATCTTGCCAGGCCTCTCTGCCATCAACGGCACCATGACGCTAGACAACTTCCTCCTCCTACGCGAGTCCATATCCAGACGCTCCCATCACTGAACCTCCGTGGCGCCATGCCACCATGATCCGCCGTCGGCCTCGCGGTAGATGTAACACCACTCATGCTCTTCTCCCCTCCAGCCAGCGCGTCTCCAAAATTATGCCCCTAGGAGGGACAACGACATCGAAGGTGCCATCATCATCCTATCTGGTAGACCCAGATCTAGGGTTTCCCCCAGAGCTCAAACTGTCGCCGCTGATGGAGCTACGAGGCGCCCACCACCCATAGCATCTCTCGCTCGACAATATGAGCTTCCCAAGATGGTGCCTCCATGGAGGTTGCAACATGCAGGGCGCCGTCGCTGCCCAATCCAAACTGAATTTTGGACTTTCGTCGGGGCGGGGTTCGGATGTGGATATGAGGGACACCGCCTTCGCCTCCAAGGAGGGTAACGCGCGTCGTGGGCCGCCGCCGATTCCATGCCGGACCAGCCGGCCAAAGTTTCCTCTCGTCTCCAACCTATACCACCAAACCTCCGACTGTTCCGACCAGCAGAGATGCAAGTGCCATGGGCTCAACCCACCAGGAAGGAGGATCAAGAAGCGCAGCCCTCGTATATTACCAGCCGCCAGATCCACGATCTTCCGATGCCAGCGGCATAGACCACCACCCTGCGCCGGCCGACAACATCCAAGCGCCAGAACCAGATGGATGGGCAAGACCTTTATTGGGGGAGAATTTCACTTCCCCGGCCTCTGCACCAACTATGGATGGATACGACCATTTTAGTATGAGTACGAAGATAAACATGGTCCTCAGAATTTTTAAATGAGTATCAAGATTTTTTTTATCAATGGTTCGACCACACACCAAAATTGATCCTCAATAAATGGGGACAACCCCCTGTGAATCACCTGTCAATTCTAGGAATTGAACTCAGGTTGTTAGGCTACACAACCGCATGCCCAACCAATGAGCCAAGGCTCTCTTTGCAGAAAAATAAACATCCAGAAAATAAAAGACAAATCTGGAGCGGTTTGTGTGCTACAAGTACTGCCTCCTTAGGTTATCAACTACTGCGGACATGTGTAACAATAACTTTATTTTCCATACTTTTGCAGAGCAACTGATTATGCAATCCTTAAGCTGTATATAGTAGTTGGCACTACATTACGAGTTAATTTGCCAACACAAAAACCGTCGTCTAGGGTATGCAAGGTCTGGCCCTTTTGAATTTGAATATAATATGGACAATCGTAACATAAGTTCCTATTGTTATTTCTTAAATTTTGGTTATAGTTTTTTAAGTTTCAGTTGGAATTGCACTTTTGTGCCAATTGAGGAATATCTCTTTTTTATAGCCGATATATTCCCAACAAAAGATTAGTCTTTACATAATAGTACAATCATCTTCCTTTGTACCCATCATTGAACGTGTATCAAGAGTTGGGACTCAGATGCTCGTGCATATGAGCGACTTCGATTGTACTATATTCAAAAAAAAAAATTGGACTCAGGACTCAGGAGTGCGGTATAAACCCTACCACATCGCTTCATGGAAAAGCCTGGTTTTTTTTTTGGAGTGGGTTTTTTATTGTATCCTTTTTTAATTTATTTTTAGTTTCCCTGATTTGGGCTGGGTTTCTACTTTTTTTTCTTTTTTTTCAAAAAAAAGCTGCTGGAGTTTTTTCCCTGAAAAGCATTAGAACAATTGTAAAATTTCATCGTTAGTACAAAGCATCTTAAACATAATAAAAATTACATCGTGATTTTGAGACCACCGACCGACCACTACTGCCGCCAGAACGAGTCGCCGACACCCCACTGTCGCCGCTTCCTACCGGAGCTAGCTTGACCTTGTCGATGACAACTGGGATGTCTTCTTAGATGTGCCCCTAAGGACCAGCGCCCTGGAGCAGCAATCATTGTCGTTGAAACCTTCAATAGATATAAAGCATCTGACACCAAATCTCCCAACATGATGAGAAATCATAACCACATCGCCTCAAGGAATCTCGCCACTTGGCAATAATCTACGTCGGACCTCGGTCGACTACGTCCAAACGGACGAACTTAAGGAGGATTGATGCCCGGAAGACAATCTCGAAGAAGAAGTGGCGCTATCTGTCCAATGCCACAACCGGGAGGACTAAAAGCCCTAACCTAAACTAGTAACTGGAGCAGCGGCACCGGGATTCCTTTTCTCACCACCGACCGCCGGAGTGGCAGCTAGAGGGGAGACAAATCCATAGGCTCGCCGGCGAAGCCTGGAGGGAAAAATTGGGCCTAGCCACCTAGGATTAGGAAAGAAAATTGAAAAGCTGCTGGATATTTCGCAATTGAAAACCTGATTGGACACAAACAGGTTTTGGGCTTCTCGTTTCCTCACGATGGATAGGTTGATACCTATCTATAAGCTTTGGTCATTTAACCCATCTTTAAGAGAAATTTAGGAAATGGGGGCTAGATAAATAGTACTCCCTCCGTTTCAAAATATAGTGCTTCCTCTATTCCCGTGCTTCAACTTTGACCAAAAATTTAACCAACCAGACCGACTGTGACGGAAGCAAAAGTTATACCAGTGAATTCGTATTCAAAAGAAGTTTTCGATTATATAATTTTTTCTTCCGCCACAGTCGGTCTTGTTGGCTAAATTTATGGTCAAAGTTGGACCTCGGAAAGCGCGGGCGCACTATATTTTGGATTGGAGGGAGTATAGGTAAGAAAATATCAGTTTTACTACTTAGTTCTCTCCACCTAAACTGATATATATAAATATAAATATATATATATATATATATATATATATATATATAGTGTTACTATTCATCACCCAGGGTGTAGAATAAGTTATTCTTCACCCGAGGTAATCTTACGATCATTTCATAATTAAATTACGTTTGGAATTCAAATAGTTACATTCCTATCGATTCACGACGTAAAATTTGACATAAGAAAATAAAAATATAGGTCATAAGACAAGAAAATTTACAGTTTATGTGTATTTTACACTATGTTTTTAAATTTGTAATTTTACATAACATAAAATATTTTTCCGACGATTATATATTTTCCTACGGTCTCTTTTTACTTCAGAAATAAGGCAAAATTTACGGAACGTAAAATTACGGTCCATTGATAGTAAAATAGAGGGGGGTGAAGAATAACTATTCCTCACCCAGGGTGACGAATAGTCAATCCCTATATATATATATATATATATATATATATATATATATATATATATATATATATATATATATATTGTCGAACTAAGGATCTTGTCCATGTAGCCCTTTGGACATTTATCTAAACCAAAACTGATTTACTATAATCATTTTCCTAAATAAACTATACAAATACCACTTTTTAGTGCTCACCCTCTCCTGCGATTCATTATAAAAGTTTTCGGAATTGGGAGATCCTCATGGCCTCGACTTACGTTTGCATTGACTTGCCTAATTATATAGATCAAGCATTAGAACACTCTGTAACCAACAATTGCGGCAAGCTTATTTAACTTGTTTCATTCGGCAAACAATGTTCTTATATTTTTGGGTTTGATCATTGAAGGCAATTGAGTTCCATGGATTCATAATAATATGCACCTATATGAATTCTTGAGATGTATGCAATGTTTTTTATTTTTCTATTTCGAAAAGGAGGATCAGCCCTGGCATCTGCATTAGGGTGATGCATACAGCCATTTTTATTAATTATTCACCAAGGCCTTACAAAGTAATACATCAGTAAGTCTGAAGCGAACTTGCTGGCAATATTTGTCGCTACTCCTATCAACTTGATGTGATGGGGGGGGGGGTGCATAAGGTCGGGCCGCCTGCCCAGACCTCACACCGAAGCCCAACATCTAAAACCGGAGGCAACAACCAAGCCAGACCGCCGGGTCTGCGTCACAAACCGGTTCAACACACTCGCGGCGGACACCGCATGCGCACGCTCTGCATCAATTGATGCATACAACATTGTTTGCATGTTCTTGGAGAGCTTTTATGATTATTTTTTGGTGGAATTTACTCCTCCGATTGTTGTGTCTACACCACCTTTAGTAATAGGGACAAAGATGGCTTTAAGCGCCAATTACAGTATTGCCATGCCTAGCCCATCTCCTTTGTTATCTTTTGTTATAGTTTCTAGGCTCCCTCAAATTTGTAGCATGTTGCAGCCTGCTGCTTAAACATGTCGCAAGCACAAAGTTCATGTATATTATGGATAGGAAATCTACTGTAATTCTCTCTTTCTAGTACTGAATATCCAAAGATATATTGTCTATTGTACAAAGTTTGAAGGCTCCGACTTTTACATTGCATCCAAGAGGCCAATGACAGATGGCTCATTGAGCTTGATTCATTGACACATTTCATTCTGCATTAAATGGTACGAATCATCCATAGATGTAACATCTGACCCCCTATTACTCAACAAGACTAGACCTATGACTATAAATTTTTCAATTTTCCTTGCGTGCAATACGTAATGGCAGGAAGTTGAGCTTATTTCCCTTCGCATGTATTCTTATGAAATGTTTAAACATGATTGGCACAGTTATGTAAGATAACTAACAGCCGGCCGAAATAGGCCGCGTATTACAATAAACAGAGGAGATTTAACTCATGACCGAAAAACAGCGCGCCAAGGCACGCGTTACGCTCTAGTGTAGTTCTACTTTGCACAAGGTTTAGTTCTTGTGAGTGAGCTGACAGAGTGCATGGGGCCAACAACATGGCAGGGTACAAGCCTTGGTTTGACCCATATTTATTTGGTCAGTATCCCAGGTCGAACTTGTAGAACAATAGAAACGACCCTCACAACGGCACTCACACTATCTCTGAGTCCTGCTTGAATAAGTCTTCAATATTTTCTCCTAGGAACAAAAGAACATGGAAGAGAAGGATAATGCGAGGCCAAGAGGCCGTGTCGTCACCACCATACAATGTGCTCAATCATGTCAAAAGTGATGGTTCATGGTGCGTCTAACTGCCCTTGGCTAAGCACGCCGACGCTCTGATGGAATGTGGCTAGTACAAAGGGACATGGGTCGTCAATCATCACAGTTGGGATGATGGTGAGGAGTAAAGAGGAATCCTTAACACACATAGTGCCAATATTATCGACATCTAGATGCTTACTAGATATTTTCATCGTTTTGCAATTACCATCTGCCATGTTTGGACTGCTGATTCATTTGTTTCCCAAGTTTACACATTAAATTGTTGTCACCTTCCAAGTTTCTATGCTACCAGCAGCGTTACAGTTACGGGCATCACTTAACTTGATTATTTCTTTGTCTAATAAAATGTTACTGCTAGACAAAAATTGTCTTCGCTCTTTTGTAGCATGGGGTAAAACATCATGATGTATAGAACAACACCACAGATTATAGATTGTTATGGAGTAAGTGTGTCACACAAATGTGCACCACAATTTAAGACTTAGGTTCACATACACAATGCTGACCTTTGCGTATTGATTTGAGGAGGCCAGAAAAATAACAGAGAGGACATGCAAGGAGGGAGCTCGGTTCAGGTAGTAAATCAAATTAAGCACGTCAGCATCCCTGGCAACTTACATTTCTGAGTCGTAGGGGGGGGGGGTCTAGCGTTTTATTAAAATAAAAGGAGGACTTTCAATTGAAAATGCAACTCAGCACCAAGCTGTAATTGTGTGGCATCGTCCTAGCTCAACCCCTTCATGTGTGTACACACTCTCTCTCAGCTCGGGATGTGCTGTTAGTGTGTGGGGATGAAGCATCCAACAGCAAGTTCTTGTGTCCCACTGGCAATGGACCACACAGTCCTCTACCTTCACTAAAGCTCTTCCAGGCCAGTTGCTAGTGGACCATCATGAAGAAAAGAGAGAGATATGTTTGGTCAGAAGACACAACTCTCTTGTCGTAAAATAGTTCTCGATGCCTTTCAAGCCTACATGATCCATTTGGATATAGCGCACTTTTTTAGAATGTGTGGATGTACCGATGATCTTTGTTCATCATTACTGGAGGAGTTGGAACAGAGAAGCTCGAGAGAGATTGATATTTGTGGATTGAGAATTGGTGACCTGAAGGTTGGCTTGCTGGCCCACCGCATTACACAGCTTGTGTGCACTACTACTATTTTGGCACATGGTGTACCCTTCTCTAGTGAGCCTTTTGATTCACTATCTTCACCTATAAATTTGTGATAGGTTCGTGTTGGTTGCCACGCCCCCCCCCCCCTCCCAAGCTTTACCATGCCTATTACATTGTATCATGGACAGAAGAGAGTATCTTGTGTTTGCTTATGTGCTACCAACTTACAGACTTACAGTAAAATAAGAATGTTAAATTCAATGTTCACGATAAATTTTGTTTTCAAGTAGTATTCACAATATGATTTGTTTTTTTTGTATCATGATGTTCAAATCTGTAGTGAAAATTTTGTTCGAAAATAGATATATGTTATAGTGATGCTAGCACATGAGTTGGTAGCACAATAGCACGTGTGACGGCCCAATTTAGTGAAGGTAGCATGAAACCGTTTTTGTCAAATACATGTCGAGAGTAACATGGGTCACATATTGTAGCTCATTTTCTGTACAGATATCAATTGATGCAGAGGCTGGAGTTCCAACCACCTTGTCAAAAAAAAACTTGGATAAATTAACTTCAAAAAATGTTGTAATGATTCAAACTTCTTCCTAGCTAGCACTTTGCCATGACTGACTGTAGAGAAATGGGTTTACGCTCGGGTTGATCCCACTATTGATCTAGCCGTCAATATTAGGGAATTTTAAGAATACGTCTTTGTATGCATTGGTAATAATTCTGAACATATATACAGGGAAGTTGATGCACTTTCCCTTGTTCAAAGTAGCATAAGTAGGTGGACTTTGTAGTGTGGACCTAAATAAGATAATACCCAGAGTAGTTCATGAATTCGTGGATTGAATCCTTCATATATAAGTTAAATGTCACATGCTTAAAAACTAGCTAGTTTTTCATGTTTAATTCCCCGATTATAGTTTCTCCCCAAAACTGGAAATATATGCTTTTCCTTGTTCTGCTATCAAAGGCCATGATCTTCCTATTTCAGTGAGATACTGTCTGCATTTTTCTGTGTTCTATTCTATTTCACTAGAGAAGTGATTGACATCCAAATTGACAATGGATTTGTAGCCAAAGGTGATTGTACATGATAACACCAACACCTCCGACCAACCTTTTTTTAACCATGGAGAAGATTTTCATGTGTATTCATTAAAGAAAGGAGAAGACACAAACACCAAAGAACGCACAGCCCATATAAAGCCAAAGAATGATGGTCCGGCAGAAACATACTCGACTTTAACTACGGCAAAATCCATCCTAGACTACAGCAGTGGTTACAGCACAAGGCATTGACATGAGAAACCGTCCGTTCAGAGCTTGAAACACGGCCAGAAAAACAACACGACCCAAAACTCAACTACCGTGATGACGACGGCTGATTACAAATATCACAGGGATTGACCCGCCGCAGTTCTTATGCCAAAGCACTAGCTCACCAGCTTTGCACAAACATGATACAATTTACTAGTTGTGAGCTTGAGGGCATTATCAGGCTAGCCATTATCTGTACATTATATTGAACATGCGAAAGGAAACGAGATACCCAAATCGTCTCATAGGAGCATAGGCTTCCAGGGAGAAATAATTTTTGTTCTTCATGTAAAAATAACTGAAAAAAATACACATCTACATGTCCAGGTCCTATATATACATCTAAATTTTTATCCGGAATTTAAAGCTTTGTGGAAGATGCAGAAAAAAATTGTGCTTTGAAATTGCCTTTTTTTAATACAGTGCTTGGCCATCTTAGAAACCGTACATCCATCCCAGGCTTACAGTCGTAAAATAGGACACAAACAATGAACATGAGTTTATAATGTTATAAAGAACATACAAAGAATCTTTGATTCTATTCGATGTTTAGACTGAAGAGTCTAGAGTGTTTGGTCTTGCTTCCCAATTGTAACGGGATATCCTTGGGAGGCATGCAACAGACATGATCCTATGACGAGGCAAATAATTGGGTTTACCACACATAAAGGTTAAGATATAGCAAATCAAAGCCTGACTAGAGAAGCAAATAATAATCCCAAACAATGCATGCGACACAGTTGGCCCGTGAGGTGCCTTCATGTCGCACACTCCCAATCGATAAATATCAGTCTCCGCTCCGTGCCTCTCAATTCTAATTCCACTTCCTCTAACAAACTGTGAACAGTGACCATCAACATATACAGCATTTATACGAACTGTGTAGGCTTGAAAGGCAGCAGGAATGATTTTACGGCCATGAGGTAGGGTCTATTGACCATTTTGTTTCTCTCGGTCCTCATTGTGCCGAGGACATGTGAATTGGCCCAGAGGGGAATAGGCCCTTGCCGTCCTGCCGTTATGGAAAACAAGGCCCTGTTCGGCAAATCACCACGGAGCGGAGCGCGTGGGGCGCCCTTTCAGCCACTCCCTGGATTAGAACTGGCTGTTGCTCCGCTCCTGCGTGGAGTTGGAGAGCGGAGAGAGTACGAACAAGCGCCAAGAATAGGATCTATTTCAAGTTCTTCAATCGGTTTCTGAGACAAGACACGCACATCATGGCCTGGGGCTTGGAAGACGTCAAATGTGGTGACAATGTGGATAGCACAGTTCGCTTCCGTTCCTCCAGCTAGAAGCGTTTCTTACTCAAAGGATAACAGCTCAGACGTACCGGATTGTCCTCCCTCTCCATCTTCATCTTGTGAATGGCAGCGCTATGTAGCATGCCACATAAAAGGCATAAAATATACAGCTTTATGCCATCCACACATGTTGGGTAATCAATTTTGAGATCAGACATGAGACTGCATGCACCAACCATATGGAGCAATGCTCTCACTATGAAAATGCTACTACCATATGTCCTTACCGCCTCATAAGATAAGAGTGAAGAACATGACACTTCGCTATTACTCCCTCCAACCCAAAGTGTCGCTGATTTCGCACAAAGTTATACTCACTTATTTTTGGATGGATGGAGTACTTCTTAATTATGACAGCTTATAAGATCAAGTAGAGAAGAAGACACCAAATTTATATTTCAGATGACAGCTAGGAAAATACTTATACACTAGTAGAAAAAGGGTCAAATGTGAGACACATTAGTCCCGGTTTGTAACAGAACCGGCACTAATGTGTCCATTAGTGCCGGTTCCAATGGCTAGGCAGGAGGAGCTCTTTAGTACCGGTTCGTGGCGAACCTTTAGCACTGGTTCGTGCCACGAACCGGTACTAAAGAAAGTGGTGGCAGGATGTTGTCAGAGTGGGGCCCTTCCAGCACCTTTAGTACCGGTTCGTGGCACGAACCGGTACTAAAGGTCGTCCTATATAAACCCTTCGTCCACTCGCACTCTGTTCTTTCCCCTTTCCCTCTCCCTCTCCTCTGTTCTTCCCTTCTTCCTCTCGAGTTCATCACAAAATTCGCCCCAAATTTGTCAAGATTTGCAGGCCCCCATCCATTCAAATGATCACCAAGGTTAGCAACTTTGTCCTTTCATCTCTCATTGCTAGATTAGCTCTTGCATTGGTTCATATAGTGATTAATTGTGGGTTTTAGTAATTTGGGAAGAATTATATGTGGTAGTATTTGATTTATATGCAATTTGAGGTCAAAATAACACTTAGTTTGCATATGTAGGTGTGGTTTACTTAGTGCCTTCTAAATCTCCGTCGTAACCACCGTCGATCGCCCGCACCGTCCCGTTGCCGGCACCACCTTGTGGTGAGCATCTTGTTCATGAAATTTTATATAAAAAATTGATGTTTGTGTGATTTGGATATATAGTTACTCGTATAATTATCTTACCCGTACGTTGTTTGTTATACATAGTGCCATGGTTTTGATATCCGTCCCCGTCGGCCCTCGTCCTTGTTATGATTCGGGTGTGGTATATTCTCTTTTAAAACTATTTGTTGCATTTCGTGTTTATGACAAATAATGCCCATCAAGTTGACATTGATATTTTTATCTAGGAGGTATGTGAACCGGAAATTCCCACCGACCCTATTGTCGAGAGGTTAAATTTAGTTGAAAGAGAAAACGAGTACTTGAAAGAAAAATTGAAAAGAATTGAGGGAGAGAAGATGGAATTGGAGTTGCATGTTGCCGATGTCGTCGATGATCACAAGAGGTGGTTCTTCTTCTGCTGGTTCTACAACCTGAACTGAGGTGGCGCTTCAGTCTGTCTTTGTTGCGCAAGCCGAGCTACTACACTCTGAGCTGCAAGGCATTGCATCCTTACAGATGGTGAATGCGATTCAGCCTCTAAGTGACGTGGTTGATTCAATGCATGGATGACTGCTGTGGTTTGGGAGCCTTCTGGAGTGTGCGGAGGTTGCTCTGGGCAGTCTATCTCCTGCGACAAAGATGTGGATCTCTATGGCTACTTCTCCCCTCGTGGTTGTGGCTTCTCGCCCCGTGTTGGGTCTAGTTCGATGCCCCATGTGTTGCAACTTCGAGGGTAAGGTCTCAGTTGAGGTTGTTTCTCCGGTGCTACAGATCATGCCCGAGCTGCAGGTTTTGTGTGGGGAACCAGTTTCACCTTCGGTGGAGCAGCTCAAGTTGGACTTTCTCCAGGCTTCAGTGTTGGACCTGGTGGCCTCACCAGCCCACATGGAGCTTTGTCAGGCGTCAAACTCGGTGTTATGGAGCATGAAGTTGTAGATGTTGCCGCCATTCCCTCGTCCATGACCATCGGGCAGGTGATGCCTGTGAGTGACATGACAATTGCTCCACTTGTGTTGGCACCTACTCCAAATTCAAATACTCTCTTCGCGAAGGAACTTTGTGAATTGCTATCCAACGTCGAATGTACTAGACATGGTTTGGGTAGGTCGATTGCTTGCCTCCTGACGGGGATGCCAATAAGGGACAAACAAAAGAACGTGGGCAAACGCAAGAGCGGGGCAAAAGGCAAGACGCCTTCAGCTGCTTGATTGGGTTGTCATTATGGGTTGGGAGGTGCCTCAGGATTTGTGGATGTTGTGTATTCAACGAGTGTGATGGGCCGTCTGTGTGGTCGTGGAGTTTCATGTCATGTGAGTAGTTCGTCTGTGCTCCGTTCGTATTTTTTAGTCAGGTTTTCCATTAATTAATTGGGCAATTCTCTTCTTCTTAATTATTCGATGAGGCAAAACTTTTTCCTCCATTTCAAAAAAAAAAACCCGTGTGATATGCTCCTCTGTTTCAATGTAACTGAAGTACTAAGATTGTCTTAAGTCAAAGTTCATTAAGTTTGACCAAGTCTATATAAATATATATCATTATCTACAAAACCAAATTTACTTCATCTGATTCATTATGAAATGTATTTTCATATTATATATATTTGATATGGTAGATCTTTACAGATTTTGCCCACATATAGACTTGGAGAAACTTTAAAAGTTGGACTTAGAAAAATCCTAGAACTTAAGTTATCTTGAAACGGAGGGAGTATCAGTTTATATTGTGGTTATAATTATAAGTTGCAGGCCTGCTCATCTATGTAAAACTTCCATTACAGCGGACAAGAATCATCTATTTTTGGTACATGCTTCTTTATCCGTGAAGATATGCTACTTCAGGAGTGCTAGAACAAGCATATGGAATTTTGACTAGGGAGAACAAAGAGTATATATATTCTCATTCTAAAAATAGGCTGGAGATCACATCTATAATTTTATCATTTCTTCCACAATTGGTCCTCTGGTGACATTATTCCACCATTAATCATCAATATCACACTAACTCTTTGTTGAAATTTTTGACACTGTAGACATACTTTATCCCATAGGGAAACCATTATCTAACAATAATGATGCACATTGTCTGCTCATGTAGCAAATCTGGCAAACACATTGGAGGGATGTTCTTAGGGTTTGATGAAGCAAAGGAAAAATTAAGTCCAGTTAGAATTATCGTGCATGTGAAGAAAATGATGTGGCAGGAGGGATAAAAGGATGATGGGATTGCCATGCTGCATGGTTTGAGAGACTCACCATGGCACATTGTGTTGGACCTAATAAAGGATTGGGATGGCCACTTGAACACTCTAGTGTTTCACATAATCCAGTATCACTTTTGAAAACTTAGTTAAGTTGTTTGAACGAAGGAGGGTTGGTGAGTACCCTAAATATTCAAAATTTGCATCCCTATCGCACGGCATGTGACTGCGCTCCAGCTTCCTCATCTTTGTTCTCTGACTCCTCTCCGTCTCCTTTACAACTTTGCTGGTCTGACCATCCACTTCTGTCTCCTCGAGGCAGGGCGCCGGGTCCCTCAGGGTGACAATGTTACCCGTATCACTCCCCATATGCTATAGGGTGTGACAATCACCATTCAAGTGGGTGCCATGCAGTAATACATTGGAAACAAACGTACTATATTTGAATGATAAACATGCAAGAACTCTTCACATTCAGACTTGATGACCGAAGTCTCTGCTGAATTAGTTGATATGTGATCTAGAGCAATGCTACACCGGCGTGATGTGTTTTCTTTGTCAAGGGCAAGAACTTGAGAAAATATAATTATGCTCTGAATAAGACAACCTAAACCGATATGAAGCCCAATATGAACTGGATGTACCCACCAAACATGTCTGGCTGACAATGATGACATCTAACCACTGGTGGAAAAACAGGCTTTCCGTCCAGCCCCATAAGTCGCGAAGCTGTAGGAACCGCGACCAATGGGACCTTTAGTCGCGGTTCTGGAGGTGAACCGCGACCAAAGGCCTGGGCCCAGGGCGCTCGGTGGCCAGCTGGTGCACGTGAGGGGCTTTAGTCGCGGTTGGCGGACAACCGCGACTAAAGGTCCTCGAGCTGGCCGAAGGCCTTTAGATCATGCGTTGGCGAGCCAACCGGGATTAAAGGTTAGACCTTTAGTCCCGGTTGGTGCAGCCAACCATGACTAAAGGCCCGAACCTTTAGTCGCGGTTGGTTAGACCTTTA